>CAKAEH010001870.1:0-326333 GCA_916381525.1 Cercopithifilaria johnstoni | reverse complement strand
AATTGAATTTGAAATAATTAATGTAATTAGTGGAGAAAAAGAAAAACAAATCATTGATAATAGTTTGATAATAAAATGATAATATCAGTTGTAGGGAAGTTGTTGTTGATAAATGAAGAAAAGATAGCTTATTTACATTATTGACATTATTAGCGCATGGTTTACCTTCATGGTTGTCATTGCTAAGAAACTTGGAAGGAAAAGACGGTACAAAACCGATAATTTTGGAGAAGTGATCACAACATTCACTACTGTCAACCCTTCCGGATCTCGCTTTTTAATTATCTATCTCTCCTCATCATACCTTTTTTTTCTTTCTCGAAAACTTTTTATTTGAGGTGTAGCAGAGCTCCCGTAACTGGAACAAAAACAAAAATGAAAACATCCGTCCGAACGTCAACTTACTGCTACTTGAATATTGCTCCATAAAGGGATAGTTCCTACGTGATTAAATGCCTTGAAACTAAATTGCTTTGCAAACACATTATCATAAAAACATGCACACATACACATACATACACGTACACACACACACACACGTATAGACGGATACACACACAAACACACATACACACGCATACACACACACACACAAAATATAGCAGTTTACCCACCAGTTAGTTAGTTATTTGGGAGTTTGGGGATATTAAACGGCCAAGGTGGCTTGCTGAATAGCTATTTCGTTAGTATGCCTAAGCGCCAATGAAGTAGCACATCGTCGAGCGCGTGCAGCCAAGCACTCCCCGTGACATTCATTGTTGCTTTCTGCATGCTCTGCGTGCTTTTTTCCTTACTTTTCTATTGCTGCTAATTGTTATGTCAACATGTATTGCTAAATCCTCTAGCGGTCCACGCTTATATATACGCTATATCTTAACACGGTCAGGAATATCATCAGTTATCGATTAACCTGTTAACTAACTCAAGAAGGAATAAAACGATTGTTATTAGTGGCCACAAAAACAATAACAACTAAACAACAACAATAATAATAGCTAAACAACAACAACAACTATTACAGCAGCAACAACAAAAACAACAGCGGCAACAGCAACAGCAATAACGACTTATATTGCAGCAGCAAAAGTTGATACTGTTACTGTAATTACTGATGGTGCTATCACTATTGTAAGTGTATTCATGACTGGCGACAATACATTGATATTCTTCAGGCAAGAAAACAATAGTAAAAAATTGGACAGACAGTGGCGAGACAGCATATTTACTTGGCTTTTCTGGCTGCTACTGCTGCTGGCTAAGGAGAACATGGCAAGGCCTATCAAGTTTTTCCCTTGTTACCTCATCTAACCACAAACCATCAATAATATTCAGGCCGCTGTGTTTTTCCTACGAAAAGAAAAAAAAAGGAGAAAAAGGAACATTGGTTGTGTTGAGTGAGAATCATATGTGGGCTTCGAGACCGCTTGCAGCTAAGGCTACGGCTACGGCTACGGCTGCAAGTAGAATTGAAGCAGCTGCAATCTTATCTGTGTTAGGTTATCAAACAGCGTATGAACAATTATCCGAACTGCAGAATCGAGCTAGCTATCGGAGATTGGCAAGAGATTAGCAAAAAGAGAGGGACTATGTCAGCTTTGTGGATGTCATTGATGGGCTGCTGGTGTAGTGGTAGTAGTAGCGTTAGGAGTTGAGATAAGCGTAAGGGTGCCGGTAATGTGTGAGCTTTTCCATCCATCTACGTACCCAGTATGTTTTGAGGAGCAGTCAACTAATGTCCGAAGCTGTAACCGCCACCGTCCTATAGAAATCTGACCACCACTACCCGGTATAATATACTTCTGTTTTCCCGATGACTTGAAATTTATTCCAAGACCCCAGATACATACATAATCTTACACTTTTTATATTTATCTGTTTGTTTCATAGATCTTAACACGAATCCTTACCCTATCCTTTTTTTCTACGAAAAATCCTATCTACCAAATAGTAAGATCCATTGTGTTTTATACTCCAACTTATCACATCAGTCCTTCCTTTCTTCTCTCTTTACCACCGTTAACACATAGTGCAGTTATTGTTATTATGGTTAACATCATATTCTCAGCCTGAAAAATTATTGAAAGTTGCTGCTTATTTCACTGCCGAATGCCTTCTGTCATTTATTTTGAACAAAGAAATAATGTTTTTTGTTCGCATTTGTTCGTGTTGTTGACTTCGTTCATTCCAGTAAATTTAAAAGATATTATATGATGCGTTTTACATAGTCTATTACTGATTTGTTTTCGATCAAATATGAAGGATTAGATAATATCAGAGTAAGCCTAGATTAATTATCTAAGCCAAATCAGAAGTGAATAGATTAGGGTCGGATTATGTACTATTATGTGATAGCGGACGTCAGATGAAGACTTCGATGGACCTTCTTGGGGTCATTTCATTTCGGGTAATGCATCTGGTTAAGGATCTGGGTAATGCTGACGTTATCGTACTGCTTTTTTTTCATTCTGATATGTCTCCTTATGCTTGCTGGATATGAAAAGGACTAGAATTCGTCTGATTATCGATCAATTTATAAAAGGTGGTGCTGAAGAGCGCATCGATAAGGTGTGCTTCTTTAAATATTGATTATTAGTGATTGTCGCTTCGTATTTATTCCTATTCTCAGCACTAGCTTATTTCATTACAATTCTTGAAGTTTAACAATTAATAATTCATTACAGTGATGGTGGTGAATGTCGGAAATGATATTTCGTAGCGCTTTTTCTCTTCTCTATGATACCTTTTCTATTTCCCAAAATAGAAGACAAAACTTATCATTTTCGTCATGAAAATAATAAAAAATTCCAACTATTACGAAAATTCGAGCTTTTTTCATTTATATACCTGCAAAAAAAAAGTCTCTGCATTTTCCCGTGCTGTTGCAGTTTAATAAGATGTGCATGTCTGTACTGATAAGATAGGAAAAAATCCGGAAGTATTCTCGTTAATTTAACTGCCAAAGTAAAGCGAAAGGTTGCGAATTCATATTAACCTGAATTTAGGTATAATCCAGTTAAACGCATCAGGTGAATTTTTTACCCAAAGTCCAATTAATTTCCATCCTTTTTACTCGGTCGTCTGCTCATCATTGTAAATTTGGATCTCTCAGCACTCTTTATATGAAGGACTTGAAGTTAGTTACGAATTTAATTATTCAGTAAGCCATATGTTGCGGGAAAGTTTACGGTGCGCAATGTTTACAAACAAAAGTATCAGTTAATTGTGAGATGCATTCTTCACTTGCTGCTACCTTTCCAATTATCGGAACAGTTAGTATTACCAAAAAGTATAAACAGCTTTAAGAGCCAAGAAAATACACCGCGTGCTTCCTGTGAGTCTACCCTATTTCACTACCTCATCGGGGTTGCATGTCACTCCTGTGGCACTTTCAGTCGCATTGGGGCAAAATCGATATTTTAGTGACTTTAGCGTTATTTCAGTTTTTCGGAGGCAATTTCTTTTGTATGCTAATTAATGAAAACCTGAAATAAGGTGAAAATGAGACGTTTGGTATATGTAAGGGATATGGAGAGGAGAGAAGGGGAGATGAAGGAGGGGAAAATAGTAGGGAGGTAGGCATTGAGGCGCTTGTGACAGTTGACAGGCAAAATGCAAAGCTGATTGTTGAAAGCTTCAAAGCTCAGGCTTAATAGTAAGCTTATAGAAGAGAGGAGGGTCTCCTCCCCCGCCTCCCCCCTCAACCGCACTACACATTATTTTTCCGCAGTACTTGCCCTTCCCTTCTCGAGCCTTTTCCTCTTCCTTTTCTCTTTATTATCCGCTCTTTCTACACTGAGTTCATAAATTGTCCTTTCTAACAATTCTTTTGTACACAAACGCTCCATCTCATCTCTTCTTCACTTTCTCTTCCTATTTCTACCTTTCAGTGCAAGTTACCTGTTTCATTTTTATAGATTTTATTTCAACAAAAAAGGACGCATCATCAGGAAAGGGGGCATCTTCCCCTGTTTCATTAGATTTCTTTCATATCACTTAATCCAACTTATTCAGCAAATCCGCCATCATCAACTTTGTTCGTAACTAATTGGAAAACTTATTTGAAAGGGATGCTTCTCTCATTTCTTGAAGCAAAGGAAGCATCACTTACCCGGAAAATTGTGTAAATATTTGAGATGGTGGTAAATAATCACTGCAACGGAAGCATTTAGGAATTGTTTTATCCACTTCGCTACACATTGCTTCTATACTGCTTTTAAGCTTTTAGTAATTTTGTGCATCTTTGCTGTTTTCACTCTTTCTCTATTTGAGGCTTCCATTTTCCAAATACATTATATATATATTTATTTATTTTTACATCTGTCTTTATCGGCTAAGCAAACAAATGAGGTAGATATGGGTTCCCGTAATGCCAATATCTCTTCATTTGTTTGCTTGCTATTATCAGAATTATTGATAAAAAAGTCTCTGAGAAAGCATTAATATCTCTAGTTCATTTATAGGATTGTGAATATCTCTTCAAAAACATCCTAAAAAGGATAGGAAGGATTTGAAATATCAAGTTAGTAACGAAAACAGCCGGAAGATGTGTTGTAAATAACGAAGAGTTAACAGTAGATCTGTCATTATCTTCATCTTCATATGAGCAGTTTAGCATTTTAGGAAACGGTCAGTTTCTACTCTCCTACAAAGGTGCACCAATCAAATGTGTTTTAACTAATTAAACATGATATTTCCGAGAATGCTTCCATGCATTATTCTGTTGCTACACCCATTCAAATTATGTCAGGTATTTACAGAATTTTCCGGATAATATCTTCCATTGATCCGTATATTCTGCAATACAAGTATTTGTTTTTCGTTGTCTTCCAGTTGTTTTACGAATTTCAAGGAGCACCACGCATATATATACGCGGCACAGAATGTGCACATCTTTACACATTGTGTTTCGAATTTTTAACTTTTTTTAAAATTTAAGCATTATAATTTTTGAAGGAAATAAACGAGTTAGGAAGGATGCAGAAGTTTCGTGTTGGCTGATAGGTTATTTGGAACATTTATTGCCCTTAAAACATCTGTTTCGATCATTTTGAGTCGTACATATAGCTTGAAAGAGCTAATGCTCCACACCTCATACATTCACCTATCGGCTCGTTTACTTTGTGCATTTCATTCCTAAGCTTCCTATCTCCTAGTATTAGTTTCCGTATTTGTTTTTTCGCTACAAAGATTTCATTTTGACGCTCAATTAATTATAACCATCAAGTATTAGGTAAGGATCAGGACAAACACAGTGCTGTGTGTCACCTGATGATATTTAATTGCGTATCTTCTAACTTTCACTCAGTATTCTATCCTTAATGGTCGACGATGCAAAATATTAAATCATTCCGCTTTGTTTACTCAATGATTAAGCTGTTAGTGATTATTTTTCTAATTTCTCAAAATTACTACTTTATTTTTTCTAAGATTTCATCTGAACCAGATGTGAAGCATTCAGTTAAATTTAGCTTTTGGTATAGTGATAACGGATATTATGTGTTTAACCAATTTTATTTCCTTGAAATAATTAAAAATTAATATCTTTATTATAAGTTAAATTTTTCTTCTTTGAGATAATTAATCATTGCCACGGACAGGCAAAACTAGCAGGTGAAAAAAAGGACAGTTTAATGGCTAACATGCAGTTGGGCTACCATTGAGCTAAGCTTCGTTGAATTCGATTGGTGATTAATTTCTAACAATTTCGAGAAAATTATTAGGTAGTTGGTGTACTGTCAGACAAGGACAATATTTTAAAATTTTTAGGAAATTAATTTTAAGATTCTTGGTTTCAAACATCTGATATATAGATTACAATTGAACTTAACTGATATTGTAATTAACACCCCTGTGTTGAATAAATGAGAATATTTCGAAAAACACTTGGTAACTTCCGATTTAGATTGCAATTCTCTCACATTCTCCATTATTAAGCAATTTTGTTTGTTCTTAATTTGAAGTGAATTTACTAATCTAAAGTCTTGTTGGAGAAAGTGGAAAGCCGTCTTTCATTGCTTGAATATATATGTTACACTCTTGTTTTTTCGGTTTCGTCCTTCAGATGTTGGTTTTAACTTACAAGTTGCCGAAGGAACTATGTTCCGAAATGAGAATGATGAGTCCAGAATGCTACCACGCATGTCAAACTGTGGCAAGAATTTTGCAAAAGTTCACTAGTTCGGATATAATGGACCGTAGTGCGTCATTAAAACATCAAATTTAATTACAGAAATTTATGTCCGCAGTTGGTAGTACAGTTCATGCACATATAAGCTGATAAATTGGTTGTGTTGCTGGTACTATATGATAACTTTGTCGACTTCTTACTTGAGGAAAAATAAAAACTGTTACTTTTTCCATTACTGTTCTGTCAAAAATAGTTTTGTTATGGATGTCTGACGAAATCCTATCCTGGAAAGTGCTTTTCTTTTTCTTTTTAACTGGCTATTAATTAACAAAAGAGGTAAATAATGAAGGCCTCTTTTTTTGTCAAATTTCGTTATTTTCGTTTTCCTGTAATGATTACACATATATTTTCCGAAACTATCATTAAAGATAGTTTGAGAAGGTACCGCGCAATCTGTAATGTGTTATTGACGTATTGAGAAGTATTGTTTGCAGTGATTACGAGAACTGTGTGAACATTTCAGTGCGACTTCATCAACCATATTGTAACTCACTTTCCTTCTTCTTCCTGTCTTTCAAATCATCGGTATTAATGGTCTCAGGGAATCGATAAGACTTTATTAGGAATTTCAACTTGTGGTTAATTTCTGTCATTTCATCTGCTAACTTCTACCCAGAAGATGTATCCAAATATATATTCCATTCATGAAATTACTGTAGCCTACAGTCACATGTGTACTGCACAGGGGTGAGCAGGATCAGGCGGCAGCACTGTTCAGGAATCTTCAATATTCTTGACTTGTAAATTTGTATCTCGTTGTAAGCGTGAACAATGCTTTCAGCTCTTGCTGTAAAGAATAACAAAGTAGAAAGTATAAAACTGCTGCGGATTTCAACCCCAAAAATGGATCATAGCGCAAATATAAGTGCACATAAGTGATTGCTTGCCTTCTTACATCAGATAACGTCGGTATCAATAATGGAGTTTGGAGCGATCAGAGAAAGAGGAAAGGGAGTGAGAGGAAAGACAAGGATGGCAGGTGGAAGCAGTTCTACAAAAACTAATCATTGTTTAAATGAATGCAAAATTATGTTTCTCTATTTGTTCCCTCTTCACCTACAAGCATCCATGTCATTCTATATACATCTTACAATGCAATGCAAATCCACACTCATCCATTCCTCACTCCAATGCACCTACCCAGATGCATACACGCACGTACACGTCCACCGCAAATTTTCACCAATCCATTTTATGTCCATGCCATCCGTGCTTCAGTTACATTCCTATAGTCCACTTTATATTTATGATTTACATTCCGGAACCATTTTTATCGTTCTATGATAGAAGGGAAATTGTTTTTTTGTCAGATTGAGCCAAGAGCCTTTGCAAGTCACCTTGATGAGACTTGAGGACATCTCAAAATTAATGACCAACGGATTTTCAAATTTAGCGCTTGATTTATCATGTGCTACGCAGATGAAGCTTATTAGAATAGTCAGGATGAACTATGGCAAACAACACACCATTAACTTAATCAATGCAAGGTATCTATAACATCGAAACCATCAAATTCCTACGTTAGCGCTATGACAGGTTTGTTGACCGATTTGCAGAGGTCTATGAACTTTTGTAAGAGGATGTCATGTGGATGCTTGAGTCTGTTTTGGGGGTTGTAGCTAGTACGGTCTTAATTAGACCTCCATATTATTTGATCACAATCTTTTCAAGTACCTTTCTGTCAAGCAATGCGACTCCACTGATAGTGGCTGAACATAGCCTTTCAGATAATGATTTACCTTATCAGCCATTAGTCAGTCGCGTTGTTTTTACGATTTAGTAATTAATAATTAATTGAATAACTAGTAATCATACTTTGGTGGATAGTTGGGTCTAATAAGCAAACTTCTTTTTTCAGTTTACCAGAACCTTTTACAGGATAAACAGCAAAGAAAAAGTGAAGGCAGTAGGATGGGAGAGGAATAGTGGCTTTACGACCCCCTTCTAGTAATTATTTTATAGTAAAAAAAAATAAAATCAAATATCTAGCTATCTGTTTAGCAGAACGCTGTCACCGTATATTATATATATTTCCACTTTATAGGTCCCAGAATATTCTTTGAAAATCATCCTTACGTTAATATGAAAGATATAGAGAGGAAATCATTGTCATTTTTTATTATTTTTTTCCACTTATCAATTGTTGCACGTGGCGCGTGTGTGCCGATCTTTGCACACAAAATATTCGGAAAATTTCAAAAGCGTCCAAAATCTTATCTATTTCAAGGGGAAGTTTGTTGTAGATTGGATGTATTGGAAAAAAATCGATCGCACTGCAACAAAGTCATAGTATCGATTAATTGAAACGTTACGCTAAATGCGTGTCTAATAAGCACGCAGTGAAGGTTGTGCCTTTTGCTATACATAAATGGCAACAACTTCAGCTAGCGGCGATAACGCTGCCATGGTCAACGCCAACAGTACGAAAGCGTCAAATAGGGCTGCTATGGAACGAGTCATTAAAAGTACGTGTAACATTTTTTTCCATATTTATTGAGGATCGATGGAAAGTGTAAAAAGATCTCATCAATTAAATTGATCGGAAATATTGCTAAAATCAAGTTAGACTTTTGAAAGAATCACGAAATTTATCAGAATATAATGTTGTCATTTTTTTTTATCTGATGGAAAATAAAAATCTTAGTTTGTATGTATTTTCTCCCATTAGCGAACTATCACATATTGTCCTTTTCTGGGCATTTTGTAATGAAATGTAAAAGAATACTTATATTACTAAGAATTTGTTGTCATTCCACAATATGGAAGTTCTTTCTTCTTCAGAATGCCATATGCTTTTGTTTTACAGGCGTCCAATTTCCAATTAGCGAAAAATTGAGTATGGAGGATGTTTATGATAGGAGGACATCGAAGCCACGTTCCGATATTTTGAAGGAGCATTTTACCAAGGAAGGTCGCATTCAGGAAGAGGTAGTCATTTCATATACGCAGTCTTTTGAGTTATTTTCATCGAACCGTGGATTCATATTTTTATTCAAGATGTCTCCGTTTTGTTTTACAAGATGCGGTAAAAAATAAGGCATCAAAGATTCCAAAATGAATGAAATTTCTATTTATTTAAGCTCTAGGATTCTTAGATTCACTTCGGACAGTTAGTGTATTATTGTATTCTAAATTTGCAGCAGAAATCGTTGTAAAATTTGCAACTGTCAGTACATTATTCAGGTTGCGTTACGAATTATTTCGGAATGCACAACCCTTTTTCGTCAGGAAAAAACAATGCTTGATGTCGAAGCACCGGTTACAGTATGTGGTGATATACATGGGCAATTTTATGATTTAATGAAACTTTTTGAGGTTTGTAAGTTTCGGTAATATTTCCTGGAGAAAATTTTAGTGGAAGAATTCAGTTAGTTCATCACTCATGTTTAAAAAGAGGATTTCATTGTATTGAAGATATATTGCTAATACATGTAGTAGAGTCATCTCATTTTCTAATTTTTTATGTATTGGATTAATCTAAGGTACTCTTTAAAAGTTTAAATGGTTGCGTTCCGCTTTATTGACTCGTTATAGGCCAGTTAGGTTAAGTTATCCAAAATGCATTATACTTCCTAGGATATACTTCCGTACTTGTTTAATTCCACCTTAATTTCATAGCTGAGTAAGGCCTGCTGAAGAACTGCTGAATTTCTATATACTGATTTCTTTCTGGTTCAGATAAATGGTTCGTTTGACCATTGTTTTTAATTCATAATGCTTTATAATTTAGGTGGGAGGATCGCCTGCATCGACTAAATATCTTTTTCTTGGAGATTACGTTGATCGGGGCTATTTTTCAATCGAATGCGTATTGTATTTGTGGGCACTTAAAATCTGTTATCCAACAACGTTATTTTTGCTTCGTGGAAACCACGAATGCCGTCATCTTACGGAATATTTCACTTTTAAGCAGGAGTGTAAGTCAGATTTATCGTTTTGAATTTGAACTAAAAAAATTATTGTTGAATTCAGAACCGTCAGGTTTTTAAGGAGTGGAAATTTTCTGCAAAAAAACTTATTTTTTTTCAGGTAAAATCAAATATTCAGAAAAGGTGTACGATGCTTGTATGGATTCGTTTGATACTCTTCCTCTTGCAGCACTTATGAATCAGCAGTTCCTTTGTGTCCATGGCGGTCTTTCTCCCGAGATCCATACCTTAGAAGACATTAAAAAGGTATAAAAACATTAAATATTTATGTGAAAAGTAGAACTGTCGTTTACTAATTCTATGTTTTTTCATGCCAAATTAATGTGTAGGAACAGTTCAAAAGTGAGTTTGTGGTAATTTAAATTTTGTTAAGCTGGATCGATTCAAAGAACCGCCAGCTTTCGGACCCATGTGTGATTTACTATGGTCTGATCCATTGGAAGATTTTGGCAGTGAAAGGAATTCGGAGCAGTTTTCACACAATTCTGTCCGTGGATGTTCGTATTTTTATAGGTTTGTTTTGTTCGAGAATTTCGATGATCATCAAACTGTTACGGTTTTTACTCAGCTACAAGAGTTTTTGTAGATCCTTCTTATGTTTTTTGTAGAACTGATACTGTTACTTTTTATTTATGAGAAGGATAAAAAAGGAAAGGAAGTAATTGACTGATCTCTGGGATTTTGGTGAAATATATTGAAAATGTTTTTGAAAAATTTTGAGACCTTTGTCAATAAGTCATAAATCATTTGTCAATTATTCCAGAAATTTAATATAAGAGAGAGAGTCAGCAAAAGTGTGCATAGGCACTAGAAAATCAGGCTCAGACTTTTTCAAGACCTTTTTGGTTTACTAGCCGTCATCATAGGTAGGATAGGACTCCTGGGATAAAAAGAGACAAGGTTACTTGGAAGCGTACAAAGAGCAGGATACTGCTACTGTATATTTGTTTTGCAGCTATGCAGCATGTTGTGATTTCTTGCAGCATAATAACCTCTTGTCAATTATCCGTGCTCACGAAGCCCAAGATGCCGGGTAACGCTTTTCATTAAATTTATAGTATATAATTCAGTTACGTTGCTGGATTGTAATTAAAATTGTTGGAAATCAAATATAATGAGAGATATTCTTTACATTACGAATACGAACGTTGTTGTTCATAATATACGTTCTTTCTTGTCATTTATTTTTTTAGGCAAATTTTCTTTTTTTAGGTATCGAATGTATCGAAAATCGCAAGCAACCGGGTTCCCTTCTCTAATAACTATATTTAGTGCCCCAAATTATCTTGATGTATATAACAACAAAGGTTATCTCTTTGTTCTTTCTCCCGTCTCTTCTTTTTAAAAAATATTTGTTGTCGGTATATTCAACAAATATTCATAATCATATAAATTATGCGAATATTGTTGTTTGTATAAGTACTAGTAAATTTATTTATATGCTATATTTCTAATGGAAAAATTGTAGCTGCGATACTAAAGTACGAAAATAATGTGATGAATATACGGCAGTTCAATTGTTCACCGCATCCATATTGGTTGCCTAATTTTATGGACGTGTTTACATGGTCTCTTCCTTTTGTTGGGGAAAAAGGTTGTCCCAAGTGATAAATGTAATTAAATATTTGAAGAAACAACACATGATGTGACGTAATTTTGCATCATCCCGATGTTTAAGTACTTTTTTAGAAAAGTTAACTACTTTTCATAATTTGGTGTTACACCCTTCATTGGTTGAAAATAAAAAAAGACCTAAAATGTTCCTGGAAAAAAAAAAGGTATAAGTTACGTCAAATTAATTTCAGTGACCGAAATGCTGGTGCATATATTAAATATTTGTTCGGATGATGAACTTATGGCCGATTCGGACGATACATTTGAAGGTATGCTTAGTTGTAGCGGTTTATTTTGTTCTGCTAAATATTTATTTTTATGAATGTTTATTAGCATATATTTTGATAGACTTTTAATATCACTCTGTCTTTACCCGCAGCTGCATATCACTTTCTAAAAAGTTTCAGCTCAAAAAAAACGTCTTTTTTTCTATATGGCATGTTTGAAGTAATTTAGCATGTTCATTGCTTGTTAAGATTCGCACATGAGTCCGATCTTTTCAAAATTCACCCAGGAAAGGAGTGATGTTATCATCAATCAAAATAATGCAATGCACTAACAAAGTTTGATACGAAACACTTTCTTATTGACTCATGAAGACTCTTCCCGTGTTGGTTTATTGCATGTATATTGTTATTTCAAGTTTTGGCTTCTTTAGATTGAAAAGAAAATAGCCTTGTAGAGAGCTGCAATGGTGGAACAGTGATTAAGGTAGTATCAGTAGTTCTTGGATTATCGTTTGATACATTAGATGGGTTAAATTCGTTTCTTGACATTATCTAGCATTATCCTTTTTTTTACAGTTTAACCGATGCTATTGCTCATTATATGTGATTTGCATGTTAACATTTTTCGATTCTGGACTGATGCTTTAAATCTGCTTCATATGAATTCATAAGCGCGAAAAGGAAGTATTTATCTTGCGTTTTACCCGATTTCCCTTGGTTTTGTCTTCTTCCTTTTCATTATGTCACGTTGTTATTGCTTTTCTCGTGTCTTTAATTTAAGAAATGAAGTTTATGAATTTAATTGAGGCGATTCACTTTGCAAAGTATCAAATATAAGTTATCCTTTCTGTTACAACCCGTTCATTTTCACGCCTGTTCTCAGACGGCGAAGGTGAATTTTCACATTTTTCTTGCATGCATTCAAATTTCTTTCATAAAACAATAGGATATTTCGAATTTTGTTTTCCACTATCTTAAAAGGAAAACTTTCCAGATGATTTGTTTTCCACTCTTTTTATGCTCTACAAATAGAATCATGTTGTTCATGAAAAGACAGTTAGACGCTATGTACAAATTTTATGTCCGAAATTTGTAATTCCTGGGAAGTTTTCTGATGAGCCTGATAAGGAAAAAAATAGTGCATGTTTTCTGCCAAAAGTGACCTTCGTGAAGTTTTAATTTGTTTTTATTTGTAATGATTTCGGAGCAGCATGCTTTGAACTACCTTTGCACGGATATTGTCCACCAAAATTTCTTAGAGTAGTTGGTTAGTACATTTTCCTATTTATTCATTGTTCTCCACTATCCAGTTGTTTGCATCCAAATTACGGAATATGGGAGCAAATAATGGTATACTGATGCATTTGAGTCGAACGGCATTTATATTTTTCCTTCAACTTCCTTCTCCACTCTCTTTTTTTGCTTTTAAATAATGATTTATTTGCTGGCACCCTTAAGAAGAGTCCATTGAAATGAACACTTTTTCAGCTAATTTACATGATATAACATGCTAAGAAAAGATTGTCCCAATGCACGCTATTTTTTTTTCTCACTTTGCCAATTAAGGAACATTCATTGCATGTAACCTGGTATCCTTATAGTTTATTTTCCTTTAATCCATCCTAAATATTTAATATTCGAAGTTTTACTATGGCAGACGATATTTGTCAATATTTACTTATGGTTGAATCCTACTTAATTATTTGTGGAGGAAATTTCACAAAAGACGAGTTTGCATACATATTTTCTCTTCAGGTGGTGTTCCGTCGGCGCGAAAAGAAGTAATTCGGCATAAAATTCGAGCAATCGGTAAAATGGCTCGCGCCTTCTCAATATTAAGGTTTTTTTATAGCTCATTTAATCCCTTAATTGATCCCTCATTTGATCCCTTTGCTCATGTTCATTTTACAATGAGCAACTTTATTTATATATTTCTGTAGTAGAGTGTGCCTTTTTATACCAATTAACTGTTTCCATGCTTTTCGCTATCTTAAATTGTTTCTTTTTTCTCTTCTTAATTCTGCTTGGTAAGCGCGTGCGCTGTTTTGATTTTTACAGTATTTCATTTAGCATTCAGTTAAGTTTTAGACGCGCGCAGAAGCATGATTTATCAGGATGAATTATTTGGGGTTTAAAGTAGTAAATTGTGTTTCTTATGAAATTGTTCATTATGCCTAGAAGATTTACAGTCCTCTCTTATACGAGGATTTTTTGAAATTGAGAAAAATGGTTTTATGAATCAAACATTTGAAATTCCTTAATGCTGAGATTGTGTTGGAAGATTTTATTGCTTATCAATTTTAGATTTCTTGCGTGTTTTGTTTGGACCTATGAGTATTAGTCACAGACTAAAAATTAGGATCGCTACTGGAGTTTAGTTGTGTAAAATCTTTAAACTATTACTAGTCTAAATTACTATTGAGATAGCGAGTGGAAAACAAGTAAGTTTTAAGTTATTTGATTAGTTGAATCCAAAGACAGTTTGAAGTCCATCTTGATTGATATGTTATTATCGGAGCGTATTTGTCTTTTTAATTTAATTAGTTTTTTTTAATAATTTATTTGCCGTTATGATGCTAACATATCTCAGTCCGCATGCAAGTTTACTTTCAGAGAAGAAAGTGAGTCTGTATTACAACTGAAGGGACTTACACCAACTGGCAATTTACCGTTGTTCACACTTCAGGAAGGCAGACGTGGAATTCAAGAGGGTACTTTACTTTTTCACTTATTTTTCGAATAGAAACTTGTGATTGCTCAAGTTTTTTAGATGAAGAAACGCTGTATCATTAATAATTTCTAAGGGTGAAAAACAAGTTACTAGAATGCTTTTAATTATCTAATAATATCGCAGTCTGTGGTGCATTGTTTTCTTCTCCTTTCTGAGGTTAAAAAATTGGAAAAAAATGCTAGACTTAATTTTCTTACTGAATGTATTGTTTTGCTTACCCAATTTGTAAACTCTATTACTATAGAATTTGCCGAATTATTGTTTAAGTGCTACTCCTAGACGAAATTGATAAAATAGATGTTTCTTTTCTGTTGACGATCCCTGATGATTTAGAGTGGTATACTAAACGAGGAGAGAATTTTCGATCACATATTGTGAAAGGAAGGTTGAAAATGAGAAGAAACTTCATTAAAACTTCTGATTTTTTGAGATAGTATTTTTTGATTTTTTGAGATAGCATTGGGCTTTTGTTAATATTTGCCATTTCTTTATTACCCTTTCTAGACTCATTTCATTCCAAGACATGTAAATTTCAAACATTCCACTCCGCGTTTACTGTTTCTTTTGAGCCAAATTTTTTTTGTTTTAGTATAAAAATTATCCTTAAAATCAATTCGGGATAATCACATCGAGCTACAAATCTTCTAAGGACATTTAAGAAACTTTCAGCAGATAAATTATCCGCCAGTTCTAGATATACCGTTCCAGTAGTAAAACAGGTGAAATTTGTTAGAGCTTCATTGGTTCCTTTAGTTGATAGTATGATTTTGTCGACGCAAAGGTTCTTGCTGATTTCAAGAGTAATTTTATTTCCGTAATTATCCAAATGACGGTTATGAATAGCTGATAGCAAAAGGGGGATTATATTACCTCAAACGGAACTCGTTAAAACCGATATATTCTTTGTTATCTTCCGTTAGCTATCTCGGATAACGAAAGGAATCGAATACAGGTAGTTTCTTTCTGTTGGGAGTAATTTCAATTGTAAAAAGCCTTCAATACCTGCTACTGTAACATTCTCCATCATTCACAATCGAAGCAATACCCCTACTTAAATCAGGAAGAGTTATAAGTCCACAATGTGAAACGTCGTTCAAACTTTTCATTCCTTTAGAATGTGCTGAATCATCGTAGACAATTCTAATTTTGACTCTGGTTTTACTTGCAGTTATAACTTCATGACGAGGTAGATAATGAGTGATATGAACTTTTGATAACATTGGATTGTAATTGATTGAGAATTATTTCATTTTACTTGAGAAGTAAATGTTCATTATTGATTTCTGGATTAATGATTTTAAATGACCAAAGCATAATCCAAAATCCTCCCTTAACTTCAATTTTAATTCTTTCCATGGCCAAGCGATTTAATATCTTTCATCAATTTTAGTAATACTTTTTTAACCTTTTTAAGACTTGTTCACCATCATGAGTATTAGGCTGTTCTTGCATTCCTATGAATTCTAATTTCTATAATTAATCTGTGTCTGAAATGTTGAAAATCTGAGAACCATCCTCATTCTGAGTAATATAACATTCAGTATGAGCTATTAGAATCGTGGAATTTTTCAGTATAAACCTCTCATTGTGCCGACCACTGAGTTGATCAAGAAGATTTCTGAATCTATAGTTTGAGCTTTGTCGAATTGAATGAAAGTTTCTATCACTGAATGGTGCAATTTTCATCCCTTCATAATCAATTTCTTCTAATTTCAGTTGATTTGCTAATTTCGATATGCAACTTATTTGCGAACCATTATCAAATCAAACTACTTTTGTAATTCTAGCATTATTCAAACTTTTTCAACCTCTTCACAGAGAATAAGACTTCCTTATCTCGTTGGTCGTTTTGATTTATTACTGGATTGATTACTTTTATCGAATTTCTTTTCTTTTTAATTGGTCTAACAGATTTTGCACAGTCCTTGTATTTGTTGTAGCATAGAGCAGTATTGTGAGGATCTTCGCAATGGAAACATACACTTTTCCTTTTGTTGCAATTGGTTGTGTATGATTAAAGACAGTTTAGAGGCATTATTTTCTTTCAACCAGTCCATCCTTTGCTCGAAAATACGATAAGTTTGGCATTCACTACCCCAGTGATCGTTATTGTGAGGTGTGCAAAGTCTTGTCATATTTCGTATTCTTTTTAAAATTGTGTGTGTGCCAATGATGTAATGATAGCTAATACCGAAGTTTCTTCTGTTGCATATCGTGAATATGATTTCGGTTCATTCTCAATCGACTTCCCTATTACCAAAAGCTTGATTTCTAGTTACTTCTTCGTTTCTTAGAACGAGTTTTCCAAGGAGCTGTCTTAGTTCAGTAACCGACCATGATTCTTGTTCCTTTTTTTGATAAATTTTATGTAGAATCTAGGGTGGCATTTTATTTTCAATCATAATTTCGATGGTGAACTGTTCTAGATTTTCGTCCATAGCTTCTAGTTGCCAAAATATTCTTTCAATAGCTATGACTGTTAATTTACATTCCCGATTGTTTATCTTGATGAAATGCAATTAGTTATGGGGTGATTTTTTAACTGTATGTGATTTCCATATTTTTCGATAAGGACCTTCTTTATAACGTCATAATGGAAAATTATGAAGGAAACATGCGGTTAGATAATTTAATTTTTGAATATCTGGAATTTTTTGCAGATGGACTGCGGCATCAAAAGTACTCCAGAATTCTCCCCATAATTTTGGATCGCCACTGAATATAGGCAGTGGTAGTTGAGGCAAACTCTTAGTTGGGTTATGTGTCTCTTGTTGGCGAATTAGTTCATCCATTATGTAGCCTTCGTTAGGCGTTGAAGTACTAACTCAGGAACATAGTCGAAGTTATCATTTCTTTACCTTCACTTATTACATTTAAAGAACCTATTTCTTTGTAGACCTTTTAAGTGCATTTTTCCTCACTTTTTTCTTGACGGGATTGAGACTTACTAAATGTATTGCAGCTAATTTGCGTTGGCGGTTTCGAGAGTGCGAAGGTGTAGTTCGAGGCACATTTTTTCTTCTATAATCCTTTTTCTGGCTTTGTATTGTTGGCAGGTTTCTTCTATGGTCAGCATTTGATCCAACGGTGTTAAATCCATTCCTCTGACTTCGAGAAGTTTTTCTAATTTGTTTTTTGCCTGTAGTGAAGGCTTAATATTCGATAAAAAGTTTTGCTCCTTCTTGACATCATGATACAATTATCAAGAATTGTCATTATAGGGATGATCACTTAGTTGCTCTGTGGTTATTGCTTGGTATTTTGGCAAGTGGTAGGCGGTATTTGAGAAGTGACCATTTATGATGATATTTTGAAAGGAAGCGGTTTACGTATTTTTGAGTTGAATTTCGTGACTGAGATCATCGAGAGCGATTAGTGAAACTAGCTAATCATCGAATTGCGGAACTATTTTATTTTTCAGTGTCATTTGGAAGATTCCTTCGTTCGCTTATAAATATGTGGGCATCTGCTTTACAGACTGCAATATTATTTTTACCGTTGTCTGCTGTTCTTATTGCTTGCTTCAGTACACATGTATTCCCGTATTATTTTGTGTTAAGACTGCAGTGGTACCAGAAGTTCTACCAAATAGGCCTGGTCCTTTTAAAAACAGCTGGCAAGATGCAGTAAAATTATGTATACTTGTTCACATCACCATTCATTTTAAGAGTTGGTGTTATTTGGCCACTACGGAATTTTAGGGTTGAATTCAGAAAATTCGGAGGGTTAAGATGGGTCGTAGATAGGAACACATTTATTTATATAGCATCTGTCATACGCGGAAGATATAATTACCGAATTATATGCAGTATTTGTAGCATTATCTGGGTTGGGACCTGGTCATCGAATTCAATCATTTGATGAAGCAAAGCGGTTAGATAAAATCAATGAACGTATGCCTCCATCAATGGCAACCCCAACACAATCACCAATGGCCAGTCCGTCGGCTCATCGCACCAGTCCAAATGTCAGCAACAGTACAACAACTATACCACCAGCAACAACTGCAACAATTTGAAAACAATCAACTGCACGTATCGGTTTTTCACTGGTTCTCTCGACTGAAAAATTATATACAAACTCATTTTCGGATTGATTTCCTTTTTTCTTCGTTCTTTACTTTTTTTGGAAATGATCATTGTAATACTTTTATGATCTTTATTTTATGTTTGGTGTGTGCACTTTTCGGATTGTATGTTTTGGAAGTTTTTTTTTATTTGATCCTCATTCTTAGAAGCCAAGAACTTTCTTTTTTTTATTTTGTCGTTCCTGAAAACTGTTCAAATCTAGTCATATTCGAAGTTCGGGACTACGAATTTCCCAAACTTGCAATCAGTTAATGGGTAAATTTCAAGTCTATTGACGATTCATTCTTTGAAGCATCTTGTTACAAAGCTGTGGATTCACCATGATGATTAAGTCGTAACAAATTAATTTTTATTTGGAAGTTTTTTAGCTTGCTTTCAAAGTTGCCCTTGCCATTTGTTACTTTAATTCAAGTATTTCTTCGTAGCTCACAGTTTGCAACCTTTTCGTGTCGCTTCTCCGTTTTTCTGTTTTTAAGGATTTGTCGTATTATGCATACTGTTCTTATTTTTGTATTTATAATTCAGAGGGAAGTTTTTTATATTGCATCGTATGGTATTCTTAGTTTATTTATTATCACTGAAGAAGAGGAGAGGGAAATTGGAAAATGAGAAAGTAATATGGTAGACTTCTATAAAGCTGTAGATGGATTGTCACCTTGTGGTCCTGCTTTCGGAGAGTTTTATTAATTTACTGAACTAGTATTGTTCTAGTCGATCGATGACCGGTGTCATTATTATAATTTATTTCGATAATGTATGAGAGGGGTTTGAGGAAATTTCCTTATCTGCTTTTGTTCTTTAATTTGTTTTATTGTCCAGCTAGTGACTATCGCTTTGTATTTCACGTTTTCGTTGTTAGGTTAGGGTGATACCAACCCCATTTCCTAAATACGTTATGAAATCATATGTTGTTGCTAACAGTATCATGAATTCTAAGCTTAGAATTTAAGGACATCGTGAAACTAAAGGAAGCTAGCATATATTATGGCAAAAAGGTTTTCTCATAAAGAGAACTCGATTTTTTCGATTTTTGGCATCGATTTTTTGTGCCTTGAAAGATAAAGTGTTACGGTATCATAAATAGTGAAATATTTGTAGGCTAGAGAAATGCTACTTCTTTGAGTTTGAAATATACCAAAGCATTGTTAAATGCACGTTGGATACATTTTCTACTAACGAAAAGCATAATTTTCCTAATAAGTTACAATGTTTATAGGTAATATTTGGTTGGATCTGTTTTGACTGTTTGCTCAGGATATTTTCAGGGTACAAATCAAGTTCCGAAAAGAGCACGTTAAAATAGTTTTTACTTTTCTTTTTGTCCAAAAAATAAATGAAGTCTGGTCAAATTTTATGTTTCGCTAATGTAATTGGTGCAGTCCAGTAACCCCAATATTTCAATGGTACATTTCATGACATCATTATTTCAATGTATTTTGTAAACGTATTTTCTTATTTTTGCTGTTGCTGACATATGTCTTGAATGTAATAAATCGCTTGTAAATCATAGTACATCTGCAAAGGGAAGTATACAATAACACGCTTCACAATTTATAACTTTCAATCTTTGTTAAACTATCAAATTGACGAATGATCCAGATGTGGAATATTTTTTTTGGAATAGATGCTGTTAGCAATGCTTGTATCAGAAGTGAATCAATGTTATTGTCACATGGGTATGGATACAACGTATGATCTAGAATTGTAGGTAAAAATTTGCAATAACATGTAGTTGTAGGTTTGCTGTGGATTGGTCATGGCAGTGAAATTTAAGAAGATGGAGAACAGAAGTGTGAGTGTTGTTTCCGTAATCAAACGTTCATTCCACAAACGTTTTTGCAATTGCTTTCTTCGTGGTTATTGCTTGATCTATAAGCAGCTGTGCAGAGCCAAACTGCTTCATAGCTAGAAAGTACAGACAGGGCGGACAAACAAGATAAATGGGCATGGGAACAACTGCACACATTAAAACACTTCATTCAGAGAAACAATGAAAGCTGCAAGAAAACCATTACTTTCAGTCATATACTAAAAGAATTTCCATCGCTCTTGTATATCGCATCATAAATTTTTTCAGTAAATTTCGTGCCCATCCTTTACGAACCTTAAAATTTCATTTTATCGATCTTCAGAAGGTTCAGAGTGTAATCGAGCAATTATCCATTAAATTGACACTGAACCGCATATTTGCTTGCTTTACCATCCTAAAGTACTGTTTAAGGGGTATGACGATCGTACCCCTAAGTTAAAAATCGTCGTACTCCTAATACCCTTTATATCATTCTATCTCTTCCTCCCCTTTTGCTCAACTCTTCTACCGTTTGGTCCTTTTTCTGAATAAACATGGAAATTTCACCAAACATATATAAAATTCCTGTTACATGTAGAATCGATTCAATGAACTGTTCTTACTGATTTGCAGTGTTTACTGTCGAGTGACCGTGACCATTTCATAGTATGAACCATTTAATTCATCTTTGCACTAATATTGGTGATAGTTCTTGAAAATCTGATCCTGTGCGCGCTGTCGTTAGTTTCTGTTTACCTCTACTCAAGATTTACTTTTGGCTTAGCATGTTGTGAACAGGGTAAGAGGGAGAGGAAAGGGTGAAATAAATGAAATGATGATTTTCTTTTCAACAAAACAACAAAGACGGAGAGAGAAGAGAAAGATCGTGCATCAAAATTTCTTTTTCTTTACATATGATGAGAATTTCTTTTGATCTATCGTCGGTTAAAGATATTTAGGGGTACGACGATTGTTCCATAAAAAGGTGGACTAAAGCATAAGCTAGAATCAAAGAGAAATTGCAAATACTAACCCTTCAGGATAGATTTTTTGGAAAGGCAATCAGTTATCTCTAGGTAATAATTTATTATTGCTCATTAAAGAAAGAATATATGAAGAAAATATGACTTTCGAAAGACCCTAACGGTTCAGTTAAGATCTATCCATTCGCTATTGAATTTCGGTCTAAATAAATAATCTCCATTATATACCATCCACATGAGGAAGGACGAATCATACCCTCCTCATCTTCCCAGTAATACAAATGACCATTTTACCAATTGCGCCATGGTGCGCGTGAAATACCTCCAACCTCACACACCTGATTTTATTTGATTTCGGATTTTACTCGAATTTTGTTTCACTGAAACGCGTGTAAAGTTCGGCCGTTCGTATATTAGATACCCATTGGAGGATATCGGGGAAGGAGGACTTACCCGTCTCACATGGCGTAAAGACCAATATCGGATTAATAATATTTCTAGAGAGGCTAATGCGATATAACTAGTATGAGTAAGACTTTGGACTGTGGTGGGAATATTAATAACGGAAATGATAGAAAACATGTACGATCACGTCAATCCGCCACTCAACAGCCGAGGTATTGGTTAGTTTTACTTGTCATTTTTTTTTGTTTTGACGACGCAAGAATTTTCGTAGAAAATATAAATTTTATATTCAATGTAATTGTTTACGCTAGCCTGAATTTCACTTAATCAGTTAAGAACACCAGTACTGTGTTGAAAAAGCTTATCGTATTTTGAGGTGGTTTTCCGGACTTCGTGCAAGGATCTCGCAGCTTAATATGCCGGAGTGGCTGAGCCAGCTTGGAATTAGGAATTTTAATTATATAGCACCAATAGAGGAAGTGGTAAGCGCTTTCACAGTTATATGGAATAATAGTTCGAGGTGAGAGAAGAAATTGAACTGTTAGGAGCTGAGTTCGTGATTATTGGCGGAAATCTGAGAGTGCGTTTTTTAGAACTGAAAATGAATGTCGTGGGAGAAGGCAGTCAGTGCACTTTATCCGTGACGATTTGACATTGAGGTATTGATATGAAGTGCATTCTTTGATATCGATCTGCAGAGTTATAGCCTTTGAAACAGTTAGTAGAGATACTAGGAGCATGTTTATATTTTCTAGTTACCCGGTGACAAAGATGAAGGAAAAGTGGACTGCAAAGATGATCAATCGGAGCGGAGGCTGGATGATGTTTCAAAGAAGTTGGAGACATACATCGATCCAGCACTGGACGTAAATGGAGTAAGTTTAATGATTTCTAATTTAAACAACTTCATAATTGTATTCAGCTTACTCTCTCAATTTTCATTTTCATTTTTATTTTTGTTATCGCTACTGTTGCTGTTCCTGTTATCTTTGACGTACATTTTTTAATAGTACAGAAGTTTTAAGTTTCTTAGCAGTATTAAATTAATCGCAAACCGATTTTAAGTCAGTTCAATTTACAGGGTGATACGATAGGCTCATGGTTATGGGAGGAAACTGATTTTGGCGACACCCTTGCTTTGCAGCACTTTGGCCCGTTGAAGAATCTCATTACGGGTTGTAGTCATCTCGGAAAAGGACATGATTTCTTGTAAGATATCTTAAAATGAATGAATTTTCTTAGTTTAAATTTGGTTAAATGTTCTTCGATCGTTTCAGGTCACTGTCTATTACCCATCCAACCTGGTGTGACAAATGTGGAGATTTTATGTGGGGATTTTTAACACGAGCAGTGAGATGTGATAGTAAGTCAATCCTATAAAAAATTGGTGATTGGTATTAGGTCTTGAAAGTAGTAAGTCACGGAAGCATCATACATGTTTTTTTCACGAAAGTCTAGATTTTGAAAATACCAAGCCAATTATATTGAATTTTTTCTTACAGACTGTAATTATACTTGTCACGCAAAATGTAGATCGCTTGTAACACTTGATTGCAAAACAGCGGATAGTACCTTAAATTCATGTCATGAATTAGCCGTAACTTCTTGTTCAAATCTCAAAATGTTCAATGAAACTGACGAGATTCTTGAGGTTTGCACCTCTCTCTATTGTCCTTTCAAAGTTTTAAATTGTCATTTATAAATTAGGAGACGTAAAAGTCGTAACATTCTCTTTTTCTTTTTGAGCTTCTTTATTGACAATGTTATGAACAAATTACAAATTTATATAGGAACAAAAAGACGAAACGAGCGGTTTTGTGCAAATTCACATGAATTTTATGCGGCCTATTAATGTGGTAGCTGGCGATTCGCTTTCATTTCTGGATGTTACTAACGAATCGGGTGAGTTTTTTGCTATGACATTATTTCGTAGCGTTTTACACTAAGTGTCGAACACTGGTTCTTCGAAATATTTGGAACATTTATGGAAATTCGTGGACGAATACCTTTATCTATTTTTTTCAGGATCTGTAACTACCAGTTCTGTAAGGACAATCACAACATTTTTTCTTCCGAGAAATACTGTTAGGAATGTGAATATAAGCAGCAAGATGACTACTAGGTATATGTAGATTGTTTTATGTCCACTTTTATTCACTAGAAATAATTTTATTTTAAATATAGTCCTTTCATTTTATTTACTTAGCCAAATATATTTCACATTTTTTTCAGAGAAATAATTGTAACTTTGCTCCGAAAATTCCGAGTTGCAGATAATCCACGGAAATTTGCACTATATGAACGCATCTGTCAGTCTTCAGGAAATCCAGCTATACAAAATTGTATGTCTTTGCAAAATTTCTCGTTCTTCAATATAAGCTCTGCGGACTTCTTGTTTCGATATATTCATTTATTTTAATGTTCTCCCATACTTTAGTTTGTGACGTTTGTGGAAATCAGATCTGATTTAAGATAGTTTAACGCGCATTCCGGACGAGTTATATCCACTTAAAATTGTGCGCTCATGGGAAGAGAAGGGTGAGAAACGCCAATTAGTTTTGCAAGAGAATGATACAGGAGATATTTTGGTTTGTCCATCATTATAATATTTTCGCTTGTATCAGACTCAAATTTTCTTAGCTGAAAGATTTCATTTGTTATTTATTAAAAGTTTTAGACGTTATTTCTCGAAAAAAAAATACATATTGAAACTACTGTGATTTCAGTGGGATATGTTTGAGGTTCCAGAACTTGAGAATTTTTTAAAAATACTGGAAGATGAGGAAAAACAGTATTCTTTCCGAATTCGGCAGAAATACGATGCTTATAGGTGAATTTTTATAAAATTTTTGTACATCTTTCAAACGTTTCATTTTTTTGTACCATTTTTCAAATTACGTATGTTTTACTGGTGGGTTTTATGTCTAATTGAGTGCTTTCATTCGGTTAATAAAATTGAATTTCAGGTGGTATTTGGATGAAAATTTACGTAACAGAGGTTTTGCGGTGGATAGTGATGAATTTAGCCCGGTCAAAGCAAATTCTTGTATATCCACTGACGTCTAGCTTTCTTTTTTCTTTTTACAACAGTCAGAATTAGTATTTTTTGGAACGTTTAGTGGAAATTTTTATTGAAGAGCTGGTAAATCCAAACCTCGTTAAAATATTGTTGTTGGTGATATCAATTATCCGCACTCAAGTGTTCATTTTTTTTTCATAATCGGGTATTGGTCGAAGTAATCATAATTCCATATGAAAAGAATTATATATGAAGGTGAATCACGTCAGGAGATATTTATTGCATTCGGTTCTGAAATGATTGAGAAGGATATGACGTTTACTCAGCTTAAAATCTAATGAACTGAATCACAAGAGTAACAACGTCACTCGCTTTTTAAGTTCTTTTGATCTGTAAAGTGACTTCACTTTTTTATGACAATATTTCATTTGTGTACTATTTGCTTGGAATTGTTTGTAGCTCTAGGCTTTCCAGCTTTCATTATCATGTGTTGTGTGTAGTATGTGATGTTTTAGTAAATGTTACCAGTTCTTTCTGTTGCATAGCAATAGTTAAATTAAGTTGTCAGGGCAATTCACTGCCGTTGGTTGGGTGGTTTAGAATAACGGGGAGTTCGGACCATTTTAAAAGCCCTAACTCGCAAACGGTTGACAGCAGGCTTCTGAGTTCTTTGGATGATATAGCCGTGTGGCTTTCTTTTTTTTTTCTCGTCATTACATACACATCGGGAAAACATCACTCATGGGAATATGCAGTCTACGTTCTTGCAAAGTTTCGACAGCAATGTCAAAGTAGTGGACTTCAAACTTTTAATGTAATTTCAAAGTGGTTTTTTTTAAAAGAAATGTCGAGGAAGGTTCGTTTTGAGCAACAAAGTTGCGTATGAACCACGAAATTTTCGCATTTTTCTTTCTCTTTTAACTTAAACAATTTGCAGACACATTACAGTTTTATCCACACTCCGGAAAGTTTCCATTGTAGATTGCAGATCATTTTCAATCTTTTTATCTGCAGAACTTAAGAAGATTGAGTATTAGGAGTCCTGCTAAGAGAACACTTATGTAAAAACAGTATTATTGGTATGGAGCTCGGGAATCATTGCAAACTTTAAAGCTTTGAAAATTACAAATTCGATTTTTTGACTTTTTTTTCACTATCACAGATTTCTTCGGATAGCTGTAGCTGTTTGGTAGCAGGAGCCTGTAATTGCTGTGATTTCAGAAGGGTTTTAATTTGAATTTGAAAAAAAAGAAGTTTTAGACAAAAAATCAAAGGTCAGATTTTATTTTATTTAATACCTGACAAAAACGTTTGGAACGATACATCAATAAAGCAATGAAACGATGGATAAGTTTTGGTGAAACAAATTCGGCATTATTGGTGAATGGATTTCGAAAGGATTTGCGAGAATCGAATACGATGGTGGTGATGCCATCAACAATAATGGTTTTGAATAGCAAGCTGAGCTAACATAGGTTTCTTTTGAAAAAATTTATGGATGCATGGAGAAATTAGCATAGAGTGAAGAAGGCAGAAGAAGCAAATATACATAGTTCAGTAAAGACGTAAAACTTGTTCCGTTTGGTTTGATGATTTATGATTTCGGACGATTATTGCCATTACGGATTTTTATCTCTGTAGGAAAATCTTTTTAGTGCAACCATATTGAAACAGAAATCCTTCAGGTAAATAATGCTAGTGAAAACACTTTGGAATGAAAGCTGTTTCATTATGAACGATAAAATTGGCTCTTATGAAAAAGCTTTAATCAGAGATACATTTCTTTTCTTAACGGTTGTTCATTTTAATTTAAAGTGAAAGCTAAGCTTACTATTATATTATATCTTTTGTGATTTTCATTTTAAAAATCTTTTTTTCAAGTAAACTATGTTACTCTACCAAAGAAAGTTTTATTTTTTTCATCTTATTGTTTATCCATTTTATGTTAGCATAGTAAGAAAGCATTGATATGTTTTCAGGTTTCTTAGAAACCAAATCTCTAAAAATTGATTGAAAAAATATCTGCCCATAATCACTACCAATTATTTTTGATAACGCCGATCATGACAATCTTCAGTCTGGTCGTAAAAAAGTTATATCCAAGTACTTATTTTATTAAATTCTACGTCAATTACGTAAACCATATATGATTGCTTCATCTTTCTTGTTTCAAATCATTTTCACATTGCTGGTTCGATTTTTCAATGATTTATGACTTTCGTAGAAATTTTTTTGAGTGATATTTGTATTGATTTTCAAACGAACAAGTAAATTTGAAAAGTTGGAAAATGCTTGACTTTCAAAAAAAAAAAAGAAATTCACTAAGGATTTTGCAAATTCCACCTACTAATCTCTTAAAATCCATGATTTTTCTAACAAATCAATAGCTTATTATTTAGCTTCTCTTGCGATATATACATTTTCAATGGAGGAAAAACTTCCAAAGTCTGAAAAATTCATTGCAATCACTACCAATTGGATCATTCTAATTAATACTTTTTGGAAAAAATGGAATAAAAAAATTATGGATTAGTTCAAGAATGGCGAAGAAGTTTTGAATGTAAAAAGCAAATTTGATTTAAAAACTTATAGGTAGAAAGTGAAAAAAACATGAAATTCCTGAAATCCATTTAAAAGGAATGAATTAGATGATGAAAAGCAGATTTTCATGGGATGAATAATTCCAAGTGTTCGAAGAATTCTCCCAGGCTTGGAATAGTAAATGTGATAATTTATGAATCCACTCCAATAACACATTTCCGCCTTTCCTTTTGCACAACAATTATTTAGCTATCAATTTGATGGCCTCGTTCTCAATATACCAGTTCTCTCTCAGCTTTTTTTTATTCGAGTTTTATCATTACATAAAACTATTTCTTTGTCTTTTAATTTTTTCCTATTACTATATAATTAGTTGATATTAGAAAACTTTCTTTTTTGACGATGGAATAAACTGAAAATTTTAATTTGAATAAAGGAAGGGCTTATTTTTATTCTTTCATTTGCAGTTGTGATACTTTTTTTCAAAAGCGTTCATGCATGAGTCATATCTGAAGTGCAGGAACGATATTATCGGGAGAAATATTAAACTAAATAACCGGAATTGATATATTGAATCGGTTTTAAAAAAAGTAATAATATTTTGAAACAAATGGTTGCTGGAATTTCAATTATTTACATATTCTAAGTTTTGAAAAATATATATATATATGTGCGATGAAACTAAGTTTTAGGAAGAAAACATCAGCGGAGATTGGTCCCTCGAGAAAACTTTTTCTAGCACCCTATTTGTCTTTCTTGGCAAATAATAGGATCGAAGATAATATAGCAAATATGCACAAATACCAAACATGACATGTTGAGTTCTTCAGCTTCCTATCAAATTTATCATAAATTTGTGTTAACAAATGAATGTATATCCACGTCCACGTCATCTAGAATCAAAAGAATCTTGACATGCATTAAGAAATATTTTTTGTTAGGTATCACATACATCTTTAAAATACAAATGCAAAACTGCATTTGTATTTTTCTCCTGTGGATCTTTTACTTCTAAAGAATTTCCAATATTGGGACATTTACTTGCAATTCGGAAGTTTGTTTTTTAACTTAAAATTCTAATAAGTCTCAAGTTCATACCTCCGTCAAATGGAGTCCTCAAGCGAATGGGAACAACAAGTTTCGTTTTCATTCTTACTCAACAAAAATATTGAATGCATTTGAAAAATAATTCGTTAAAGCTTATTAACAGTAAGTTGAAATCTTTTCTATCCATGTTCTTTCATCGATTAAAATATATTGGTCAATTCTGATTATGTTTTTAAAGGAATTCAATAATCCATTTTTGAAACCAAAAAAAATACTTTCATTTTAAATATTTTTTAGAAAGTTCAGTGTAGTTCTTCGAATTTACATGAAAACTGAATGGCAGCGAACTATGAACATAAAATTTGATTCATAATTATTTGAAAATTAGTATGCAGTTTAATTTTCTATTGTTAAATTTGGAATTGATAATCTAACGCTATTTCGAAGCTGCTCTTCTTCGATAACATGAAAGGATATTTTTTCATTTTACATATTTTATATGCTTTAGCATAAAATATATTCAAATTGGTGGTGAAAAATATTGGATAAAGCATAGGGAACATTTAGAAAGATTCATAATATTATAAATTACTTCATTCTATTTAACATAAGTTCTATTTGAAGGCTTAATATATCCTTCAGAACCAAAATCTTCGAAAGCTATCAATTTTTGAATGGTTACTACTCGTTATCAATGCTAATGATTTTGAAATTTTTTATTAGATAGTCAAATTGATTGCAAAGTGAAATGAGGAGAAAGATATGTTATTGCTAATGAATTTTTCATACATATAAGAAATACTCTGAAATTTTGCGGAGTAAATAGCACTTCGATATTTTCGGAATCAAGACCATATGTGAGAAAAACTTTTGAAAAAATGAAGACTTTACAAAGTCCTATTTCGAAGCACTCGGAAATTGGAAAGCAGTAAATGAGTAATTCAATTGTCCAAGCTTGCTCATGGCAGAGTTAGCGTAAATAATCATAATAAGGTTGTTAGGAGGAGGGGAAAGGAAAACGCATCCCTTAGAAAATATGTCTTCGTTAGTTTTGGATCTATCCCTTCAATCCATTCTCTTTTAACAATGTCACTAAATTACGGATTTGTCATCACATGAATTTCTGTCTATGTAATTATATCCGTTTGTACGTATATGTTAGGCGGGCAATCTAACAAGTGTTGAAATTTAACAACCTCATAAATCATATACATTTTTTTCACTGTGAAACCTTTGGAATCGCTATCTTCCAGAATTTCCTTTGCTTAAATCATATAATTAGTCTTAAATCATCATTGTTAACTAGCATATTTATAACAATGAATAGGAACTTTAGTTGAAACTTGAAAAATTAATTTAAAAAGTGGGCTATGAGAAGTCGGTAAGATTTTTCTCTTGCTGATATGAAGTTTAAGTAATTAAATAGCGTTGGAAAGTACCAAACTTTATTTGATTTTAAGTTGCTGACTTCGATTCAAACAAAAAAACCGGTAAAAAATACTGGAATGTTTTCTTTTTATTACATATCTACTATTTACGGCAGATGAAAATGTTCTTTTATCGCTGATTTTCGTCACCGTTTCCGTTTTTCTTAATAATGATCTTGCATTAATAAATTCATCTCAATATGATTCCGAGTAGGAACCAATCATAGTAAGTGTTGACCTACGAAAAAATTTTAATTTTGCAATTTAAAAATGCAATCCAATAATTACAATGAAATGTGTGCATGAACTTGAGATTTGAAATACTGAACCAAAAATTTAAATAATATTGGAAAAAGAAAATAAATGCGAACGTGAGAGAGGGGAAGAGAAAGGGAAAGAGAAAATGATAGACTTAATAATTCATCCATCGTTTCACAGCAAAAACTATTTGTGCTTTTATTCGAATACATACACAGTAAGCAACAATTTAAAAGCTTCAACAAGTCTATGCATTAACCAATAGGTTCAGGACAAAATTGCATTTGCTCCACCTTCTATTTCTTTCTACAAATATGTTGCATTCCTTTTTTCCGTAACTTAAACTTTTCCTTCCCAACTTTTCATAACTTTGATCCTTTCCAATTAATTATTCTTTTTGGTGAAGAAATAAATGGAAAGATGAAAGATGAAGAGGGAATTTTTGAAATATAAACGATGCATGGGAATAATTCATTTCGATTTAACATACATATACTTTCGAATACAAATTATTCTAGCTTCCCTTCTTCCTTTTATTTCTCTATTTTTCCTTCTTCCTTTTACCTTTTTGATGTTTTTGTTACTGAAGATCAGCTGTCATTATCACCTATTTGATTGTATTCCTCTTGAACAAATCTTTGCATATAACTTATGTTTTATTCAACGGCACATGCAGTTTCTCTTCGTTTTCGCAAACATAAGCAAAATTTTCGAAGGATTTCAATAGCAGAAAGTTTTGGGTATTGTTTTCTTCCTAACTGAAATTTAATTATTCAAATTCAATTAAGTTCAGTTCATCAATATGGAAATTTCAAGGAATAACTGCTTTATAACTCGAAATATAAGACTACGGGATAAAACAATGCTGATTCATAGAAAGTTTAGAATTTGGTCTTTGTTTCAAATCTGTTTTGATTTCCCAATACCCAAGAATTTCCATTGAAGATAGCATCTTGGACTGTGAAATTCGAAATGAACTCATATTTGTTACAAATGATTCAGAAGAACAACGAATACAGTGGCATAAATAATAAGTTTTGATTAAAAACTGAAAAAACGAGAGAAAGAGAGAGAGACTAAAATCCTTCAGAAGATCTACACGAAAATAATGAATGAAAGAAGAGTTAAAAATAAATATCAATTGCCCGTGTATCCACGAACTTCGTGAGAAATTCGAATTGGATATCGTGTGAAAAAAATGCGATATGCAGTTTTTATCCTTTCTAAACCTTTACCCGCAAACGACTATGCCAGCTTAATTGAGTTCATTTTTATTGCATTTAGTCTTCGAATTCTTTTCTTAATGAGGTCATAGTCTTCAATTTCTTTCTATTATTTTTATTTTCCGTTGTGTTCTTTTTCTTTTTCAAAGCTTGCCTATTTTTCAATCATTTGAATTTCTAACTTACTGTTCTCATTAAAAATTATGGACGATAATTTCAGATGGGTGACGAAGATCGAGGTCTCTTGTCAAGATTCAGGTTTTATTGGACCTAGCGTAATTAGGTCACCCTGCTATTCCAGTATCACCTGATGCTACTCTTTGTATGATTTTTGAAGATTTGAAGCACTTTTTTTTTCAGTTTATATTATTCATTGTCATGGATATCTTTTATGAGATTGATATCAAGTAGAGGTATCGTTGTACGTATTGCCATTGGTAGAGCTCTATGATAAATCAACAGCTAATTTCGTATTAAAGTAATTGACCATTTAGCATTATCATTTTCTTTCATCGTCACCAATATCAAGCATTCGTATTGTTTTTTGCTTGTGGTTATAGAAGCCGTTGTTTTTATTGTTGCTATTATTACTTTTATTGTTATCCTTATAACATATACAAATGTTCCTTTCTTGCGCTTGAAATTTCATTTTTGTTCACTTTTTTAAAATGACTGAAGAGAAATATTAAAGGAAAAATATGCATTGATTTCATGTATTCAAAAAGGACTAATTTTTCTCTATCGCTTTCAATTTCAATTGAAATTTAAGGCCGTTTTTCGGAGTGCGTACTTTTCTAATGAAAATTGACTGGAAAAAGCTGCACAAAGCTTCAAATAAAACATATATTTACTAGATAGCTTTTCTCTTCTCAAATACTTTTTCCTATTTTCTTTTCAATTTTAAATCGAGTAAATACAATCGAATCATGCTTGTAATTTAAGAACTCATCTGAAATGCTTTTTCTTTCTTACTACCTCTCTCTTATTTCATGATTTTCTAACAAAGAAAGCTGAAATTTTTGATTGAAATAAAATAAAAGCAGGTTTTATTTTTCATAACTATCACGAACTTCAACAGAAAGGCACAACGGAATTTAAAGACGACAGCATATACATATACATATAGATGTATTTGTATATACAAATTCCTTTCATACTTTTCAGAATGAAGTCACTCAAATCATGCAATCTAATATGGTAGCGTGGCTCACCAGAATAATAGATTAACCCATAACTTTGAAGTTTCGGTATCGTCAAACTTTATTTTTTCCAAACTCGTAGATAATAATCTCGCTACCAAACTTCTCAACTGGTTAACGTCGTTTGCACCTTTTGTATTTATTTTTGGTGAAATCTGTTCTCCTCTTTTTCTAAGTAAAATCACATTTCAAATATTGGTCAAAGAAAAATAAGTATATAATATCTATTAATTTTGCATACAATATAAGTTTCTTTGTGCAATGATATACCAAGGCAGGTTACTGCATCACGTGCAACAGTAGTTTCTAAAAATGTTGATTGCATGGCTTCCAAATTGACTTTTGCTTTCAGTTCCTATGCTTTCTTGGCTTTAATTCCCTTTCTTTGAAGTAGATAGTACATATTACTCGTTTTTGAAATTTAAATTAATGTTTACTCTCAATTTCCATGCTGCACAAAAAATGTGTATTTATACTAAAAAAAACAGAAACAGAGGCAATACAAAACATTTGAATTTAATTGCTCTGTTGAAATAATTAAATGTTGCACACTTTGGTGATAATATTTCAGTAATTGAGAGCTTCAAAGTGAAGTCTAAGTCAATTGACAGTCAATAATGCTAAATTTCATAATGCAAATCGCAGCAATTCCGGATAAGTAGCCTTAATTCCAGATGAGTTTTCCAGAGCAACGGTTTCAAATAACCAAGCAGTAAGTGAATTGAGAATAAGTGATATTTATCCACAAGTAACTTTCCCGTTTTTTCGAAATAAACTAATAAATAAAAAAGATAGTTTTGCTGGCAAGACTGTTGGAGCAATTCCACCTATTATGGATTATTTCATTAAAACTCATATCAGCAAGAAACTACCATTCAAATATAATTTACAATTTGATGCATTCTTCTCGATACGAAGTCATTGTATGCGGTGTCAAAAAGTATCAAAATGAAATTATTACTGAACTACATAACTACCAATAAGTGAATTTCATTTGTTGCTACTCTCGGCTTTATTGGCTTTTACAATGTTTATTAGGCTTTCTAAGAAATTTTTCCTGAGTACTCAGACCCGGAAATTTTATTGGGTTGTAAGCATTGTTGGATAAATCCTAGAAAACATTAAATAGACTATAATAATTTTTGTTTCACCTTCGATATGCGAAGTTATAGGTTTTCAATTCTTGCAAATTAGTAGAACTCCACAGAAATTATAATCCCTACACACCGTAAACCTCAGTATTTCATGTTTATTTTGCTCATATGGTCCTGCCGATTAGTCAGGAGAAGAACGAAAGGAGTCTCAAAATGAAAAAGTTTCCCTAATCAATAGCATCTTTACTTCTATGGTAGATCATTATCAAGGAATGATTAAATTATTGTTTCTAGAAGTTCTTAGTACAAACGTCTTCCGTCTTTCTTGATGGATTTTAAAAGAAGAATTGAAGAAGAAGATCAAATTGAACAGAGACTAGTTATTAACATGCGATATAGTAATCAATTCTCGGTATATTTCATTTCTTCGAGCTGCATTTGCAGTTGGAGAATGAATCAAGCTATACAAATATTAATTTCTAAAGTTTCTTCTGTTTTCAACTGACTATTAGCAAACTTTATGTAGATGTTCTAACATTTTCTTTACCTATACTTACCTAAACTTTGAAGTGCTTTCTGAAGTTTATGAACTACCTTATTTATAATCTGGAAACTAAGGTATGACATAAACTGCAAGATAAGGAAAATATGCAGCTCATTCTATATGAACTTTCTGAAGTTAACGTATTCAACATCATCAGATTTGCTGATTTCATTATTGTAATATTTGGCCGGTCATAATATTTCGATTTATATATCCCGCCTTCCGTTATAAAATCAAATATATCTACATTGGCACTTAAAGTTTTATTCTTAGCTTTGGTCCTAACTTAATCCTTTTCTTTTGAGCAACGTTTTGGCTATGCTAGAAGGTATTTGTTAAGTCTTTATTTTTGATCATTAGAATCAGATTTTTTTTTTAATTCGTTCTTATTGCTTTACTGTGTATATTTTGTGCTATACGACCGCATTAATTTTGATACATTCCTACTCTGGAAAAGGACTAGTCCTATTAATTAATTTTTTTCATGGTAAATCGAACCCAAATATTGCGCCGTTTTACTGCTGCCGATCCAAACAAACTGCGAAAATATTAAAAATCATCAAATTGATATTACTTATTTCAATTAAAGGTAACTTTTAAAACAATGAGACAAACTTTGAAGGAAAGATTGTCAATATTTTATGGTTGATTATTACTGGCTAGAATGTAATTTCATCTAATAACTTGGATTTTTGTTTTCTTAATTTTGAGCTTTGCAAATTTCAGTTCTAACAATGATTAATTTTAATATGTGGTTTCACATAGTGATATACTCTATGGCAGCATGTTATCTCTTTTTTTAGGGAAAAATTGAAATTTCTTTTTATTAAGGAAAAAAGAGGTAGAATTAAATGACTTAAATTTGCATTAGAAGGCTATATATCAATCAAGGGATGTCAAAAATTTGTTATTCTGAGGGAATCTAAAAGAATTTTCGATTCTGAAAAAAATTTGTTGGTTTTTCAACTCTGCAATGCATAAGACCGATGTGATAACTTTTCAGATCGCTAACATTCTTAAATATTAGTAAGAGGTTTGAATTTAATTGTTTTCGGTTGTTTCAGAATGTCTGAAGAATCCGATCTTTTTTATTCAAAATGAAATAGAACTGTTTTATAAAAATTTTGGATTATGATTATGGAATTTAACATCTGCAATTTGGTGTTTCAATTACTTTTTTTAAAATATTTTCAGCAATTTATGATAATTGTAAAAAAATTTAAATATAAGGTTTCTAAAAGTTTTCAAATCTTTAAAAGAAATTTGAATTTGAAAAACGTTTTAGGATTCAATTATTAAATTTTGTAGGATGCGCATTTTCCCCTTCCCACAGATTATTTCTTATTCTATGACTGAATCCTGCAGTGGTTACTAATATACGAAAATTTATTTTATAGTTGCAGTATAGTTGCATATTTTCGTAATGAATTTACTTTGCAATATCTGGAAAGAAGTGACATTTTACTTGTCTGTTGCTCTGAGTGTGTTATTTCCTCAATTTCAGAAACTTAATAAGAGACTAAATAAATAGATGAAATATATGTATATTCTTTTTAAATTTGAGTTTAATTAAGTTCCGAATGCACCTTGCTTACGCAAACCTTCTTAGTTGAAATTGAGAATGTAAAGGATTTACAAAAAAACATGAAACCGATAAAGCTTCAAAATTTGACAGTTCCACTGCATAGATGCATTTTCCTAACCTATTTCGAGATGCAGTAATTCCAGTAACCTGTTTATTTAGAATCCGGATTGTCGGATTTGACTGATTGAAGAGGAATAAGGGAGGTAAAGAAGAATGAGGAACTTTTTCATAGTTAAGGCTCAAATTTGACTGTTTCTCAGAAGGTTGTTTGCTTTTACCTCAATTCCTGATCAGAATCAATTTTCTTGTTCAAAGACAAAATGAATCATAGCTGACTGTTCGAAATTTGTGAGATTTATCATTTCTCATTTAGACCTCCCTAAAATAACTTCCAACATTAAAAATCAATTGACTTTCCATGCACTATATCTTCAGTATTATTGATTTTAATTGACAAATTGTTAGCAGCAATTTATCAAGTGAAACAGACAGCAATTATATTTACGACATGCAACCTATTAACAGCAAGCGGTTATAATTGCATAGTAATGATGACATATTTTAGGGGTGTATGGACAAAAATGCATAAAAAGTTAGGATAAAGCAGCCAACCGAAACTTGAAACTAAAACTCTTAATCCATATCAACATCATACTTGGAACTCACTCACTAAAATTTATTTCCATTTCGGGATAACTTTTGATTTCCGATCTGCAAATTTAAAAAAGACTTTATCAATGAATCAATTGTTGCTATCATATAAGTTAGTCTAGGAAAAGCCATTTACATAAACCCGTAAATTTCCGGATTGAAGCAGTAATTTGCGAAAAAAGTTTATAGCATTAACACGCCCATTCATCAGCTGTAACTACTGAAAACACGCCTCTAATAAGGAAAACAAGGGATGACATATAGGCGAAGGAGGAGTGAGACGGAAGAAAAAAAGGAAATCGTCCTCATAAAATCAATTCCAATTTTCTAACGCAGAATTCCAGCCCGGTTGGCAAAAATTTTTTTAAGACATATTCAATTCCAGTAACGGTTCTTGCTGTTTCAATCAATTCCTTCATTTTCCTGCTGGCTTAATTCACCTCTATTATCTTTGTTTCTGATTGCGGTGAGGAGAATTTAATTTGAAGAATGGGCTTCAATGTACCAATCATCAATCGTGACAGCGATTGGTGTCGTCAATGGTTGGATCAAAGGACCAAAGAGCCGCATATACAAAAAAAGCTGGTGCTTGTAATTGTTTCCATTGCTTTGCTGCTCGACAATATGCTTTATATGGTGATTGTACCGATAATTCCAAAATACCTCCGGGATATTCATGCCTATGATGTGCAGTTTGTTGGGTACCATAACGAAACGAAGAAGTTGAGGAACGGTACTGTTGTTGTTCGTATGACTGGTGGTGAAATTGACTATTTGAATGAAGATATCGGACTTGGATGGCTATTTGCATCAAAAGCCCTTATTCAAATTTTTGTCAATCCTTTTTCCGGATATATCATTGATCGAATTGGCTATGAATTCCCGATGGTTATCGGTTTATGCGTAATGTTCAGTTCAACAGCCATTTTTGCACTAGGACGAAGCTATGGCGTCTTGTTTTTCGCCAGATCATTACAAGTAAGTTGACATTCTTTTTTCAGCAACTTTATTATTTGAAAATTTATATAATTTGGAGAAATGAAACATTCTTTCCTTGAACTCGAAAATACAAATAAAAGCAAAAGACGTGAAATAATTCTATAAAATATTGATTTACCAATCTGCCAGATATAGTTATTTTAACAATCAGCTCTTTAGGGATTTGGTTCCGCATTTGCTGATACTTCCGGTCTTGCGATGATTGCTGATCGTTTTACAGAAGAAAACGAACGATCAGCAGCGCTTGGCATCGCTCTGGCATTCATATCATTCGGTAGCTTGGTGGCACCGCCTTATGGTTCTGTCCTCTATTCACTAGCCGGAAAGCCGATACCATTCCTAATTTTATCCATGATATGTCTTTTTGATGGATTCATGGTTTTCATGGTCATTCAACCGAAAACCGACAATAAACAAGTGAATACAGCCGGCGAACGTGTACAGGGTACGCCAATGTGGCGTCTATTTATGGACAAATATATTGCCATCTGTTCAGGTGCCCTTATTATGGCGAACATCAGTTTGGCATTCTTGGAACCAACGATCACAACGTGGATGGCCAGCGCTATTCCAAACACTCCGGCATGGATGGTTGGTGTCATATGGTTTCCACCATTCTTCCCGCATGTTCTAGGTGTTTACGTCACTGTCCGTCTTATGCACCGTTATCCACAAAAAGAGTGGCTTTTGGCGGCGATTGGCTTAGCCATGGAAGGCTTGAGCTGTTTCATTATACCATTCACCAACTCTGTCATCCAACTGATCTTACCCTTGTCAACACTTTGTTTTGGAATTGCGCTGATCGACACATCGCTGCTACCAATGCTCGGATACTTGGTTGACACACGTCATGTCAGCGTTTACGGTAGTGTCTACGCCATTGCTGATATCTCCTACAGTTTGGCTTATGCATTTGGACCAATTATTGCTGGGGAAATTGTCGCAACAATGGGTTTCCTAGCTCTAAATATTATTATTTGTGTTCTGAATTTGGCTTATACACCGGCATTATCAATTTTGAGACAAGTTTATATATACCAGCCATTTGAAGAGAAACAGCAACAACAAGCACTATTTACTACCGATAGCAACGGTGATAATGGTACCACTGAACAAAGTTTCGATATTCCGCAACAACGAGGTTATGGTGCCATCCAACAGCAGCATGACGAACCGAAAAGTCAGTGGAATATAGCGGAATATCCTGCTGCTGCTGCTGCTTACAAATCAGACGATCCATTAAATGTGCAATGGTAACGAAGAGCTTCATTCAGTGGATAGGATATCGTACTAGTACTTCACTCATTACTGCTGTTACTGCTACCATTATTGTTACTGTTATCCATTGCTACTGATATAAAATGCTATTTTTATGATTAAGATCTGCTTCGCTCTATAGAAATTACTGTCTTGTTGTCCTCCTCTCAATGATGGTGGTAGTAACTTTCTCAAAATAATCTTCAAGATGTGATCTCATTTCGCCATTACTATGCTTTGTCCATGTTATTGATGTGTGGTAGTTTTAGCTGTATCTGCAAAAGTAATTTTGTTCGTGTAATTCAATGAAATATAAATTTGCTTATAATAGGAGCCAAAAGATCTCAACAATTAAGAACATTCAGCAGAAAGGAAATTAATGAAATGAGATGGAAATAAGAAAGGAACTGTGAGATGATCGATGAAGCTGAGAGTAGGATCGCTATTAAGGCAATAGCCATGATGGCGTGTTACAAAGAGCTGATGCGAATTCTCTATCTATTCATCACATTTAAATATCCATGATAAAGTGCTTGTGACGAATTTGTAACGAAAATCTTTATTAGAATATCACACAATTCGCTTCAATACATACTACATAAGGTAGAAATTTGAAAATTTGTAGACATTATTTGATCGAAATAGAATTCGTCACTTTCAACAGTACGCATTACTCAAAATTTTCCACTTCTGCTTCAGAATAAATAATTTAAAAACAATTTCAAAAAATCATCATATTTGTGAAAACAATACTTAAGTCATTAAGTATGTTCGCAAATTTGTTTTCACAAATATGACTTTGTGCCTCACATTTAATTTTTATAATTCAACTCTAGCATTGACAAACGAGAAGCATAAGCATGTACTTAAGTTTTTACCAAAATTGCTATCATAATTTGCTATCGTCAGGCTAAATTTCGAAGCTATAATTTTAATCGAAACTTCTAGCTTTGTGCGTAGATAAAAGTAATGAGAAAATCATTTAACTACAGCTTGACTCACCTTATTCATAGCTTTTTAAGAGGTTCAGATGCACCTGAAATTTGCACATCAATAATTTGTGTCGAAATTCCTTTGGCACTGTAATGTTTTAAACTTCCCTACATCATCTGTTGCTTTACTGGTATTTGTGCAATAATAAAAAATTATATGCAAGTGCAGAAACCTAGAAATAAGTCTATTGATTTAAACTAGTAATTTAAATTAAACTCTAAAGTTTAAGCTAAACTTTGCAAATTTAGCTTGAACTTCAAATCATCCTTAACATTTCAAAAGTTAGCAATTATATTGGTAGGAATAGTATTGATAAAAAACAGTGAAACGAAAATGCTTGATTATCAGGAGAAAAAAAGAAGGAAGGTTGATTGATTTGTCGGATGAAGACAAGAATTTAATTCCTAGTCTATAAAATAGTGGTAGCAAATTTGGAACAGTTTAATTAGTGAATGATTGCTTTCTCTATTTGCATACGCAAAAATGTCATACCAATCAGCGATAGTGGTCGAGTGAGCCAAAAATAATAACCTTGCAATATTTCCAACCAACCCTTTTGGGATTGGGCTAATTTTGAGCTTCTGGATTTTGTTTTTTAGAATCGTTTCCGAAAAATTTTCTACAATTTGACTGAACTGTATGCAGGTTTTTTTGATTGCTTCTGCAGTTCAGAGTAAGCAATGATAATGAACCAATGAATTCATGAGTTCGAATAAATTTTGGACTTCGAACTTTAAATTTTGAAATAAATTGGCATTTGGAAAACTTATTTTCCATACTACTTCAGAAATCAAGTAGTAGTTCATGGTCTAAATTGGCATAAAAAAAAAATGCATTCGATTTTACAAATTTGAACAAGAAATCTAAGAAATTTCATTTTGTTTAAATTTGACTTAATGATAATCATTTGATAGAAAATTCGAAATTTGCCATCATAATTAAATGTCACCAAATTGCAGCATTGGTCAGCAATGAATGATAGAAAATGTATTACTAATACACAAAATTTGACGAACGATTGGTATGGGGTAAGTTCTACTCCATTTCCTCTCTGTTCTTCTTTCAATTTCTTTCACCAAATTAGAAGTTGTGTTGATGAATTCATGAGTTCGAATAAATTTTGGACTTCGAACTTTAAATTTTGAAATAAATTGGCAATTTGGAAAACTTATTTTCCATACTACTTCAGAAATCAAGTAGTAGTTCATGGTCTAAATTGGCATAAAAAAAAAATGCATTCGATTTTACAAATTTGAACAAGAAATCTAAGAAATTTCATTTTGTTTAAATTTGACTTAATGATAATCATTTGATAGAAAATTCGAAATTTGCCATCATAATTAAATGTCACCAAGTTGCAGCATTGGTCAGCAATGAGTGATAGAAAATGTATTACTAATACGCAAAATTCGACGAACGATTGGTATGGGGTAAGTTTTATTCCATTTCCTCTCTGTTCTTCTTTCAATTTCTTTCACCAGATTAGAAGTTGTGATGCAAAAAAAATTTCTTTCGATCACTAACTATTTGTATGCTTTAAATAATCCTAGTAAAAATGTATAATTTCCAACAGTATAATTTCCAAAAGCGATAAATGAAATGTAAAATTAACATTCAAATTATCTTAATGAAGAAAATCGAGACCAGTAAATATCGTAAAAAAGGTGATATTTGTGATATTTACAATAAATAATTCAAAACTCGATCTCGTGTTTCATAGTTGACAATAAGAAAGAGAAAGTCGTAAAACTAGATTTGATGTGTAAACACAATAGGTAACTTACAAAAATTGTGTTGCTTCCACCATTTGCACTATCGTTTATTTCGGACCATTCTGCACACTTATTTTTAGCTTCATTTATTAAAGTTATTTAACTGTATATTAATTGATTGATTTTTTTAGGTTATCCAAATGAAGTTTTCAAAAAAAAGTTTTATATGACTAAAAATTTGCAAAATGTTGAGCAGTAATATGATGTATGAAAGAACGCTTTTCTGCTCAACGTAGAAATTAGTTAGTTCAATTTAGTTTGTTTAAATTAGCTTAATTAAGTTAGCATAAAACTTTAGATTTCATTTCTTAAAAAAGAAACTAGTTGTATGAAAATTTGCATAAATTAAGAAGTATTAAATTATAATATTAAGATTCTTATATTTGTGAGCTAAAAAATCTGGAATTTTGGCTTTTGATTTCTGACCTATTCAGTTAGTTATAAAATGAGAATTAACCCTCGCCTTATGAAAACTGCGAATGCAACAAAATCCAATGATAATAGTGGAATGCTTATCAATAGTGGCCAATAATCTAATAAATCTAAGAGTGACACAGTTTTAAGAATGATAATATGCTTTTGTTATCTGATGTCAGAGAATTTTCATTAAAATTTGCTTGATGTGTGGAAAATAGCTTTGATGACAAATTACCCATGGGAACGATAGGAAGCGATTCGTAATACTGATTTTGCCATTTAAAAATCTCTGTAATGCCTAATGACTAAATTCATTTACTTGATGCTACTTTTCTCAGCATTAAAATATCCACTCATCCAAATTTATTCTAGTATTTGACATCTTTCTTATTTCAATCTCACTTACGTGCTTAAGAGTAAAATTCAAAATAAGTCTCTAAATTTTTTGAACGGACGGCCAAGAATTCTGGAAATAGGGATTATACTGTTTGTAATATCGATTGTTGTTAGCACTGAAGTCAGACAATGTTATTCGCATGATTTTCCACTCATTAAATTTCAGTATTTTTGTATTTTCCGAGTGTATGAAACAAAGATCCACTTTTTCAACCCGAAAAGCTCACTTAATATCAGCCCAAATTTCAAATTTTTGATTAAAAAAGGATATCTGGAAGAATCAATAACAAAGGCTATTTCGAGATTTCGCGTGCATCGAGAAATTTACAGGATATTTAACGAAGAAAAGCTGCTTATAGTATAGTGAAAATGGTGTAAATGCATAGTGAAAATAGTGGAAATGCTACTCATAAAAGCTTTTCAAAGTAAACATCGTCTGTTTTTATATTCATCTAACATATTTAAACTCCTGTATATTAATACTGAGTGCAAGCAAGCAACAACAACTATCCATCTGCCTGTTCAGGAGGCGAGTTCGAAAATTTTTATGCATTTCTTGAAGTTTTAATTTATAGTTTCAAATAGGAGAGTTTATAGTTTCAAGTAGGATTTAATTTATAGTTTCAAATAGGAGAAGGGAAATTTTGAGCTTTTAACTTGCAAATAAACAATCATTGCATCATTTCTGAATAAAGTTTTGCAAGAGCCCCCTCCATTTTCTAAAAACTTTGGGTAAAGTCTTGTAGCAAATTCACCCATTCAATTTTCAGTTATTGTGTTTATACTGATGAAGCGGAATAAAGGCATAAAATCGTATGACTTTGAAATTAACTGATAAGTACGTGTACACTGATTCTGTAACATAGGTTAGAAGAAAAAATTTAGAATCTGTTTAGAAATAGCATAATTTCTTCAGGTTGCAGCAATATTATGATATGAAGGAAGTGAACTTTGAAATTTAAGAAGAATATTCGTTTTTTTTTTTTTTTTTTTTACTGTGGATAGCTATTTTTCAGAATTCTATTCCGAAGCCACCGGTACCTTCACTGGAACATACCCTCAAACGATACTTAGAATATGTATCAGTGGTGGTTAACAATGACCAAGCGAAACTATCACATACTGAAAAAGCAGTTGCTGAATTTCGAAATACTGGTGCAAAATTACAAGAAAAACTTGAAAAAATAGCAAATAATGAAGATAATTGGGTAAGTCTGAAGTAAATTTTTCAGAGATTAAAGTTCTGAGATAATTCTTAGCGATGAATCTGATATTGCCTAACAACTTCGTCAATTGCGTTTTGGATCGTTAGAGTTCTGCTTCACAAATGGTCCATCAGATCTTTTACACAATATTTAAGCAATAATTTGAAAAACTGGATAATTTGCTGAGTACTTTCCTTTTTTCTAAAAAATCTAATGCATTTCATTATCTGTTAATATTTTTTAGATCAATCAATACTGGTTGCCAGAAATGTATTTGAAAGTAAGGCTTCCATTACCAGTGAATTCTAATCCAGCTTATATCTTTCCACAGCAGCATTTCAACAATTTGGACGAACAACTGAGGTAATTTTAACAGCATCCAAAAATGTAACAATTAAAAGCGTTGCGATTTTCTTTTGCCACAAAATGTTATTACTTTTTTCAGTTACACATCTTGGCTTATTCGTGGATTTTGTGATTATAAAGATTTGATCGACAGGTATGGACAGTGTGTGTAATTTTTTGAAAAATTTTCAAAAGTGTTTAGCTCTGTTCGTGAATCTCAGAACCAATTTGATATTGATAATGCTCACACATAAAAAACTATTCCTCAAAAAATTAAATGTAAAATAAATTAGTGATTGATACTGATAAAATAGCTTTCATTATCAAACATAATAAATAATAATTTTTTTTTTGCGATATTTGGCCGCTATTTTAGACAAGCTTTAGGAGTCTAAAATGTGCATTATTAGTTACCCAATGAAATGTTTCCATTCAGATAAGTTGTCGGAAATGCAAGGACAGTTAGCATTTAAAGCAATATAATGGTTATTCCAATTTTCTGTCAAAATTTTCTTACCTGATTTGCCAATGGAACGAATAAAATTTCACATGAACGTTAAAAATGTTCAATAATAATAATAATAATATAACGGCAACAATAACTACCCATTGCAAGAAGGAAACTCATAATGTTTTATTTATGAAGAAAATTTTTCAATTGCCCAAATTCTGAGCATTGCCTGAATTTCAACAAGTTTAATTTTATTTAAAAATGCTTAAGAAAATTGATGACATTTGAATTTGAAATTAACTTAATAGAAAGGAGAAGACAAAGAAAAGCTTGCAGGAAACTAATTTCTCAAGAGGTTTCAACAGGTCGCCATAAAGTATACATGTGCATGGAACAATATTATCGAATGTTTCGCTGTTATCGTGAGCCATGTACTCCGGTTGACATTCTGCATTATAAACCGATTGTTGACGGAGATGAAGAGATCAGCTGCAAGGAGCATATACTTGTGATGTGCAAAAATCAGGCAGATTTACGCAATAATTACTTTTTTCCATATTTGATTATTGAAAAAACTTGAAAAAAGACAAAACCAAGTAAGAAGGATATTATCAATTAACTGATTATATTTTCTGCCAAATTAGAATCTATTCAAGTTTTATTACTCCTCTTCTTGTAGTTCTTATCCAAATAACTTAATTCCTTTACCCCAATCCAAGTATACAATCATCGTCCGATACGAATATGCTTCTTGGCATTTTGGATATTGCCATATTCTTTTCCTTTATAATACGGAACAAATATTCAACTTTATGAATTCAAGAATCATTTAAGGACTGACATGTAATTGGTGGAAGTATATTACAACTGAAATAAGATAATACATCCATATACAGACATTTGTTGTATTCACTCGACTTGATGGTGTTCTACTCTCACAAGCCGAAATAGAGAAGCAATTGGAAAAGGTGGTCGAAATGAGCAGAAATGGCGGCGACAGGGCAATCGATACTATTATTGCTGGCAGTAGTGTAGGTGATCGTGATGATGCAGCTAAATTTTGGAACTTTATGAAGGAAGGTACGATTATAAAAATTTATTTAAATGCTGCGATATGCGGAACACCGTAATATCAAGTTTGTTAAAATTACATATATTTGCATATTTCTTCAAAGAACAATGAAAAATTTCATCATTTTATTTGGTTCATTTTGACCTAAAATATTGCAAATTAAAATATACGTAACTTTCAGTTGGTATTCAAAGGATATTTAGATAAAAAGAATCAGGAAGCATTAAATTGGATCAAGTCTGCTTCATTTGGGGTCTGCATTGATATTCATGACGAAATAAAGTGGTCTGAGAGCTATGAGAGTAATTTGGCATATCGTGGAATGCATTTATTACATGGTTTTGGCAGCAACGCAGTAGGTTTAAATCGATGGTATGATATGAGTATACAGGTGAAGATTGTTCTAAAAAGGAATGATCCAGTTAAAAATGTATTTCAGTTTCGGAAATGTTCTTTTTCATTTTATTGAACTGAAAAATGATCATTTAACTGATTAGTTATAATTAGTTGTGTAATATAACATTCTAGAAATCTAATAATCAACATGTTTTTAACTTATAAATTTTAAAATTCCTTTTGTATTTTAGAAACTATCCAAATTATTTAAAAAAAAAAAAATTAACAGATTATTGTTGCGAGTAACGGTATAAATGGTTTATGCATCGAACATTCGGTTGCAGAAGGAATTGTATTCATAAACTTGGTCGAATATGTTATTCAATTTGTGAAACGGAACAATGTCCAACAAATAGTATGCTAAATTGCTAATATCTTGCCGTATTCGCTCTTATTTCTTCGCTTTGGATTCAATTTCAACTTTTTGCAAAGCAATTTTATTTTTATAGCTGCTAGAATTTTTTATTAAGCGAACTGTTCCTTGTATAGTTCAATTTAATTTAAAATATTTCCGATAAAGGAAAATTTTCAGTCGGATAATTCAAAGAACATAGCACCACTGCAACTACACTGGAATCTATTACCAAATGCCAAGCCATTTCTACAAAAACAAATTGAAGTCTTCAATGGGTAAGTTTTCTTTTCTTGCAATCATAAACTTGACTGCAAAAAAACTGACTTCAAAAGCTGAGAAATAAAGTTAAAATTTAAAACTGTTGATGGAAAAAAGATTTGATTTATAATCCAGTATTAAGATCCCTATGGTAAGCAATCCTATTGAATCTAGAAACAATCTTAAAATCTTCGGATCATAAAGAGTTCATAGTAATTTTTGCAATCTAATATATTTCTTGGTATTTGTTGTATTTTTTGTAGTTTGGCGAATGACTTGAACTTACAAGTGTTAATTTTTGATGGATTTGGAAAAGAATTCATAAAATCTTGCAATATCAGTCCGGATGGTTTTGTTCAATTGACGATGCAACTTGCTTACTACAGGTTCCCTTCGATGGACTAATTCATTTCAGGAAACTTTTTTCAACCGGATGTTTGTGTATTTTATTGATAAATATACCGAAGCATTTTTTTATGCTCCCTAAATAGAAGGTTTTCTGGGAACAATGTGAAAATTAGAGAAAAATACTACTTTTTGCATGTAGATTACACGGACACTTAGTTTCAACGTATGAAAGTGCATCCATAAGACGATTTCGTTACGGTCGTGTGGATAACATTCGTGCTGCAACACCAGAAGCGTTGCGATGGGTAAAAGCGATGCACGTAAAAAATAACACAAGAGTATGTACTTAAATTCAAAACTGTCCTTCAGATTTTATTTCAAAAAATTTTAATACGACGAATTACATCTTAAAAATGATTGCATTAGTGTAACAACAACCTTTGATCGAACTAGTCTTTTGATTAAACGATTACTGTATTTTTACAGTTGCTTTTAAAGTTTTTTTGATGCAAGAAAATAAGTTGCAGGATGAGAAACAAAAACTTTTTATGGAAGCAATGCAAAAGCAAGCAGAAATTACACTTGAGGTATGCTACTTATTGAGCTTACCAATTTCAGATTAAAAGCGTTAGCATATAGAATATGTATTATACTGATGAATCTCTGAAAGGCCATGAATTCAAGATATCTTAAATTCTACAATCATAAATTCTTAAAAATTTTGCAGAATATAACTGGTCATGGTATTGATAATCATTTATGCGCGCTTCACTTGCTTGCTAGGGAGGAAGTGGAAAAAGGTTTATTGCCAAAAATGCCAGATCTCTTTCTGGATCCTACATGGACAGAAACCATGCGATTTCCGCTGTCGACAAGCCAGGTTTGTCAACTGCGCTTGAGTGAGGATATAATCTTTGTAAAAATAACATGAAACAGCAGAATTAGCAATCTGTTTTCCTTGCTTCGTTACAGGTAACAACCACTGCTGCAATTAGCGATACATACCTTTGCTATGGACCCGTTGTTAAAGACGGTTATGGTTGTTCATACAACATTCAACCACATTCAATTATCTTTGCTCCATCTTCATTTAAAAGTTCCCTTGCTACAAATGCTGAGCACTTCAAGAAATCATTGGTTGATTCACTGCATGATATTCAATTATTAATTACGCAATAATCTGATTGCCAGTGTTGATGGAAAACTTTTTTTTGATGAAAAATGATATAACCTGTGATGGTATGTATCATTTCATATTTCATTGTCTTAACTTTACTTCTTGAACACCTTAGGGAGTGTTTTTCTTTTAGTACTTCAAATGATCAAGCGTTGAGAGAAATTTAGAACCATATAAATCTGAAAGTTAATATCGTGAAACAAAAGTTGATTTGAAAAAGTCGCAAAAATTTATCACTTATGACTAATTTAAAATAACTTGAATTCTGAGGTGTTCCGCATGATATCCTGTATAGTTCTAGAATAAAATCATCCAGTGTAAAATTAAAGTAAAAAAATGGTGTATTATTTATAGTATTACTGTTTGCCAAGCTCAATAGTTTATAATGTTTGTCTCTTATGTATAGCAGCTTTTATTACTTCTACAAATGATGAATTCCTTGGTTGAGTATTGCAAAGTTTAATTTAACCTTCATTTATCATCTGGCACTTAACATGTAACGAATCTATATTTTGTTCAACAATAACCTTTTGTGAATATAATTTGCTCATTGCAATTCGGATAAATAGCCATTATCAATGTTAAGTGCGAAATAATATTTGATATATTTGCACGTATTTGCAAATAATATTTGATATAATAATATTTGATATATTTGATATATGATATATTTGATATATTTTGATATATTTATTTCCAAAATTTCATTGTAGTTTTATGTTTCAGATTTTCCATTATTGCTAGCTGTAGCTAATTAATAGATCTACATAAACTTTCTGTACGATGCTATTACTTAATTAATCACTGGTGAGTTAATACCACCATCCATATTTTGGGAGTAGAAATGAAGGTTTAAAGTAACGATGTAATCAGCGAACTGAATTTTGAACAATGGCACTTCTCCAGATAGTCCATGCACGTATCATCTTGTTTGCCACAGGTACACACTGCACGGGATGACCAGGCACTTCTGGTTACTTTTCGTTAAGAGAGATGAAACAAGCAGGTCCAAATGACCGCAAAATCGTGATACTATTAGAGACATTTTATGTCTATTTGTAAACATTGATGAATTGCCTTTCTGCATTTTTGTTTATCATTTTTTTGCATTTAATACTAATCACATAGTTGAGTGGAAGCAATAGTCGTAACGAGTTCAAATTTCAAATTATTTGACGGTAATTGTTTTCTTTCACCCATCGCCTCTAACAACTTCATTTGTGATAGTTGGATTTCCGGAACACCGCCATCTCCCCTCATTTCTGAAATAAAGTTCTATCTTATCAGCCAAACAAAAAGCTTGATTCGTGTGACCTCTACAATCAATGAAATGAATTTTGATGATTCATATTAGACAACGTATCTCAATTTATATACAATCTATTCTTCATACGAATTACGAAGCTTTAAGAGTCTAAGGTCGACTGAAAATTAGTGATTTTTCTGTCATTCATATATCTGATATTCACGGCTTGACGACAACGATCCTGCAAATGGAAATGTATTACCTTTTGTTTGGTTGATCATTGGGGTAAGCGATAGGAGAAAATTTTTTTGTTTAACCGGTAGCAGCTTCAACCACACTGGCAAAGGTGATGGTGTGTTGACCGAGTGTTGTGAATTCGGTACAACTGGAGATATCACTGAAGCGTTTGGTGCCGATGCTGACATGATATTGACTACAGCCCTATTGCGAACAGTAGGCTGAGGGGATAGCAAATCAAAATTTAGCTTTTCTATTTCTGAATGGCATTCCGGTTCACGGTTTGAATCGAGTGAATAACGATCATTATTGATGAACTTGCATTGTTCAATAACGGATGATGTTTCAGACTTCTGGCTTGATAAGCTGCTGAAGTCAGAAAATGACATCCGATCGCTCCCACTGTTGTTTGTTCCCTTTTCAGGGAATGCTTTTGGTCTAATGTTCAGTAGAGCTTTTACGTATGAGGAGGTACTTCGGAGCTCCTCTTCCACTTCATCGATCATAACATTCACTTTTTGCATCGCTCTATCAAGTTTCCTCCAAGAATCTATTCTGTCAACATCTGATTTATCCTTGCATTTGAAATGGCGTGTAACCGTTGGGAAAGAACGTGAGGTGATTGTGAAAGGACGCTGAGTGTAAGGTCGAATATCAAAGGATGAATGATGGCATATCCTTGCTGGGACTTCGATTCTCGGCATGCGCTTCAATGAAGCAGCAATGCTCGGGGTAGTACCACAAACAAAATCAGAGGGACATAACTTCAAATTCATTGCTAACAGCCCTTCATCAGCAACATATGTCGGATAAGACCAACAGCTTGCTATGTATTCCGCCCTTATCAATACCCCGTCTGATACCTGCAATCAAGTCGGTAACGTCTGTTGTTAAAATTTATTTGAAGGTATGCATAAATGTCATATTTGCTGTCATTACAGAAAAAGAACTCTGACAACTATGAAAAAGTAAAAAATTCTTGAATAAGCGATAGACCGCGATCTTTCTATTTTCATGCTACAAAACTGTCATGTGGCGAACAAAAGCATTTATAAAACTTGAAATTAAAAATAAAATAGAAAAGTTAGTTGCAACAACCTTTGTCCTAACTGTATTTATTTGCAGATCTTGTTGCATTTCATTTCTGCTTATACCTTCTTGAAGTATCTGTAATAATGTATTAATGAGCGCAGCTGATTAAAAGGAGTTTAAGAAAGATTTCGTGAGATTTCGAAATCTACTGTAAGATTTCGTTTAAATATAAATTTCAATTCGAACTACATAAAAATACATTAATAGAATTCACCACTAATAATTAATTAACAGAATCAACGGACCACTTCTTTGAGCAAATGATTTCGCCAACACATAATATTTTCAGGACAAAATTCACTCATGTGAGCAAATGGTGAACGAAAAGTAGAAAGATAATCGAACAAATGATTTAACTGTTCAAAATCACTCTGATCAGCTTCCCTCATCCATCTGAAGTTCGAAAAGAATTAGCAGTAATATTAGTGAAGCATATATGATCCGAAAGCAAAGCAAGAATAATTAGCCCTTTGAAACCTAAAATTTAACAATAAGTGATAAAGTTACAAAGCTGGAGCGGACATTGAATTGACAGTTGGAAATAAGGGGACAACATATAACAAAATAGTGGTACGACATTCTCCTCTAATTATGTTTTATGACCCTTTCTGCCCTATCTTTTCCCTTTGCTTCGTTCATTTCTCTCTTTTTTGTCTATCTTTTTATAGTATACTGACATACTCTAAAATTTTAAGTTAAATCTTGCAAAGTGAAGTTTCAAACTCTAAACTTTTATTTAATGCACAATGCATCGACATATTGTATTAAAACATGTCGATGCATTGTGCAAACGATGTACAATCCGTCATTGTGATAAATGTTGAAGTGAGAGCAGAAAAAAGCAGCAAAGGTCATGTAGTGTTGAGGTTATTTAACGAACAATGAAAAATTTAAGGGTAAGATTTGAAATGGTATGGAAATAATATGCAATTATTTAATTGATCATACTTGACTAATAAATCATCGTCATCGTTCACTTCTCCTTTCAGTAAATTGTAATACTTCATACTTACTTGTTTCAATTGATTCTGAAAGAACAAAAAATAAGTTATAAAGCAATTACAAAACCAGTAAACACGATGAATTATGCTTGAATTGATTCTGCGGTAATATTAAGTAGAAGAATTAAAATTTCTGGAAATTTTGAGTCTCTTACGCTAGAAACGAGGCCATGTCGGTGTTCCATCGAGGCAGCATCACGTGTTAACAAGCGCAATATAATGAGAATAAATTTCAAAAAACCACGAATCCAAAAAGAAATTGATTTTGATGGAGGTTTTTCATAATGATTCTTCATCAGAAATTTCCTGTCAAAATACTACAGCACGAATGTTTTCATATTGCATATTCCAAAATAATGACAACGGTAGTTGTTTCATTTAGATGATTTAAATTTATAGGAAATGACACCTTCCTACTTCAATGGGCATACAGTAAAGTACATGGCTTGGAAATTAAGAAGGAACTTAGCAAAAATTTGATCAGCTACATATTCTAAAACAAGCTTCAAAGTTGAAAAACTAAAAATCTTCGAAGGAATAATTAATGTTAGCAGTTATTTAGTTATTATTTTAGGCAAATAATGTTAGGACAAAAATTTAAGTCATCAATTTTCCCGCAATAGTAAACAAATCTCTCACTTCACATTTGCCATTAATTTCCAAGAATTTCAAACAAAAATGTTCTATACAAATGAGCAGTACGTTTGCGTCGGATAACAAGCGTACGTAGGCTTGGATAAGAATCCATAAACGGACATAGCAATACTGCTCCTCACCGAAACCGAGAACAGCTGTACACATATAAACAGGAGGTCGCGGTAGCTGCAAAAATTTAACATTAAATTCAAAGTAAACAAATTTATTCATTTGTGCATTAAAGGAAATCTATTAATTAAGCCACATCTTGAATTAGTCCTAAACTCTAATTTGAGATTAAATTTCTTTTTAAATAACTTACCGGTATGTCAGCATTCACAAATAAAGGCATCATCTCATGTATACTATACATTTTTGTCAATATTCGATCGAGCAGCAAATTCACCGTTTGTGTCTCCGCGATCGCATCCATTTGAACTAATGAATCTGCTAATTTCCCCCATGAAAGTTGCATATTTTGCATGCTTCCATATTCTGTTATCTCTCCTAAGCTATCAAGTTCGTTGAACGCCATTTCAATGCGCCCTTCACAAAACATTTGCAGGAGCTTGAGTCTAAAGTAGCATAATGGAGTTCTTTTTCCATCGGAAAACTGACCAATGGTAAGCGGAATTTCAAGTAATTAGAGCAGTTTGCTAACTTTCAATGATTTTGAATTGCAATGGTTCAGACGTTCATTACTATTTCCTAGTTGATTCAGTAACATTATATGGTTTTCATTATGCAAACATTGCATCATAGTGTTTTGTTGCATTATTAATTATGCATAAGTGAACATTCCGCGATTGAGACATTATATAAATGAGAGAAGAATTAAGCAGAGATTGATCCCTGCTAATATCATCTGCTTTCAATCAACATAAGTTTCATCAGTGGCTTTTAAAGTAAATTTCAAGCGTGATTACAGGAATTACATCTAAATCGTAATGAATTTGAGTATTCAGGTACCAAGGAACTGAAGCGCTCTAAAAAAAAAACTATCAAAACGAAGATTATTTTTGTAAAATGCATTGCAAAGATGAACCCTGATAACTGTTCCTCCAGGAAGCGTAGCATTGCTTGTGATTTAAGGTCACGAAATTGATCGCAATAATAAATAGCCTCAATGTGATGACCGCAAGCCCACAGAAGCACCGGCGGTGTACGCTCGTCACATATGGTCGATATTGTTTTTGCAATGTCAACTCGCTTCAACAGCACGATTTCATCCAAATTAATGTCTGCAAAATTCCATAAAATGTCAATTTAACAACGTTAAAACTTTCTTGAAGTGGAATAAATTTTTAAAACACCAACAAGTGCATTTGTATCCTTCCTATGATTTGCATAAAATACATGCCACTACTTTGATGAAAATTGATGACCACGAGTTTACAAAAAATCTTAACTTCATGTAAACCAATTGTTAAAAAAAGTCGAAGTTAGTTTACCTGACGATGATTTTGGCCATTCATAAAGCGAAGGAAGTGAGCCTGGAATTTTTGGTGCAACTAAGGGAAAATCAAGATAATATGCCGCAAGTATTCGAGCAAAATCAATTGATTGATCCGAAAATGGATCTTTTTTAAAAATTTCCCATAAATTTTCGAGGTGAACAGGAGTTGAAACATAAGTGTTTTTAGGCATCGACATTACAGGCCATTATTTTAATATCTGAAGAAAAACAAATTTTTTATTTTTATCAGTTTTTGGCTTAAATCAATTGTAACAAATTAATGCATAATAATCGATCTAAAATCTAAAATCTGAAAACTCTAGGTCTCTCTACCACTTTTTTGTGCCGCAGGAGAAAAAGCACATTCTAAAATTTTCAAGAGCCCGCATACCTTAAATTAAAGAGTATTTCCATATTTTTAAAGAATTGAAGAGTATAAAAATTTATGCAAAATAAATGGTAAATTTCAACAAGGAACAACGACATGTGGGAAGAGAGAGGGAAATGCAATTGGACTGCAAAATTTAACTGCATGCATACGTGTCGCACAGCAAAGAAGCAGCTTTAGCAGCTTCATCCCCTAGCAACGAACTCTCCCGCTTTTCCGATCCTATAAATTCTTTTTGCTATTGCTTTCCGCGCTAATCAGTTGTAGCAGCTAAAATTATGAGTAGTTCAAGTTGTACTGCTAACTGCGAACAGAAAAAGATTCGAATAACTTAGGAGGATCGTATTGAGATTAATTGAAATTTGAATTTAAAGTGAATTGTACATTTCTTAAACAGAAGTCGAATTGCGACGACAGTAACAAAGCAGTTTTGCTTGGAACAAAATTTTTAATGGACATCTAAATTACATGACACAATAAGAAAAATTCCAAGAAAGTTTCCGATGATGTGCTTTTTTATGATTCTTAAATCCATTTTTATGAAAATTTGAAATTCCTTTTCATTTTGCAGGTTGATAATTTGGCATACTAAATCGCATTATTTATGTTGGCTTTGTAGCAAAATGCGCAGCATTTGAAAATGGTTTATATACATAGTGCTATGTTATTGTTTTCATTTTTGACAATCTCTTGACCGATTTTATTTTAATGTATCCATTTCCATTGATATTTAGCGAGCTATGTATGTTGTTTCATTTTTTTAAAACAAATTCAAATATATTGGAATTAAATGATACAAATGTTCCGTCTGAAACCATTTATTGGTTGAAGTTTAATGAAAGTTATAAGAGTTTTAGTTTTATCGTTGCTATTCCAAATAAAACTATATTTCTGAACCGAAGATATAAGCCATTATTATTATAGGCACACAATAGATAGGTTACTTGGATGACCTTTCGAGATGACATTATTTAGCTAATAAGTGTGTAATTGGTCACAGTTGGAGAGAAGATGGAAGAAAGGATAGAGGGAGAGAATAAAGTATAAATATGATGATACGGATCAATTTACATTGAAAGCAACAACCGGTAGCATGATATATCATCTCCTCATCCCCACACACTCCTCTTCTTGTCTCAATCAAGAAAAAACTTCGTGATCGTTAAGAAAAAACTTCGTGATTGAAAAACTTCGTGATCTCAATCAAGAAAAAACTTCGTGATTACTTAGCCTTATCTACGAATAAAGTATATATCGAAGAACCAAGGGAAGGTGCAAGACAGATGAGGATAGAATAGGGCTGGTAGAAGTGGAAAATCTATTTTCGATGAATTCCATTGAACAAGTTGAATGGGACTAGCTTCCAAGACAAATGCTCTCCAGTATTATCTTGAAGTACTTTTGAAGTGTTGTCAGCTCATCATTAATCTCGCTATATGCATTAATGCTCTTTTCATCGGATACAATCCAATCAGAAATGGTATTTTCAACAAGTTAGCGATCACTGCCAGATACCGTAGTATGTAAATAATTCAGTTATACGTTTGTCATTTAATTTATTCACAATTTCCTATGCCATACTTTCATACACATGTCCATGTTGATTTCGAAAAGATCGTGCATGAAAAAAAGTGTTTTCAGCTGAGACATCTTGACATAGCGTCTGAAATTTACTGTTGATTCATAATTTATGCGTTCGTGCTTTTTTGAGATATCTTTCCATAAAAAATTTAGATTAATTTCAAAAGTGGCAAAAATAATGAATGTTTCAATTTCAATCAAAGAGCAGTAATCATAAAAGATACTAAACTGACAACTTCAGGATCTTATAGGTGTTACACCTAAATAAAACAATTTAGGAATATTTTATTTTTCATTTCCAAACTACATATTTAATAAATTTGATACCTCTGCAAAGTTCTGTTAAAACAAATGCTTCAAATTGAGTAGGAAATATTTAAGACCTTGCATTTTTGTAAAAATTATTAACTACCTATATGAGTTCTGATAAACATAATAAAAATAATATTAAAATTGTAATAAGAGATATATTATCGTTGCATTTTTTTGAACCAATAGAAAAAAAGAATAATTATTAATGATATTAACGAGTGTAAAGATATCGAATCCAGAACTGATAAAAGAATGATATTAACAGTGAAGACTATAGCATGCTGATTGGGAAAATATAGTGATAGTGGTAATTTCAATGAAATGATGGGATCGCAAAATAAAATGTTATACTTTGATGTAGTAAATGGAAGTTGAAACAGAATTTGAGTTTCAGCAAAAAAACAACAGTCACTATACAAGTACGCTTGTGTGTGTGTGTGTGTGTATGTGTGTGTGTGTGTGTGTGTGTGTGTGTGTGTGCATATATCAGTTTGTCTCTTTAAATGTTTGCTTTCTTTCTGCACGTTATATATGTATATGATATATACATGTACGGTATTATCGATGGTGTAATCAAACTTTCATCAACTCCGCCTTCATATGTTGACATTTGGAGCCTAACTTGAACCCGTCCTTAGAGTAATAATTTCTTGAGATAACAACCGACTTAATCAGAAATAACTAAATTCCTGGGCCTTCAAAATACCGAGACTCATCATTTGCTATTAAAAACTAATTAATACATAATGCTTCTGTAATCGATCTTCCTTCAAATATTTAATTAAAATTTAATAATTTTGAATCTCCAGATAAATCTCACAGAATGGCTTTTTTTATTCATAATTTATTACAACCATCTGAAGTTATCGAGCAGTCGTCACCAATAAGGTTTGATTTCATATTCCTCCTTTTTTTGAACTTTTTCAATGGAACTGAGTTATTCTTTGATTTTCTTTAAAAAATCCGAATATTCATTAGAATCTCACCAATAGCTATAAAATTCATTTGTTGTATTATTCATCCACGAATTAGTTATACTACCATTCTTTGACTAGAAATCATTAAAACTATGAGTGAATTGGCAAAAGAGAAACTTTCCTTATTTTGGTGAAATAAAAAAAAGGATTTTCAAAGTAATCATTCCAAGGAATAAAATAAAATAGGGAAAAGCATTTTCAGAAGCGCTATTGATTAATTAAAGCGCACTTCTTGACCTTCTGTAAATAGTGACAAGTGAGTATTCCGAAGGAAATCTGTGTATAAAGTATTTTCAAACTTCATCTGATGTCCCATATTTTATGAAGGCATTAGAAATTTCTCCAATATCTTATCAATACCTAGAAAACACATTATCATTAATCTTCCATTTTAAATACCACGTATCTGTTAAACCTTAATGTTTGGACAATTTCCATATGAATATTTTGGTTTTGATATTTTATTCAATTTCGGTGATGCTTGAAAAAATTTTTTGATTCCGACTAAATTCTAAATTCTAAGCAATGTTGAGGTTCTGTTTAAGCTCGAACTATAGAAACACCAAAATTTACTGAAACTAATTTGATTTTCTGAAACTGAGAAGTTTATTTTGAATTTTTGGAACTAAATTACTAATCTTTTGAATATCGCTTCTAGCTTCTCCATTTAGAAAATTAAATTATTTCTTATTAAATTTTATTTATAGGGATATTTTGAATGAAACAAGGTTTTGTGACGAGACAGTTGTGTCATGCAAAAGCCTACAGGTTGCAGAGTGTCCGATTTTTATGGACTCCTTCAGTTTTCCAGAGTGGTACCAAGCAATTAACTACGTCAGCATGGCTACTCAACATATTGGATATCAAATTACTCGTACAGACAGCAAGCATTATCCAGTAATCATCGGTGTGTGTCCTTAAGTATTTTTCTCCATTCTGACTATAATTTTTGACAGTGCGAAGAAGCTTCAACGATTTATTCCCTGAGAAATTTTCAAATGTTATTAATGGAGGAAAAGGTTGTTTGATAATTATTGATAATTTATCTTATTATTATGGTATACAATGTCTAAGTGCTTTAAATACTTCTTTGCATACTAAATACATTTTTTCATTCATTATTCTGAATCTTGGCTAAGCTTCTAAAACTCTATCATATTCATAATCCAAATTAAAGATCTAACGAGGAATGAGGCATTTTCTCTCCATTACAGTCAGCATCACACTATCTTAGCTATTTCAAACTGATGTAAAATTATTAATAATTCGTAAACCATATTCTCTTCAGTAATCTCATTTAAAAATCAGTCACAAAATTCAGTAATGCATCTGTGGCTGAAAAATAGTCTGATATTACATAAACAGTAATTAATTAACTATATACTACTTGGATGTAGAAGTAAAGACAATTTGTTGTCATTGAATGGGACATTTAATCGAGTGGATTAAGCTTTGCGGTAAATTCTTGCAAAAAAATTCGGAAGAACGATAGTTAATTACTCGATTACGCTGTTTTCATTTTGTAGAACTACTGATCCTTCGAAATTCTACTCCCTCCCATTTTCTCCTTCCATATCTCCTTTTCGCTACCTTACTCTTCTTATTAGTAGCTTAACGATGTTTGCTTAGCATAGATGCGGAAAGGTTTTGATGCGGATGAAATGATATTGTTCTGATTTGTTCCATCTTTGTTCTAATTAGCGCTCTCTTTATCTTTTTTCCACACTTAACCATTCGACCGAAATAGTTATACGAAATGGAAATAAAGTTGAAGAGGATAACGATACTTTATTGGCAAATAGATTTAGTTTGTTAGTCAGTGAAGAGGTATTTACAAATGATATTATATGATTCTACAAACACTTTGCAACACCGTATTCAAATACACATGCAAAATAATATAATGAATTCTACTCAAACTATAATAATAAACTGATAATGGAAGGGTAGGATTCCGAGAAAAAATTCCGAGAAGTGGACGCTAGATAACGAAATCAGTATGCCATTTGCTTCTTGTGAAAGTGGTTATGAACTGGATATTTGAAGTTATTACCATTTTCAGGACGGGGCCCACAACTGCCCTGCTTGCAACATTACATACAGAAATTACAATATACGCGAAAAGGTGGTCAAATTCGATTTACGAATGAACAAACGGATGCACTTGAACAAAAATTTGACAAGCATAAGTACTTGTCATCACAGGAACGAAAGAAATTAGCAAGAAATTTACAGCTTTCTGAGAGACAGGTTTTTTTTTTTACTCAAACTTTTTGAGATCTTTCCAAAGTCCTAAAGCTAATAAACTTATATAAACTTATTTATTTGTTTCGTTGCAATAAGTTTGCAGACAAGAGTTTTTTTCATTTTATACTGCTTGATTCTATATCTTTTATTTTTTTGGAAACCATGAGTGATATCCGCATGAGTACTATTCAATCATCTCATTTTCATCGACTGATTATCGATTACATCATCGGTTTTACTCTTTTTTCTGGCGCACATTTCTCGAATAATTTTCTACACACGAAAGCTTTGTCTCAAAAGCATTTATAAGGTGAAAAGAAAAAAACGGGAATTTGATTTCGAATTGCAAGAGCTAAAATGATTTGAGGTTAAAACATGGTTTCAAAACCGACGGGCTAAATGGCGCAGAATTCGTAAGGATGAAGAAGATGAAATTCGTCATGATGCCATAATTTACCCAATACCACAACTTGTCCATTATGGTCATCAACAGTACCACTAGTTTTTTAAAACTCACATGTCTGATTTAGATTACTGTATCCCTAGCTTCCGCCGTTAATATGAGGCACTTTCAGCAAATTGCTACGAAGTCAAATTCTCTAATTTCTATTGCTGTACTGTAACATTTTGTTTGCAGCATGTGCTGTTATAGTACTGTCAGATACCTCACAATAGCTATTAGTATTATCTGACGATATATCCAGCTATTATTTCCAGCTATTATCTGACGATATATCACACTCGTCTTACTGTTGATGTGACAAACTTAAATATTACTATGGTGAAGCTTGGAAATATGACTCCGCGTTTAACAACTTCCATCTTTATCTTTTAACTTTTATTAAATTTATTGAATTATTCCTATGCGTTACCAAAAAAGTTCTATGTTCGTTCTATTGTATTTTTTTTAACGAGTTAATGAGGCTAAGTACCCATTTTATTTCATAGTAACAAACAATACAAATTTTTGTTGGATAATGATAATCTGCACATATTTTTATCTGGAATAGAATTGTATAACTGTATGAAATAAAAGTAAACGGAATAATTACTTTTGAGGAGAAACCATTTTTAGGAAGCTGACCGGAGTCACTTTGGAAAAAGTAATTGTAGGAATTCCTAAAGCAATTTTTACAGGAAACTTCTCATAAAAGTGATAATATGTTAGTATGACCTTGACCTCGCTGTTTAAAGCTTCAAAGGGGTCAAANAGGAAGCTGACCGGAGTCACTTTGGAAAAAGTAATTGTAGGAATTCCTAAAGCAATTTTTACAGGAAACTTCTCATAAAAGTGATAATATGTTAGTATGACCTTGACCTCGCTGTTTAAAGCTTCAAAGGGGTCAAAACAGAATTTAAAAGTTATTCCCGTGATAGAGCACAATTCTGCTACCATAGAATCAGTTTTATTAATGTTTGTTTAATCACTTGTAATTTAATTGCCTTCAATAAAAGGAAAAATTTTTAAAGCGTTAGTCATACTTTTCAAACTTTCGAATCAGAATTTTCCTTTATTTCAATATTCATTTAAGAACTTTTGGATATAATTCATTAAGTGATCCTATTCATTAATGGATCCTGTTGCATCCAGGAATTTATAAAACGTTGATTTTTCTAGCAATATATAACTAAATCCTCTGTATTTTAACTTTGAAGCCTTTCTTACTCCCTTACATTTCTCAATAATGTTTTCCTGTATATCCATCATGACTGTTCTGGCAAAGTGAAAATTCCTCAAAACAAATGTTTAAATTATCAAACTTCATAACTTGTAAACATATCGATTAAATTTTCGTACAATTTCTTTTTTTGCTCGACATGAAGGGAATGAAAGAAATTACACTCAAATAAAAGTTTTGATAAATATTAATAACTAATCAATATCACTTACTAATTACATAAATGTTTTCAGCGAATGAAATCTTGCTGGCGTTATTATAATCTATATTGATTACTTTGATTTATTCTGATCATTTAAGTTATTATATTCAAAATTTGGTTGGCAATTTGTTTCTTTGATTGATTATGCTGTATGGAATTCCATGAAATACTTTAAAACATGGTTTTCTTGGTTTAATTTGCATAACAGTATTTATTCCCGTCCTTCCTAATGACTACTTGAAATTATATGATTATTATTGAAGCTGCGTTTGCTGAACTAAAATATGCCACGGTGCAATTGGAATGATGCCGAATGACAAAATATAAACAGAAATATGAAAAATATTGAATTTAAAGATGCCTGTAAGTTATGCGTATAGTATGTCCATATAGTGCATATGGTTATTCAAAATATTTTATAGGAAGAAATGTCCACAAGAAAAAGATGACAAAGCTGAGAGAGTGCATGATCGGTGTTATTCTAATGCTCATGTCGTTTAATCTTGATCCTTCCCAAACCGTTTTGAATTAAATAGCATAGCTCTTTATTTTTGACGAGCCCACATCTTTCTCGTTGTTTTTCTTTTTTCTAATATTTATTTTAAAATTTAATTCAATTTACATCTCTTAGATGCTTCTGCTGCACCACTAAAAAATACGAAAGCAAATATCAGTAATTGAAATTGAACTGAATCAAACGCAAAAGTTGAAATGAAGTCATTCTTCATTTCCTTTTGCCTTTTTTATAATAACGGTAAACAACAGGTTTAGCCTTCTTACTTTAATAAAAACCTTACTATTCTTTTTCGCATCACTAATTAATTTCCCTTATTAATTAGCGAATTGAAATTTATTATTTCAGACTAATACTAAAATTGTGCTGAGAATCTACATTTTTATTTGTAAATGAAAAAATTTTCATTTAGTTAACTATTCAAAATTTATGCGAGCGTGCAAAAATCTCAAGCGGTGAAGTTTAGTTACTCCCAATGTTAATCGTTCCATTTTTCGCTTTCTCCTATTTCCTTCTCTACAGTAATAAATTTATTAAAGCACTTAATTGCTGTTGCAAAGTGACATTTTTTTATAAAATTAATTATATTCAACAACATGAGTTAAATTGAATTAAATGATAAGTGCAACAAAAATCGTAAATTGAAATTCTCGCGCAATCATTTTATAAAAACTTATTTTTTCAGAACCACAATTTCGAAAGATCTCCTAGACTAATCGCTTTATTTCCATTTAGTCTAAATAGTTTATTATTTAATAAAAGTTAGGTTTGGCATTAAAGAACAAAATCCAAAAACTGTACCCCTGGGCCGCTTATTATTAACAAAATCAAAATTATTTGTGAGGCTAATGAGCGCCCGTATCACTTTCACGTAAGTAAGCGTGAGTATGAATTCCAATTTCAAACCTAAACATGGATGAAGAATTTAAAAAGGATGAGTTTAATTACTTGACCTGTAACTAATTAGTCTACTTATTACTGATATTCGAAAGTTTCGGACGTTTATAGAGAAATAATTTTAGAAAAACTGTACATGCAAGGCGTCTAAATATTTGAAAAAATGTCCAGCTTTGCAAACTTCTAGGAAGTCCAACAAACTTTGTTCATCTCTATAAATTACTTTCATTGTTCGCATAAGAGCGACTGCATGCATAGGAAACGGTATTTATTCAATCCCTTACGGAACCTGTGTGCAAATCGCTTACAGGACAATAGTCCTGCGATCATTTTAAACAATGAAAATACTAAATAACTATGCTTCATACGATTTCTTACTTGGATAAGTAACAACATATTACGATGCGCTTGCTATTCGAATTTTTTAGTTTAATTTTCGAAATTAATTATCAAAATCCGATAAATCTTCGTAGTCTGGATCATGATATTCCGTGAAACGATTTGGTATTGGCTTATTCCTGTAAGTACGATAAAATTCTTTCAGAAAAAAGTAGCAAACAAGATATTTTAAGAGATACAATTCAGATGGAGAATATAAGTATCACGAAATTTCAATGTGTTAAAAATTTCATATCTTAGGAAAATTTGTAAAGATTCGAATTTGCTTTTTATTAAGTTAGAAAAAATATGATCTGTAGGGTATCCCAAAGTTTCCTTAAGGTATTTCGAAAAAAAAATTCTGATTCTCATTACCTTTCCTATAACCCATCACTTTTAGCTAAGACCCTATGTACAACAGCTACTTGCATTCCTTGAATGCACATCATCAACACTTAGGGAAAAGAGGGGAGAAAAAAAATGAGAATAGTAACGAATAACTGTAACTTAAAGTATTCTTCAAGAAGAATAACATCACGTCACTAATAATCGCTCAAAACATATAGCACAATACACTGCGGGAGACTGAAGGGTAATATCATAAAAGTTATGCAGAATATTTTTCGAAAGATCCATGAAAACAAAAGGCTTAAACATGAATTGTTGATTGATTCTCAAGTATTCAGGATTATAATTCTTTTCTGCACAATTAATTTTAATGAAATATGATCAGTTAAAGTTAACCTTGCAAGACTGTCAAATGAAATCGGATTGCTTTCACGAACTTCTCGACCGATTGATTGGAACCGGTGTTCCCAAAACGATGGAGTTCTTAGTGCGGCGCTTAAGTAGGATGTACCAGCAGTACGCCAATCCATATCACCCTTAAGCAACACTTACATGTACTTCACTGAATCTATTTCCTCCCTTTCTGTTACTTTGGTCTGGAAACGCTTATTCATCAAAACTCTGATTCAAGATTTGGAGATCATCAGACTTAACAATTGCATGCAATTTCTAAGAAACTGAGGAGTCAAACTTGGAATCGTTTTTCAAGCAAATCTTTATCATTAAAATTTATTTTTTAGAAACATCGGACTAAAAATTAAGAATTCCGAGAAAATAAGAAGCGGCAAAGTACTTTTGTAAACATATAAGTTGATAGTGGCGCATCACCTTTCGAACTTGATTCTCGTAACAATTTCTCCTCCCACGTTTGTGGCCTAAGAATCAAAAATAAAACTGAAACAACGAAGAATGATGTTGCTTGAAATTTTGTATGATGTACAGTAATTACAGCATGTGCATACATGTTTGAGGTTTGCATCTCAAACTATTAATAATATTATTCTCTCAAACTATTAATGTATGCACATGCTAACAGCCATTTTCGATCACAACAATGTAGTGTTGAATAAGAAATAAAAGAAGAAATTACCCTCGTGGAACATATTTGCCTTCTGGACGCTTGTACAGATCAACAGAATATTGCAAATCAAAATCAAAATAATCCGGATCATCGCGATTTGGACGACTATAATACGGACGTGGCATAAATGTCTGAAAGTTCAGCAAAATCAAAAATAATCTAAAAATATTAAGAGCTTTATGCACAGAAAGACCAGCAACAGTAATATGCCAGCAGAAGGAACTTGAGGGAAGTAATCTGACGATGGTTCTGCGGATTATATGAGGAAACGTGATCATGTGTTTCTATTTCGTTATCCCAAGATTTGCTGCATAAAATATTAGAAATATGCTTTTACGATATTTTGTCTTCCTTACGTTCATTATTTTTTTTTTGCCTAACAATTTGAAATATTAGGTATTTTGAATTCGAGTTCCCAAAACTTTTATTGTGCAACTGCTCATGCCACAAATTTTTAGCACATTTTAGAATCGGAAGTGGCGAACAAAATCAATTGAAAATTAAATTGAAAATTAAAGTCGAAAATTAAAGCCTTTCACTGATGCATGCAATAATAAATAAAATCATCGAACACATTTTTGCGTTGCATACCTTGCATATATTATAATGCAACCAATATTATTTTATACAATTGAACTGCTTATATTTCTCCGCTTACATTTCATAATTCGTCTTCTTTTAAGATATAAGCGGAAGATATAAACGATACATCAATAAAGCAAGATTATTTAAATTGTATTTTAACCTCATATTTTTTGAGAACTTGCACATTTCGAAACAAGAATCATTTAGAATACAACCTTTGTCGGAAAGTTAAAACACAACTTAAATTGTTAATATATTTTCTGTTACTATTTGGGCATCTATTTGGGGCACTCTATTTGGGCAAGGAATAGTAAAAGTTATTAGGACCAAAAAGTTATCGAATATCGTAGAAGTATGACAGCGGAACTTGTTAATATGTTTTCTGTTACTTCTACTCTTGAGGAGTACAAATACCACTGCTATCGAATTGACTTAACCACTACCAAATTGACTTAATGGTATTTATGGATGGATGCCAAGATGCAAAATATCTCAACTACCAACAATAGTATCTCAACTAGCAATCAAGAATCTGTTTAATAGCTGCCAACCGGAACTGATAAACCTACTTGAAAATCTGTTTCACTGGCGAATGTCTCTGAGGCACTACCAGGTGCTGGAGCTGGCCCATTTCGAAAATCGTGCGTTGTAATGGCTTTCATTGAATTTGGTAAAACTAATGTTTTCAGCAGATCTGCTTCAATATCGCTTGCTTTTTTGTTGTAACGTGCTTCAATTCCCTTGGAAGAGGATACAGCTGGTGCTGCATATGGATCTGAAATATCAATCAGTGTTTTTATACTTTAATACTGTGTTCCATTCAGATCTGTACCTGTACACATCCGTTACATTACGATAATTCAGATTAACCGCTGATTGCGATATTCCCATTTTCCATTCCCCATTCCCCCAACTCAGTCATGAGCTCAAAATAGGGGATAAGAAAATAAAACATAATTCGAAAGTAGTAAATGAACAGAAACGTACGAATAGTATTCCGTGAAGCTGAAAATCAAATTTTAATGTTGCATTATTTCTAGATTTATTCCATCTTAGTTTAAATTTCAACTTTGTGCTGTAAGTTTTAAGCTAGGATTGAAATTGGATTTTAACCAACTTAAATACGTGTAAAGTTTAGCTAAAAATGTGCCAACCCGTTTCGTGGTAAATTCCTCTACTTTGTGGATATAACGCATGATGGCTGGGCCTTTGAACCGATGGACTACGAATTGATAATTCTTCGAATGGACTATCAAACCGTCTTTCGCGGTGTCGTACTAACTGGGAATCGTTAAATGCTGTTTCTTTAACGCTTTTTTCTGCATTTTTACGAACCTACAAGATTTATTTTGAATTTCTAGCTTAATGATTTTGAAAATAAAGTATAAAATTATCATTCCTAGTGCAATATCATGAAACAAAGCAAAGGCGTAATGGTGATAAAAAATATTAAGAAATTATCATACACAAATCAATACCATAGAAAGCGACAGAGTAATGGTATTAAAAAATAAGTTAACATTTATTAGAACAGAAATGATTTTAATTAAAACGCTATGGAAAACCAACAACTTACCGTATAATAGGAATCTTTAATCGAATCCTGCCACAATTTCCAAGCAGGTTTTCTTTCTTCAACCAGTGCACCACTTAAATCACTAAAATCCATTCGTTTGAACGGTGGCATATGCATTGGATACCGAGTGCTGTAAGAAATGGCAGATTATCATTTACAATGGTTGGTCCTTTCACATTCATAGATGTTTGATAGTGAGGATTTGGAATGGATACTTCGGCCTCTTGCATTGAGGAGAAATGTGTTTATGTGAAATTGTCTCTTAATTAGACATCTCTAAGTTCTGCATTTCTTCAACACGACTTGTTTCCTGTTATTGAAATGTCCTCAAAGTGAACGTTGGATAGATGAAACGTATGTAGTTTTTAATTATCCATATTAATCATATTGTTCTTTGCAAAATGCTCATTGCATAAAAAATTCTAACTTTTATCATTGAACGTTTCGAACTTTCTTTTAAAGTTCTGGATTCTTGATAGACTACCCTTACCACAAGGCATCTAATCTGCGGAAAAATTAATGAATACATGAAATTGTGTTAAACATCTAGTTATATCACTTTCTTTTGTCATTCTTAATGTGCACAATCTTAAGGTACTAGACGATATCAGTGGTACGGAAGTCTGCAAGTTGCTTTCGGTGAATAAAAATATCTCTTGCTAAAATACGTAAGTATCAAACCCAGAAGAAGTAGAGCTTATACTGAACAAAGCTGGCTTCAGATGAGGCAGGTTTTTGGCAGCAAAATCGTATTTACTAATAGATGATTTTACAGTTGGATGGTTGTCAGTTGCTGAACGTTTTGAACATCCTGCTTCCACATTTTCCTAAACAATTTTAAGGTTGTAATTTGTGCAATATGAATATTTCGCAGAATTTGTGCAATATGAATATTTCACATGATTATGTTCAATTAACAACAGATAAATTAGAACTGGAAAACAAAATCACTATACCAAAAACACGACCGGGGATATTGTTTTTTGAAAATCTTTATTACAAGTCACAGAAATGTAACCATAAGTCTCTACAGTTATAGAAAAGAGAAATATAATTGTACACCGTGATATTAATATGAACAGACCAAAAGAATAAGAAATCGCTCGGCTTCCATATGATGGACGAAAGAAAAGAAAGGTACCTGATCGGACTGTGTGTTTTCTATCAAATTTGGTATGTCGTCGTGTACGGTACTGCCATCCATTTTGTTTGAAGCTAATCAATCGTAATTGTACTCATCAGTCGTAACTCTCGTAATTGTAGTTGTAATCAATCGTAATTAATCAGTCTTAATTTGTTTAAATTTAAGCTATAGGATAAAAAGAAAATCATTAAATTCAAGAAAGGTGTAAAACAGGAATGAGGGAATTGTAGATTTCGAAACAAGAATCAAGTTAGAATATAACCTTTGTTGGAAAGTTAAAGCACAACTTAAACTGTTAATATATACTGTTACTGTCTACTCTATTTGGGCAGGGAATACTAAAAGTTATTAGGAAAGTTATTAGGATCAAAAGGTTGTCGAATATTGCAGAAGCCCGAAATTCTGTGGTATTTATCTAATCAAATTTTCTTTTTCTATTACTCATATTACAATCGTAGTAGGAGTTGGTATACTAAAAAGAAAAATTTGCGTAAGCAAGTGTTACCTGTGAAATTGGACAGAGGCGTTTTAAAAAGAAAAATAATGGTTGAAAGATGGACAGCTTCTAAGACGAATAGTATAGAATTGTCTCTTTTCAGGGGAGGGGAAAAAAAAAGATTACTGCAAATATCGCTAAAAAACGATCAGGGAATGATATAAGCTTTCCAGGATAATCATAAAACGGGAGATGTCAGAATAATGACTGGCTTCCATCGTGTAATGCAAAGGATCGGATATTTGCTGTTGTAATAAAATACATCTAAACACATATATATATATATATATACACATACACACATACACACATGCACACACATACACACACACATACACATACGCATATATATACACAAATATACAGTCTATGAAACAGGAATTGTAAGTTGAATTTGGTTAGGATATGTTCTTCATCTTCGGCATTTTCTCTCATCTTTCCTCTCCACTCACTTTCTCAATTTTCTTTCCGTTCTACACTTCACAGCAACTATTTCGAACAGAAGTATCACCGATCATTGCTAACGGCATTCGCTCTCCACTCCTAAACACTTCAGGCGAAGCATACATGCACACAACAAGTGATGTATCCCCGTGCATTCAACTATAATTGAAGTGTAAAAACTTCACTATGAATTGGTGTACGTATGTATATGTGTGTGTGTTGTATATATATATATATATATATATAGCTAGCTTTGCAATGTAAATTGTTTTTAGATTGGTTTACTCTCAATTTCCTAATTCCATATCAGTAGTCATTGATAATCATTTAATCACAGTATCGGATCAGTTATTTGCTAACGCAGGATCGCGATACATTTTGAATTTAATTCCATAATGACAACAATTTTAGAACTTCTGAATGTTTGTAATTTGAGTAGCCTTCATTGAAAATGAATAAATTTTAGATGTGTCAAATGCATTTCTTGAGCATTCTGTATTTCTAGAGGGACACAATTCTAAACATTTAATTCAGTAAAATTTTATATTTGGCATAAATTCTTCTCAAATCCAAATTTATGTGTTGCGCCAGTGTTGTAGTTTGAAGACTAAATCAACCAAATGGAAATGAATTTCACCTGGAAATAGCTATTAAGCATCACAGTTTAAGGTAAGTGTTTTAGTGCAATAGAGTGAATTTTTTCGAAGCAGCTCTTCGTATTAATAAGAAATCCCGTATAAACGATAAACATGGATGTTTTGATCACATTAAAAATCGAAAAAAAGCTTGCAACGCACTAATGTCTTCCTCTCGTCGTTATGACGTTATGGAGCAAGTCTTGACAATGATGAAAAACATGAGCAGTGTCAAATCACTAGAATTGCTGCTGATAAGGGATAAGTTCGAGATTTTTGAATAGGAATTAGAAATAAAGGAAATTACGAAATTGATGAAACTGAAATAGCCTTAAATATTCGACATGTTTTACAGTGCCATAAATTTCAAATATCTTATCTGACAAAATATTATAAACATGTAATTAATTGATGATTAATGGCAGGAACAAATTCGCTTTGCAAGGAATTAATTCCTGCCAAATGTCCGGCCACGGTATGCACGAAACAATTCACAAAAACCATCTACTTTCATGCTGAGGAATGCGACAATTGATTTACATCAATTATTTGTTGATAAACCGATCTATCGCAGTCCCTCACACGAACTGAAAAGTCACAGACTGAACTGATAGACTTCATAATGAGTAAACACAAACATCTGCGTCCTTTTGAATAATTGATGATTAAACAGTCTGAAATGAGTCACCATTTCCAAAATGTTCAAAAAAAATCAGAAGTCCAGGCGTTATTTCTTCTTCATATTCCCTGACAAATGAGGTATGATTTCGTCTTATAGTACAGCATCGCACCTCAGAACCTTGCCAACATCTGATCAAAATTATTTCTTAGGAATTTAAGCAACAAAAAGCATTTTGGAAATTTAATAATTCCTAACAAAAGTCATTTCAGGATACTACAGACCTCATTCAGAATTAATTTATTTATGAAGTTAATTTGTAAGTATGAAACGGCAACTTTGAAGAACTCTGGCAAAAAAAACAAATTAATTCTGAAATGAAATTCGTAGGGCTCTAAAAACATCTCGAAAGATTACAAACGACAGTATTCAGAGGCACAGATGACGTATTGCACCATTTTTAATAAGGAATCATCTGTGTATTCGAATTATGTCGTTTGTATATTTTCCGAATTGCTTCTAGTAGTCTTGCAATTTTTTTAAAGTATAGTTTACTGAAATTTCTCACATGAAACAAGAAAGAGCTTTATGGGCGACTAAACATTTACAGTGCATTTCGGAAAAATAAAATAATTTTGTTTTTATAATTGAACATCTCCAATAAACTGTGACATCTATAGAACATGTGATTAAAAGCAACTTCCTGGCAAAACTATATGGTAAGCAAAAGTTAAACAAATGTTTGAATTAGAAACGTGCGTTTACAAGGTCACCGTTGATTTTTTACAAGCGTAACTACGAAATAAACTGTCATCAGCGTATGCTAATATTGAACTGAGAACCAAATGGGCCATAAATCGTTTTACAATAATGATCAGACTGCCGCTGGCAATACTGATTGTAGATAACAGCAATATACTAGAATTAGCTGGGAGAACCATCATCGCGCTGAATTTCACGGAATTTCGTTTCTAAAACATAAAATTTCCACATACATTCGAAGTTAACTAAAATGAAAACACAAACGTAATTAGCAGTTAATGGAATAAACATTAAAAGATCACGCGAAAATAATGCCACATCACTTACCCAGAGTGGTTACGTAACGGTCCAAAGCATTGGCAGCCTCCTCCAGCCTTCTTGTATTTTCATCAACTTCATCGATTTGTTGCAAATATGGACGTAACGTCTCATCTGCAGAAAATTCTGCTGTCTGCTGTAACACCATGGATACTACACCAAAGATCTCTGATAACCCCAAACTACTGAGATACACTAAAAGAATTACATCTGGAATTCAATTCTGAGAGCTTCTCCGCAACATCACTCGCTACCTGCTTCATGTCAATGTAACGTTGAGTCGTAGCATTATTCATATCCTTCAACAGTTTATATTCCGCAGTGGTACCTAAAACAGACAACAGCGGGTATTCACTATTTCCTGAGATAGTGGAAATTTCTTAGAATGTATGGCTTCTGCAAGATGTGTCAATTTTCCGTAACTGATACCTTCGATCTGTCCTTGAAGATATGCTGCAACTTTATTATACATATTATCCGCTAGTTGCTGCACATGGGTCGTTACAATGGTCGAATCAGGAGTTGGCGAGATGTCCGCACTTGTCGAAGCCCGTTCATTAATCACTTTTGCCATACTCCCTACAACTCAGCTATCGAAAACTTCAAGCCTCCTTATTCAAATTCGTCATACGAATGATATGATCGATCATGAGACAGCATTCGCCGAACGAACAATCAAGATTGACACCATCCAGAGTACTAATCTCACCAATAAATAATGAAGTGTTGGAAGGAGCTTTCCTAGCTGTTAAAACAACACTGCTCAATTGCCCAACTCATTCCACCATTATTTTTTTGTGCAAAAATAACACCTGACAAAGATTCGAAAATACAGTTAAACCGAGCTTTCTCTTCTTAACATACCGAATTCATACATATTATAGTTATGTGGATCTTGAAAACACGAAAAGAATTATAAATGCAAGGAAAATGATTCAACCATAGGACAATATTAACTAAATTGTTACTTTTATGCGATTTTTACCATCAAAATGAACAATATGATGATCACTTCAAGCTTATGGCTCAAAGCTGTGAATGCAAAAGAGGTGGATTTAAACAACCAATTAGCGTTAGAAATTTGCTAAAAGGAGAAACGAGAAGAATCAAAAAAAATTCATGAATGTGTGCAGCAAAAGTAGTGGTTCAACAATATTACATTAAAATGATAAATAAATCTGCTACCTAAATAGCGGCTGGCTGATATGATGCACTCACGACCAGAAAGTACTGGCTATTCGGTTACTTGAGTTATTAATCAAACTACAGTACAATAAACGCAAAGATAACATGACGAAAAATAGCACATTAGCCATCAACTTAAGTAAGCTTAGGTAAACAAAAAGACACTTGTGCGATTACATGACTTTTACATGATGCAACATGTAGAACAAAGAGAAAATATGCCGCTGAAGTTTAACAAAAAAATTAACAGGAATAAATTATGCATCACAGTCAACTATTTCTGAGAAATATGTACCTCATGTTACAAGAAGTTAATCACACTGTATAACAACGTCAATCTCGAAACAAACAATGCACGGAACGATGTCGATAACAAGAAAATAAGTTCTTAAATAAATGAAGAAAATCACCATTTTGGCAAGTACTTCTCGTTTTATCCCGTACTTTCAGATATTACCCGTAAAATTGAGCGTCATCTTTACGGATCCCCAAATGAAACAAATGATACTAACCGAAGTGTCTGAAAAAAAGAAAAGTGAGTTTCATACATACAAAAATAACAAAAGATGAAAACATACACATAGAAACAATAAAAATGATGTAAAAGTAACATAAACAACATTCCCGCAATCAATCTGAAAAAAATTTTTTTTCTTAAACTTACAGATTATGTGACGGGAAGATTAGGAAGACGCAATTTGATCGGATTTCCTTTCGGAGTGTCATGGTAATGCTTTGTCAAAGTGATAACTCGATGTCCTAAAAATCACTACATTAAGTTTCTTCCTTAATTTAGTGTCTTTCTCTCTCTACCAATTCCCGTTATATATTATTATGCATTATTATAGAAAACTTTCACTATAAGACGCAGCACACAGTATTATTCCGTAGCTTCATAAAATTATCACACATAATTTTAAAGTTTCCTTTCCTGCAAACACATAGAATTATGGAACAAGATCAATTACTTGCAACTGCTTCTGGATCACTGCGACTCTTATGTTCCACAGAATTTGCTTCTATTCCACCGGATTGGAACTGATCAGAAGTTAAAATCCACCGTAATTTCTTCTTCGGAATTTCTTCATGTTCAATTTTTCCTTTTGAAAACTGAACACTTCCATCCAGGATTTCCACCTTAGCGTACTTCTCTATAGCAAGAACTGTCCTTTCACTAGCCTTTGGTAGTTCAGCACTATTAATGGAAGAAAGCATCGCACACTTTTTTCGGACAATATTTGAGTTGGCCTTGTTATACTCCATTCTGGGAACCGAATTCTCGGAAGATACTTTCTTGCCTTTATTTCCGCCGTTATCCAATGACTGGGTCTTGATTTGATAAGACCGTTTAATAACAGCATCACTGATTCTACTTGATTTTTTGCGTAAATTAGTTGTGGTTTCCTCTTTTGTCCAGGGATTAGGATACGGCACATATGTTTTGTTCGAGTAAAGTGAAAAAGGCCCAGCTCTGGTTTGCACTGAATCTCGACGATTTTGTGAAGACATAAAAAGTGAAATATGCTCCATGCGACTATGTCGTCCCGAAAATTCATGGTATTTCATCAGTTCTTGACATCGATATCGCGAACATTCACTGCCCGCCACATTATGACTTGTTTCTTGATGCGCATGCACTATTGATCGGCGCTCCCTAATTCGTGAGGTGAATAAAGGGAATTTTCTCAACGATCGTTTCGAATCTGAAATTTGACCTACATTGAAGCTATTATACTATGTAAAATTTGAGATCGCAGAATGCAAAAAAAAATTTCGACTCTACGAGATTTACGATAAAAGAATTTACAACTTTAAAAATGGCACTCCTAAGATTAAAGATTAGCGCGTCACAAGGAAACAAACCTATTACGACAATGAAAAACATTCAATTACACAATGATCGAATAAGCTTCCTACGAATAGATACACTTACTGAATACTTAGAATTTTATTGTGGAAGACAATAAACCGGGTCATGCGACACTTCTAACTCATTTCAGGAATGTATTACCCAGACCCATGAACGCTGCCAGATCAAAGGATGATTTGAGTTTCAGAATCGCACACGTCCTTCTTCTCAGTTATTTGCAAAAAAGAATTATTGCTTTTTCGGTTTTTTCTGCTTCCCAAACAGGAATAAATCATCGGCCGAAATTTCACGAATGTATATTGAATGACAGGAAAATTTGTTGGAGTTTCGATAATGTTATTTGTGTTGGCTTATGCATTGCAGCCTAACGAGAGGCCGTATACTTATAGCATTCTCATTTTCCACACCTCGAAATCATCAGTCTTCTTCAACATCATTTTCTCTTTCGAATTTATCAAGAAAGTTTCAGTTTCAGACAGAAAATCAACTTCGCCAATTCATGTAACACAGTGCGAGAATGAAATCACATCTGTTTCGTAGCATGTATAGTATTTCTTTTTCATAAAATTTGAAGAGCAAGGCAATAACTGAATCCATTCAATAACAGATAACTGAACTTTTCCGAATGGACAGCAAACATTGCAATTCTCAACTTTCTTACTTTGCACATTCGTAATTCACTACTTTCCCGTGTCTCCGACTCATCCCACAGTCAAGATCCAGATAAACAATCATTAACAATTTTCCATCTCGAAAGCCATTATTTAAATTCTTCGTTCTTTTGGTGAACTCGAATCTTATACATCAACCTATTTCTCGAAAAATACAAACTTTCCGCTATCATTCCACTTTTCGTTGAGATCGAGTTTTGGCATTAACAACGCATATAAAGACAACAATCATTAATGAATTCTCTTATTCACCACGAAAATATTTCCCCGAACCACTAAGCTCACCCTTTGTTCTTTGCGCTCTTTGTATTCTTTCTGAGCATGTAAAGCGTTCCATGGTTTCGTAATCCAGTGCTGTCTTGAGAAGAGAGTCTTTCATTCTCCTTGCACTGATATCTTTGTCATTTTCATAGCCATATGCTGCAGCATAATTCCTTGTTTTTTCATCCAGTCTTGCTTAAAAGATTATAAGAAACAACTAGACCAGCATTTTCCATATGCTCAAACTACAAGAATCAATTTTTCCTCAGCCTTCAGCTTTGCCTGCTGGAACTTTTAAAAACAATCCCATAAAATATTTCCATTCCGCCTTAATTGGGAGACGGCTGTAAACAGTAACTGGAGTGGCATTTTTCGTACTTTCAAAACAAATGGAAAATGGTGTAGAATCGTGTCGCTGAAATAAACTAAGGAGCACATATAAGCCTGCAACATTTTCCAATATTCTGGCGGAAATAAGATAGCTGACGAATACTTGTGGAATAAATGGATTTCCAAAGATGCAGCGACCATGTACCATCAAGCTTATCTGGAGTATCGTTGTGATGGGATGACCCATCATTGTTACAGTACTGTTCCGAGTCCCATTTGTCAATCATCTTTTCAGCTATACTCCATTTCTTTCGCGGATTCTGCTTTGAACCATGTTTTGCTTCATCAGTTACATCTGGATCCACGCTTGCAGCTAATCGTACAGCTTCCTCATCAACATCACCGGAAAGATAAGGCCAATCCTCGTCATCACCATATATTGGTAAAGCCGCTGATGATGCCAAGCTCGCATGGTTGACACTGACCCTATAAATTAACTTTTTATTTCCTTTCCCATAACTATTTGGTCGAACATAATAAACGTTAGTATGTAACACTGAAAATGAACTAGTCTGCGGAAATTTCAAACAAAAAAAGCAAACTACGAGGTGAAAACCATTCGTCTGTATCTATGCCTTGTAACATATCACTATCCATTCAAACTAATTTAAATCCAATCAATTTTATTGTCGTTACCTATTCTCTTCTTTTCTTGATGACTGATCTAAGCACATATTTCTTCCTGACTCCGAACTATCAGTGTCGTCTCCTTCGCCTAAAATTCAAAATCTATATTAATAGTGAGAACCACACAATAAATAAAACTTGATTGAGATAGCAGTACGATAAGCACGAACAAATAGTAAAAATATCCTTACAGCTATCAACTTCTAAAAGACTTGTGTCGGTAGCAAGTTCATCCGTATTCTCGACTCTTTTCACTCCACTATATCTTCCACTTCCATGAAAATCGCTCCGTGTCATACGAGATTTTTCGTAATAACAGTGTTTAGGTGATGACGTTTGTTTGTCATTCGGAAAACGATATCGTGCAATACTATCATGTTTCCTCCGATGCTTTACATGTGATTCTGACTGCGTTCTGGAGTAACGAGTTTGTTGCTTGATCTCTGATAGATTTTCGCTCTAAAATAGAATAACTGTTTGGTTGGTACATAACGACAGGATTAAGTTCTGCACAACTAATGGAAAAATTAAGATAAAGTTATTGATGAAAACCTTAAGTAACAATACAATGCCGCCAAGGATTGAATGCTAGCATATTGTAATTCGAATGAAAAAAAAGACCACACCGTGCTAGATTCCAACGATTCTCCTTCTTCATCCAGACAAATTAAATCATCGAAAATCTCTTCCTGTAAACATCACACATAGTACAGCCAACAAAAATGCAGAAGGAACGGTTGACAAATACAATCATTGATAATAGTTGCATTGTTATCCTCAAAGCATCAATTTAAAAAAACAAATGAAAAGTACCATTCTAATTCTGAAGCAGTTTCGTCTCAGTTACTTGACAACTTTCTAACACGGATCACACGACCGTATCACTGTAACAAAATAATTCCAAGTACAAGCAAAAACAAGTGAATCAATTCAAACATCAAGTTCACATGAACTCGTCGTATGCATGAAAGAATTAGACAGCGATATCGTCCGAACGTTGTTTGAAGGCAGCATCAATCCTCCGCTCGCTATCACTTATTTATGTAACTAAAGAAAACCAGGATCAGATATTCAGCGCAAAAGCCCGTGCCACAAATCACCCCAAAGTTTTACAGAATTCCCCAAAGTTTAAGGCTTTCAAAAGTTGGACATGTTTGTGAACGAATGTTCAGAAATGATTCCACATAATGTTCAAGGACCATTGCTAACACATGAATTTTTGTATAAATAAGTATTAAATGAAAGAAATATTGCTTAACTAAACAATCATTGGTTGGGGAATATGACAAATAGGATTTATAGCTGGAAAACTTAGGAAAGTACATTAAATGTTGAGTGAATAAGGTTATGCAGTAGCTTCTATGCCTTCAGAACCACAAAACCAAATTTTCCAATGAGAGTTCCAAGATAATTTATCTAGATATTAGCAAAGTTCAAAACATTAAGTGTGGAATGACTTCGAAAAGTTGTGAAAAAAAAAAGATTTCGTTTTCCTCCCGCATACAATAGATGACCGAGCACAAAGAATTTAACAAACATCAACAACAATTAAATCAGAAACTGTTCCCACGTAGTCTTAAATTGACAGCGCTTTAACGCTCATCTATGCGTTTATACGCATCTTGTACAAACCGCCCACATGGAATGCTTCCTAATACGCTGTAATAGAGGAAGAAATGAACAAAAAAGTTATTGCTATTCATAGCCTAATGCATGAATCGGGAACAATTTTGCTTCCAACATATATTCGAACGTAAGGAAGTACAGAACACTTGCTTTAAAATTTCTGATCCTAAAGGTTCATTTATTCAAGCTTCCAGAAAGGCTCGCCGGATTTCTAAGATCAGGATCAGATATCGTGGAGTATGCGAAAATCACCTATCAGAGCAATGCATCTGGAAAACATTGCATGGAGTTCCAGTTTGTAACGATAACGATCGCCGTTAAGATTGAAAAAAATTTATTTAGTGCGATGAAATATAGAAAAAACGTAATATTCCTGGTTTAGGACCAAGTAACACACATTGAAAAAATATCTATATTCTTCACAAAACCATTTGCAAATAAAAGCACAATGTCAAACCATACGAATTAACAAGAATGATTTAAAGATTTAAAAAACACTGTAAATAGTATCTTTTGTGAAACATTTCTGAAAAAAACGCCGTAAAATTCCATTATGATTAAAACAAAAATGAATGAATTCTAACAGATAATCAACGAACGACAGAAAACATATTAGTAGACAAACTATCGTTTTGCAATAAAAAAAATGAGCGAATCGTATCTGCATAATTATAAATGCAATTATACAATACTAGTGAAACATTTGCAAACTTTAGTCAAAATTGCAACCAGTGCCTTTGCTCTGCATCTTGAAAAACAGGAAAAAGGGTTATCCAATAGAAATATCGAGATCATAAATCCACACTAGATTGTACAGCTTCTCCTATATATGCACCCATACCGGACCCAATGGTGGTGCTTTCATCTTGCTGAAATCTAAACGCTTATCGAGATCCTCATCCAGTTCACCGATAACTGCTCTGAAAAAAATGGAAAACAATAACGAATTTAACGAATGAGAATTATATCAGCAAAATCTAACTATGGAATTTAGTGGTCTCTGCACTAGGAAATTTTAAGGATGCTGTCTCAGCTTCCATCATCCTTATTTCCGGAATAATATATCTACCAGTTGACATCGCTTTTCCATCTACTAAGCAAACACTGTTGTTCTAATTGTGCAAAAATTGCTACCATTTAGAAATTTTCAAACAAGTTGTGACTTCCACAAACCATATAAACAGTAGGATCAAAATTGACACATTCAGTACGTTGACCGAACGCAGCTTTATTGTATTTTTAGAGGATAAGATACTGAGCCATGTTCGATTCTTGGTGTCAAAATCAAAAGTGGCTATTGGTAGCGGAGTCAAAAGACACCAGATAAGCGATAACATCCCAAATGAAGCTTTTTCGGGAGTCGAAACATGCGTCTCTTGATCCTACATTTTGCGATGATATGAAAACATGAGTACCATGACCTACACAGTCAATTTTTTCCACGAATAGTAGTTAAAACTAACACATTATCGCCCCTGACAATATATAAACCAAGTGGTATTTGTTCAACACCCGCATCTTCACTAAAAACACGTTCATGCGAATCTTCTAGTACCAAGTTGATTGTTTGGTCGAAACCTTTCATTAAGCCAACTATATTTCGCCCATCACCAGTAATCACCGATATTACTTTGTTGATAAACGATTCCAGTGTTTGTGTCATACTAAAATCTGACCGAATGAGCGAAATGAAATGAACCGCGAAGAGATGCAAAAAAGTGGAGCAAGGAACACCATTCCAACAACAGCCTGATCGATGCTCCGCAAACTGGAAAATATTTGGATCAATTTTTCAAAACCGTTTCGGCAGTATGTATAATTTCCAATCAAATACTAATAAGTATGATTTCGTTATAACAGAAAATGAAATATTTCAGACTGGGATCTAAAAACTGAACTGAAAAAGATATTCCAGCATTGGAAAGATGAAATACTGGGACTCTTCAAACATTAAACCGAATTTTAACGCCTCCGACGGATCCCAGAGTTACCACAACACCTCCTGTCAATGATGATCAACAACTATGAAATATGTATCATCAATTTCACTTCCTACTCAAATCAACCTGACCACAGCCATTTTGCGAAAATCTCTGAGGAACATCCACCTTACTCGTAAGTCGAACTCAAATGAAATAATCATAAGTTTTTCTTAACACCTTGGAAACATCCTTGTAGGGTGAATAACCTTCGTTGAGGGTAAACAATAAAAAGACAAAATACACAACTCCACAACTTCCAATTTATCCAACACCAATTTGCTTCACAACTGACAACGTTAGCAACCACGTTCCATATTGTTAACTTTAGAAACAATGAAAGTGTTTCAAATTGAAGCGTTAGCGTAAGCGACCAAAATGAATTTGTGGAGATAATTGGAAGTAATTCCTGATACAATATGATCTCCGCATTTTAAAAATTACTACCCAAACGAATGCTTACGCCTCAAAAATCTATACACACACACGTATATATTATATATATATGCGTGTGTGCTTAATGAGCAATTTCATCAAATAGAGGTAAGTAAGTGTATCTTTCTCCTTATCATACTACACAAATAACAAATATAACGAAATATATTATTTAGTTAATTATTAGTTGAGCTTTAAAAGACTATAGGATAACGATGAAGATAGTTATTTACCTCATTGGTTATTTTTGCTAAAGATTCTCATCACGTGCTAAAATAAAAATAGAAAGTTTCATTTAGACAGAAAATATCTTCACATCTTGCAGCATCCAATGCTTTCTTTATGGAATTATTTAAATTGGATGAAGAAATAATTAAGTGAATAAGATTGCCTCTATCTATATAAACTTTGCTGCTATTAATTGTTGGAGAAATCTTTTAAATGTAAAAAAATAACGAATATAATCAATTTGAAAATGTGTATCAGATTCAATTTCATTGTCAGAAAAAAATTTTTGACGATCTGAAAAGATTCATGCAATATTGAAATATTCCAAAGGAAGCGTATACATCTTGCTTGAGAGACATTGTCGTAGAGGAAGGCAGTTAATTAATTGGACTTGTCGTTATAAAAAATGAGCATTATTAATTGATATATGGTGGAAAGTGAAAAGCGCTCTGCTGATTCCTTATGTCAAACTAAATTAGATCTCCAAATTTACTCATTCTAATGTTTATTTGAATAATTAATTAGATCTGTTGTTCCGAACAATGACCACTTGGGTAATATACAAATACAGCACAATGCTCATCTCAGAGCGCCTTTTTTTTAAATTGAATATTTGCATCTATCCTTATTACGTCTGATGAGACGTAGCATTTTCAGTTCGGTACAAACCATACTTTGCGTTATGGTGGTTCATTGGGCAGCGGTAGGTTATATAGGGGCATCAAATACGTGTAGTGATGTTTTTGCATATATTTTTATTGTTTATTGGCTTGTTTATTTATTCTTGGCATGGTTTAAGCAGTATATTGTCACATAAGTACTTCTCACAATAGTGTCACTATACATTACTTACTGAAGGGTAGATTGTCTCCACGATAATCTGTACTCTGGTCAATTGATCCCACCTTGTTTTCAAAAATGGATGATAATTTTCAGGATTACCACAAAATAAGAAGCCATTGTTTGCAATGAGCTAATGACAGATGACGAGAACATTCCCTATATTCCAAACATTATGTCGGTTTAGCGCTGGGCAGCGAACCGCATTGGGACTAACGAGAAATTTGGACGATGGAAGTGCTAATGTCATTTCCATGAATGTTGGAACGGACTCAAAAAGTATTGTGCAGCTGAAGGATATTGGTGGTAAGGAGATAATTTGTTTCCTTTGACAAATTCTGTGATAGTTTTTTTGTGATGCAATTGTTTCGTTACTTAGTTTGGGCAGTTTTTAGTTACTTCTTCAAACAAATAATGTATGTGGGGTTTCTTTGATTGCTTCAAGGTTGAAAAATGAAAATGATACAAATTTCGTGAAAATTTTGAAATTTTGATTTTTTTTTGAAAACACTGCAATAAATGAATTTCTATCCAATGCTATTGAAGCATACGAGATAAATACTGTAATGGTACCACTAAGCGCGATGATTCATGTGAGTTCAAATAATAAAGATATAGTGGGACCTGAGTGCGACGATCCATGAGTTCTAATAGTAAAGACCTCTTTAATTATTATATAATGTTTACCACATTGTTAGTTGTTAGTTCGAGTTAACATTTTCTGTGTTATTAGAGGTATCTGTAAGTTGTTGATAGTGTCTTTAAGTTTCAGTAGATTAATATATAAGAGACGATAATTTGTATTTTCTATATATTTTGTGACTGGAAACGTGAAGATTTCTGGAAAAGATAAGAGACATAGTGTTAATTTAAAATGTCTTTCAGCAAAAAAGGTACGATGGAAGTATAACGGAGTTTTACCGCAAAAAGCGATTGTTGGCCTATGGAATGCACTCACATCATGCTCTAAAAATCCGAAAATTCTGCAGTCTGAGGCTGACCAAGTGCGAATCATTTTTTATTTTTCTAATCTCAAGCTCATTTCTGTCAATTATTTGTAAATCGCAGTCATTTTCTATAAATATGTATAATAAAATTTTATCAATTTTTGAATCTGATTGCTTTTGGATAGCGAAATGTTCTACGCAAAAGAAAGAGCTGAAAAATTATAATCCAGTGATAGTGATTTTTTTCGTTGGTTTAATAAATTCGTATATGATTAACATCAATGTTCAGTTAGAGTTCGTTGAAACTGCAGATTTCATTTTCCGTTATTAATACTGCTACATTCCAAGCTAATATGCATTTGTTTTATTTAGTGATGTATAATTTGCTGAATAATTTTAATTACAAGTGTTCTCATAAATGTTTAAATGTTTTTTAAATTGCAGTTATTTTTGTCATTACGTGGTTTTGGCAAGTTGGAAAACAGATGTTGCGGTGATTCTTGTCATATTTCAGTCGTTTAATATTTTTAGCTGAAAGTAAAGCTGAGTCAACGCCAGTTTCCAGCATCACCAGAAGAAGTGCAGGAAGTACGTCGTGAAATTAAGAAAATGTTAGAAGCCGAAGGCGGATTTCCGGATCGTAATTCTGTCAGCCAGAAAATTGTTCGTTTCAATTGTTGATTTTTGGTTCTTAAATTTTGTTTAATTTTAATTTCTGTTTAAGTTAGATTGAATTCGTAAGTCAGTTAAGTCTTTAACCTTTTCTTGATTTATGGTTGGTATAGTACATTATACCAATGACAAGTGTTTGAAATTTAAAATCTAAACAAGATTGTAGTACTCTGTTAATTTATGAAATTTATTTTAGCTGGAAGCGTTCGATTTTGAAGTAAAAAAGAAAGTGGGTAAATTGCTGCGTTATACGAGGTACAATTGGAAGCCGCTGGACTTTAAAACGCGTGAACATGCTGCAGCTTATACATTAGCCAGGTAAATTCTTAATTTTGGCAGAGAACAATGGAAACCTTGGTTTAATTTCTCGTATGGGATGTTAATTTTGTCTAATCACTGATCAGCTTTTTATTTCATTTCTGAAGCATTGGACACTTGTTTTTGCTGCCAAAATATTCTAAATACATTGGATAGTTCCAAAAAAAATTAAAAAAATCATTGGTGTTTTTCAATTCACTTTGAAATGTTATCCAATTATTTCACTCAGTTAATGCTATTGACTACTCTTAAGCTTGTTTCATTGAATGAAATTTTATATTGCCACACTTTTAATAACCTCATTTAACCAATTTATTCCAAACATTCAACTCTGAAAAATAATAACTTATGAGAAAGGAGCCATATATCAAATATTTTACTGTTTTGCAGTTTTCAGATTTGCACCTAATTATGCGGAAGTTCATTTTGTATTGCAAGAATTCAAGAATAACGGATTCATCCCAGAAACAGTCTTAGACTACGGAAGTGGTTCTGGCGCTGCATTTTGGGCCGCATTCGAACATTGGGGAGAACGAGTCAAAAGTTATCAACTAATCGATTCAAATGAAGAAATAAGTCAGTTTTGCATGGATATTTTAAGGGTATGTTTGTTATTTCTTGTTAGCTTTTATATCTTCATAGTTTCTTATGATCTTATTTGATAAATTCTTATCAGTCAAAAAGCTGGGATATATATATATATGGTGTTATATGCTCTTCATTATTTTAGGGCAGTGGTGAGAACAATGGACATCCATTTGTACATCCAAATGTTAGTTTCCGGAAATTTCTGGCGCCATCATCAAATAACATTTTTGATGTGATAATCGTTCATCGTTTTCTTGCTGAATTGGCTTCCGAAGAATCACGTACTGAGTTGCTAACAGATTTATGGAGGCGAACGAACAAGTGAGTCGATGTAATCTTCAAGTTGTTATGTCTTTCAATGAGTAATTTCAAAAATATTGAAAAGAAAATTTAGAAATTGTTTAAAAAAAGATTTGTGGTAGATAGGGAAAATTTGAATTTTTCCAAAAAGTCTATTGTTAGTTGTTATCAAGGTATTTGGTACTGATCGATGGAAGCTGTAAAGGTGGTTATAATGCTTTGATGGAAGCCAGAGATTACATCCTTATGGGTGGATGTGAATTGCATCGAGAACAAACTCGACAAATCCTGATGGAAGCAAAAATATTGAATGAAGAAGCAGAATGTATCTTGACTGATCAGCAATTATCGAACTATATGCGTTACAATCTTATTAAAAATATGGTACGCTTGGAGTGTTTGAGATCTGAGGAACGGTGTAGTGCTTCAAGATTGTAGCAGCGCATGTGCAATTGCCACATCTTCTAGTACGTCGGCAGTGCACTTGTATCGATTTAGGTAACCAATCGACTATAATATCACTTTATCTTGTTGCTTGCCAAATTATTATCTCCATAAATTCATATAGAAAATTCATATAAATTCATATAGAATTCATATTGTTTCACACTAATTTGGTTTCAGCTTCCACCAAACACAGTTTTACCAACCAGATTAGAGCCTGGATATGTACTTGCTCCATGTCCACATGACCAAGGATGCCCGAAAAATGTGCACAAAGCAAAGTTAGTCCCATTATCAGCATGTTCAAAATTTGGTTCCCTTGTTCATTTCAGTTCAGTTAACTTATTTTTTGCTTCCACTTCACTTCATAAGTCTGACTAAACTAATATGTTGCTTTCAATAAACATATTTAGCTAAGTCAAGTATCTCCTGCTTCAGAGACGTGTGCAGTTTCTCAACTCGATGGAATGTATTACGAGCTGATGGACGAAAGCAAATTTTTAATACTGAGACAGGGTCATTTACTTATGTTATTATGGCCAAAGGAACAAGGCCTCATCAGATGCCTGAAAGTAGACTTCTGATGGTTCGTTTATTCCAGATTTAAACAATAAGGATTTAAAGTTGAATCATTTGTCCTTTCCTGGCAAGACATAAACAAGGTCTTAAAAAGTATTTTTTGATGCCTGTACCTATGATTAAAACAGGCAGGTATATACCCTGTTTATTGGTAAACCATTTCTTCTGAATTTTGTCTTTTGTATTACTTAACTTCAGTTAAAACATGGCGGAAGACATGTGAATTGCACGGTTTGCACACCATTTTGTGGAATACAGCGTTTCACAGTATCCAGAAGCATGGGCAAAGTTTACAAACTGATCAAAAATGTTGAGACGGGTCGAGTACTGCCAGTTGAGGTTGCTCTTTATACAGCTATTTTCCCTATTCCGATCTCGCAGTTAACGAAGATAGATATAAGGATAAAGCACCTGCTTTCATGTTTATGCACAGTTTTAATTTAGAAATTTATTAGATAAGTGAAACGTTTAATAGGCTTATTGAGTTTTTTGTTCAGGTGAGAACTGTAGGATCTGATTCGGAGTTCGATGTGTATGAAGAAGCAGTGGAGGAATTTATGGAGGAAAAGTGCGTTAAAAACATAATGGAGAAAAAGCCCTCCTACAGCTAATTTGCTTTTTTTGTGTGTTGTTTCTAATTTGTTTACTGCTGATTTTTTTTGTATGATTTTTGAGTTTCGTTATGCTATTCATATTTTCTTACTGTACGCAGCAAAGTACTTGTATTGCAAATACTTTATTAATAAATGATAAAGATTTCCACGCCTATTTTACCTTTAAAATCAAGCGTTTTTTGTTTCCATTATGAATTTCTTATATATCGACAAAAATAAACATTTTTAAACATGAAATTCTATAGATTTTTATTTGCCACTAGTCATAGTTTAATGATTTTCATGGCAGTTTTTTGAAAAATAATTGAAAAAGAACGACTGCGTGAACGGAAATAATAAAATATCGCTAACAAACTGAATAAGATTGAGAAAATCAGGTTGAAAAAGTAAGTATATATTTGACATCAAATTATGGTGACGATGCAGCGTGATTCAGAAATCAAAGTAAAAGGCAAAACAAATCCACTAAGTCTTCAATTATTTATAGAGATGAGGTTAGCTCGTCATTTCCATACATTTGTTTTGTCTGGCGATTCAATTTTAGTATTCGAAGACATTAAATTGTTTATGGAGATTTGCCGCCATGACCATAGAATAAATTAAATGCTTGTATCATATATAAACATAGTTTAAAGATATCGGGTTCCAGACTACTTTTTTTATGACAGTGCATAAAAACCACTGAAATGGAACAAGCAAGTGAGGATTCAGAGGATAAATCATCATTTGACCTCTTCATGCCCATATCTAAAAAACAAGAGTATAATGTCTCAATCATACAATGGATATGAAAGATACAGACTAGCATGGCAGTATTGCAAGTATTGTCAATGGAAACTAGAATGATCTCGCGTTGCAGTTAATTTTATTAATGTACTACTGAAGACGATTTCCTATATAACACTTTAGAAACAGACTTACACGAATGGTGCAGTCCCAGCTTGCAGTGCATATTGCAGTTCCATCTGGACTTGTTCGTAGACACGAAATCCTATTTTCATGACCGTATAGAACCGAATGGCGTACACATTTTAGTGAATCCCATACACCAACGCGATAATCACCATAACCAGCAAAAAGTATGCGACCTAAAAGTTTTTTTATTATAGAAAAAATTGAGAAATTAAAATACGTTTAATGTTTAATGTCTAACCTCATTATAATTAGGAAATAACGCAATATCTTGAACTTTAAGGTCTTAGTGAATGTGACATTTCTGAATTGTGGTTTCTTTATTTAGTCCGCTTTAAGAAGATTAATTACTCACCGCTCAAACTAAAGTCGACACCGTTCACTGGAAACAAAACTGATTCTTTTTCATAAACACATACCTGTCGATCAGCGCGTAAATCAAACAACCGGCACTAAAAGTAGAAAGCCTAATGTATTGCTTATACAAGATTCAAAATCATCATCCAAGAAATGCAATACAGAAAGAGTTGACAAATACGAAAAATGAAATTAATAAGAAATTTACTGAAGCATCATCTGAGCCGGTAGCAAAGGCATCACCATTTGGATGGAATCTAACTGTATTGATGTCTGCTTCATGTCCTTCGAAACTCTGTACACACTGCCCGGTTCTTATATCCCAAACTAATGCATGCTTGTCTGCTCCCTTAAAACATAAATCGAAATTTTTAGAAAATATGGAATATCAGCAATGAGTAAGAAATGATTTTAGACACAGATGTAAAGCGAATTTAATCAGTTTGTTGATTTACTCTCGAAAAACAGATTTGCTGAAAGACTTAAGTTCCTTTTCTCAGAAGTTCTTTCAAATGTAAACGGAATGAATACCACAACAAAAATCAAATTTACTCCAGAAATAAAAATGTTGCCAGTATCGCTTTTTGGAACATCAATTGCAAAAACATCACCAATGTGACCATGAAAATTTTGAATCATCTGACCGCTCTCTACATCCCATATGGCACATGTTGAATCACCACTACCAGTCAGAAGCTGTAAGTGGTCTCAATATCCTCTCTTTATTTTAGGAAATAATTGGAGTTTTAACTGATTTTTAAGGAGAAAGAGATGTTGTGCGTAGCATAAAAGAACAAGTTTTTAGTTTTAGCTATATAAAATAAAAAAACCTCACTAAATTATCAGATCTAAGGAAGATACAGCATGACATATAGCTCGTGTGCGTAGCAACAGATCGCTTTTTTTGCAAGATATCATCTTCAAAGCTAAGTGGCACCACGGAACACTTATTATCCAAACCTCTAAAATCAATGTGTAATACTTTATACGATAATAGTTTCGTTACATAATGAAGACCATTTTAAAGAATTTGAAAAGAGAGCTATCATTTTGAATTCTTTAAAATGCAAACTAACAAAACTGTTAATTTAGCTTATAATTCCAAAAATTATTTTCCCCTATCAAAGCTTTCCAATTGCTTCCTCTGAATTAAATCAGTTTTGACGACATGAAAAAAATAATGAGATCTAAAAATGGAGTATTCGAAAATGTCGAAATACCCGCAAGCAATCATTTGCGCACTAGGAGAATAAGCACAGGCCATAACCCATGTTGTTGGCATAGTTAACGCGTGTTCCTTGTTTGTTGTAAAACCATCCCAAACAATTACTTTTCCATCCTAAACAACCTTATTTAAAACTTAACAAGCCAATAAACCTAGCATTTGATAGCGATCTTCAGTCAAAAGTTTTCGTATAAAATTACATGTTCGTATCTTTGCCCAAAGATATTTTTGTTTTAAAGTGTTGAAAAAACATTGATAATAAATTACGTCTTTCTTAGTTTTCTTTTAAATTACAATTGATGAGGAAGAAGAGCAAGGACGACAGAGTTAAGAGTACAGAAAATTCTCTTAACTCCAATAACTAATGTTTACGTAGTACCATTTCCGTGCAGTAATCCTTTACAAAAGTTCATTTTTCTGAATTCAGAAAAATATGGAATAAATCAAGAGGCTTGTGTTCCTTGCAAAACAAACACCAGAAACGATTAACTTAGATTAACATGGCTAATATGGATTTCAGATTTTGGTATTGACAACTGATATGCATGCTCTATATATGGTAGGTATGAAAAAAATCTTTCAGATATGGGATAAATATTAATGGTGTATTCAAAAAGAAATTGAATTCCACAGTTGAAAATTATCGTCCTTCGTTCACATCTGATACGAGAATCATCAAAGTGTATGAGAGAAAAACCGAAAATCCAAAAAACAAAAAAATGTCGATAGTTTACGATCATTGGGACAACTGGAGCTAAGAACTTAGCGCTTCGAATTCGGAACATCAAACTGAATATGCCAAATACTTTCGTTAAAAAATGATCCAGTTATTATTATGGAAACAAAAACCTGTGAAGAAGAAACAATATGTCTCTTATCTAAGGACCAATCCATGCAAAGCACTTTCCCAGCATGTCCTTTCAATATACGACGTTGTTTAATGCTTAGCTGTGTTAGTGGTTCGAGACTCTGGGCTGCTTGTTCAACTAAAGTAAATATATTTCGGAATTTGATTAAGTGAAATACAGCATAAACCAATACTAATACTATTGGACATTAAATGAATGAAATATTAAAAAATGAAATAAGAGTTGAAATAATTTTTTACCATACGCCAAAATTTTCCGATACTGTAGAAAAATTTGCTCAACAGGAATACAAACAAAAATATTTAAAGTAAACAAATATTCTTTAGAACCTACTTGAAACATCATTTAGTTTCCTTCGTTCTGCTTCCAATTTTTTCCGGAGATCTTCCGCTTCACGGGCAAGTACATCGACGGTGTCTGAACTTCTAAACTAACCAAAAGTCTACAATCAACAAACGTTTGCAACAAAGTATAAATGATCTATGACTTAGTGAATACATCAACAAAAAGCTTAACGTAAAGAGAGTCAGAAAGTGAACAAATATTTCAACCTTGCTCCAGTTTCTACAGCAACAGCTTGCACAGATGCAATGATTTTTGCGGTAGACGGCTCATCCGCAGCTGGGTTTTCTTCCTTTTCAACTAAAATTAAAACAAACAAGAATACCAACCAATAAAAATAAATGATAATCATTTTTATGATCAGCTTATTAAAGAACAGATCCAACAACTCTTTCGAAACAATCCCAGACTTTCCCGTAGCGGAAATAAAATCTTACATCCATAATTCTTCCCATTGAAATTCGACTTCTTTTTCTTTTTTTGTTTACTTTATGACCATTTAAATGACAAATTTTGTAACAAAAAATGAGACCTGGAATACTATGTTCATCGCTCATTTTGTTAGAACAGAATTTGAAGGCTAAAGCATAATCACATGTTGGATATTTTTCCCTTCCTGAAAAATATAATAAAAATGGATAAGCCATGCCAAATAAACACATTCTCCAACATTTTCTCAAAAGTTAATTCACTAACACGATGCTCAAAACCAATAAAAGTATCAGGAAGTCAAAGAGCCAAGCTAAACTAATGCATTGATTCTGCTAGGCCACAATAAGCTAAAATCTTCATCTATCCATCCTGTATCGAGTCGAACCAAGTAGCACACTATGACTAGACAGCAGTCTAATTTTGAAAAAAGAAAAATCGCTCCCTCAATTTATAGCATATTTCAACCCGATTCTTTTGTCCAGTATTACGCTTGAACTTTTTAAACGCATCAAAAAAAGAATTTCATCTAACTTCTGTTTTTCGTAGTATTTTTCGGAAGAGAAATTTCATACATCTATCCTCATTTTAATGTTATTTATGGTACAGCAAACGAAAAGACTTTCATCAGCTTATTGAAGAGATCATGCATCGCACAAATATCTCAATGCAAAGTGACAAACATGAGATACTTTTTATTTGTATTGCTCTATCAGTTCTCGCACGTAAACTACAATAAAGTGGTATGTAATCATAATGATGAAACGTTCCTATAAATTAATGATGCACATTTAATCAGCAAAAAAGCATAAAAGCAGTCATTCTAAAGAATATTATTCAGTTCATTTGCTCTACATAAATCTCAGCAGTCAATCAAATTACAAGTATTACGTTGTCTAATGATGTACAGTTCTAAAAATTACTACAAGTTAACACTTCGAAGAAGTCCATCCATTATTGGCTTAGATTAGAATATTCCAGTCTAAAAAACCTTATCGTCTTATCAATCATTGACCATGATGTACTAGGAAAAGATAATTCTATTCTTCCGCATTCAAAAACGAAATCTTTCGCTGCTGTCAACTGAAACAACAGCCAATCCTTAAAAGAAATTAATCACCTCTTAGAAAGAAAAAAAGATCCTAAAGTAAGGAGAGGAAACTTTCAGCGATCAGCTGTGTTCCTGAATTCCGCCATAAACAGAACCCATTTTTTCCTTATGTATAATCCCCTGTACATAAAATATCCCTCATGCGACCACATGAGGTTAATCAGTGATAACGTATTTTATTTACGGAATGATACCTTTCATTCCGACAGCTCAACAAAAACCATTGCAAGCTTGCCAAAGCCTGACCAGGAGAATCATTAACTTTAGGTTACGTAACAATGACAAAATGAGACAACGCTTGTTTAAGTCAGTAAATGGGTTTTTCGTATTATCACTGCTTGTATCACCAAATATCCACGTATTTTTAAATTTTCATTTGTCTTCTCTCGATACAATCAGTTGAATCAGATAAAACTAGTTTTTACTACTGTCACCAACTAACAATGAACACAACAAAGATGCTATCTTTTTCTTCTAAAATAGAATAGTAGAGCCAAATTCAATCAGTGCTACGTCGATATCATTATTATGAGCAGTGACGAGATCCTTGTGTCTATTACAATTGTAAGTTTTCAAACTCTGAAAAAATATCAAAAAATTTATTATATCATTCTGTTTTATTTTTATCACAAGAAAATGTTTTTCCTAGAAATCCTCTTTCTCACTTGAATTACATCAGATATTAATAGAGAATTGGTAAGTTTGATATTTTCGCCTTTTGCCAATAACACTTCATTATTTCTATCTGAAATTCACTTTATTTGAATTCAGCTAGATTTTCTCACGAAACCCAAAAAGAGATTATCACAACCGCATAAATGTTTTTTTGACATGAATAAAAGCATCATCTGAACTAATGTTCCTAATTTTTTACAGACTTAATGCTTCCAGTAAAAGCTTCTCGATATCTAGAATAAAACGGTTGAGAAGTAATGCAAAATATAATGCTAACCAAGAAAGTCTTACTTCAACACTAGTGACTACAGCAAAAGCTTTGAGGATTTAAATCTGTCAACGCAGTAACATTCTTAAAGTGGCATTAAAACATCAAAAAAGAGACAACGTGTTCTAAATATTAGATAATTGTAATACAATCCAAAACAGAATTTAAACAAGACATATCAATCTCGGGAATAACAAATCGATTTAAAAATTAAACGCAGTAAGAAGAACGGAAGAGAAAAAATAGAAAAAGAAGAGAAAATGGAAACTATGAACAATAAATTTTATACAGTGACCCGTTGAGTGACGTTTTGTTGAGTGTTCTTGGTTGACTGAGGTTGCGTTGGTTCTGGCTGAAGAGGTGGTCGAATTGGTGCTACGCGGTAAAGAGGCGAATTTTCCAATTTCTGGCGCAAAATACCCGTTAAAATTATTTCCACATTGTGTACAGCTGTAAAAAAAAGTTTCCTTTTTTAAAAAAAGTTCAAAGTTTCCTCAAAATTAAAAAAAATCGAATTCTAGTCAAGTGCTAGTCAAATAAATCATAAAAATTCTAGCCAATAAATCATAAAAAAATAAAGAAACTTACGCATCCCGCAATCCGTTAAATACTGTAATAAATGTACATCGCTGTCATTGCCAATTAGCAGCAGCAATGACTCGGTCTATAAAATTTGTGAATCACAAGCAAAACTTGGAAAAATTAAAATTCAAAATTCAATAGTAACTAGTAACATTGGGTAATTGTTCGTTCAATATTGCAATTCAACAAACAAAATAAGTGAATAGCAATTACTTCAATGCAATGTATAACATATTGTGGTTGGGGTCTTTCTCTTAATACAGTACCTCCAGCAAGTTCAATCAAAGCCAATAATTCCTCATAAGACGGCTCAACACTCGGAGTCAAGTAAAACGTTACATCCTGAAATACAGAAGCGATTCAATTATTATGAATGCGTGTTTTCAAGAAAATGAAAATACGAAAAAAAAGCAAATAAAAATGTTTTATCTGCAAATGCATACCTGAAAAAGTTTCCGATACCGCGCTTTCAAAACACTATACTTTAGATTGTAACCAAATACTTTCTCATTTTCATCATCACGAGCGAAATAATCCAGTGAATCTGTATTTTAAATTGTGAAATAAATGAACTCCAAATTTAGTAATAATCTTTTCGAGTGGAACTAACTTTTGAGCACACCAAGTATAGTTTTCACTGACTTTTCAAAACTTTCCGAAACTTGCCTGGAATAACACGGCAGCGGTAACCATCAGTAACCCAATTCGGCCCAACAACGTTCTTGCCTAATGCTATTGCTTCCAGAAGCTTAAGTGTGCGCCACAAATTAAGCACTACCAGATGTGTGCATTCCTGCACTTTTTCAGTTGTGACACAACCAAGAAAACGTACTTTCTGAAGAAAAATTCTGCTGTTCTATTTTAATATGAAAAACATTAATTCCGCAATAATTCTTAATCACTTCCCAGATATTATTTGAATAGCATTAGAACTGATCATAGACTAGAATTCGATCAAAAGCTAAAAATTAAACAGTCAGAAAAAATGTCATTTAACTTTAAAAAACAGGAACAGACTTTTCCCAATGCATCCTTTTCTTCGGGAGTAAAACCGCTGAAGCATACTACTGGAACTTCTTTGAGGGTACCTATTTCAGACCTTCTTGTTTCAATTTCTTCATCGGTAGGCGGCGGAGTTGTCATGCTATAATTATTCGAGTAAATGGAAAAAATTTTTATTTTTCCTTAAATTCCAAACTTATCTCTATAAATTTAAAGTCTTGCCAGAAGCTCACCGAAATCGTTTATTTGGAAAAATATTTTTATCATTTTCCACATTCCTTTTAACTTCCAGTGCTCGCTGCCACTGCTCATTTGCAAATAAAATTGGTATTTTCCATGGAACTGAAATAATTTGTTATTATGTGGTGAATATCAATAGCATCCACCAAATAAAGATATCGTGCTTTATGGTTAGTATTGTCGAACAAACATTTGTGGGCTTGAGGTAAACTTTAATGTTATTCATCTATTTTTAAAAGCGAGAGTTAATTTCATACATTAACCGCTTTTTGGAAAAAAATTTTTGCCCTTACTTTGCACTTAGCTTCTAGATTTATTTAAGCTTTTCATAAACTTTTGCACAAAGAATTTGTCTCACTAGTAATATAGTGAAAGGACCGGAAATTCAAGTTCCAGGATGAAATAAAACTGATGAAGCTTCCTGAAAATTCCATTTGCATCCCCATAAAATTTACACAAGATTAAAAATGAAAAGCAGAACGGCCTAAGACAGCAAGAGATTAACTCACTTAGAGATTTTAAACAAAAATGAATTTAAGCAAAGCACAAACATAGAAACTGCTTGCATGCTTCCGAGTAATGTTCCATATTATAAGGTGTCGCATTCGTATCCGAGATCATTCCCGGAATAGGACTGCAATTTTCATTTTCACTAATCGCATTCTTGATACCCAAATAAATCTCAACCAACCACTGATATGTTACAACTGAAATACCCATTTCGTGACATCTTTCTACTTTCTCGCCTTCAGATCTGAAATAACAACTGAGTTACTTAATTTACTTACTTTACAGTATTGCGAAACAACTACTTGCATCAGGTAACACAATAACCACATTTCAGGTTTCAAAATTTCTTGTTAAGTAAAAAATACAAAACAACACAGCCCTAAATGGAGTTGTGAAGCTTCGCAATTCTAATTAACCCTAATTAGAATAGAAAATTTTCAAAATAGAATAGTAAAATAGAAATTTTCCTACGTTTTTGTGACCAAATAATGGTTATGACTAGTAAGATGAGGAGTGTAGCGAGCTCCTATGGCAGTAATCATCATCCGCACACCACATCGTTCATTGTCATTGAAGCCATTTATTGCTATTATCTAGAAAATGGTAGTTATTGTATGAAGAATATTAAATTAGGAAGAAATTTAAAACAGACAATCACAAAATCAAGAAATTCTCTCAAAACTTTCAGAGTGTCTCAGTGTTCCAAATATGTCATCGTGCTTTGCGATTTCCTTAAATTTTTCTTGATTCTCCCAATCTATATTGATAATGTTTCTTGAATTGCAAGATTTCTTTAGCAAATTCAATTAAATTCATACTTTGCCAGCAGCTGGTCTGTGATTATCGGTCCAAAAAGTTGGCAGATGAAAAACACGCCAGGGTGCTTCAAGATGTTTTTTGGTGAGAACATCATTTAACCAATGCAATGTTACACATCGCTTACCCCTTTTCAATGCCTGTAAAAGTTCAAATTGATTTCATGTAATTATACACTATCTTTAGCGATATAGAAAACAGAAAAAAAATGGCAAGAAAAGCCACTAGACATTCTTTTAATACATAACAAAAATGAGAGGTCAAGCAACGTTAAGGTCATGCATTCGAAACGATTTTATATCATGTCAGATGTGTAAAATGTTCAAGTCAACAAACTGCTTCATGAGAATTAGATTATATCAAAACAGATCACAGAAGCATAAGACTGAAAAACTTGTCAAATTTGTACTACGGAATTATAAATGATAGTTGGTCGAAGTGATGTTAATTCTCATAACCTGCTGAACCAATGGATGTCGCATTGATTCGCAAATGACATGGGTTACCCGATCGCTGTTCACATTGTTGTAAGCTCGTACACCGAACTCGATTTCGCCACCATGTAATCGAACAACGGCACCTATTTCCTGTACATCTAAACGATCCACAAGCACCTTCTCATGCTCAATGACCACGAAGAAACAACCAACAAGACACATATCTGATTGCACTGCAATTTTTCACTCTTGAAATATTCATATATCTAATTTTGGAAAAAAACTTTCAAAACTTCTATAGTTGATCTGCAATTGATCAAATCACACTAAAAGTAATACCACTCCCAGCAACATTTGGGTCATGTCCGTAGAAAGGCGTCGTTTGCTGCACCATACGGATATGAGCAGAATTAACCGCAGGACTACCACTTGGTTGCATATCTACTGAAAACTTGATCAATGTATTCGCAAAAAATTTTAAACTACAGCAAAAATATATTCTTAATCCTTTAAAAATTTCGAAAGCGTCAGATATCTCAAAAATTTTGAGACAAACAAACTGGTTCCGAAAAAATTTAAATTAGGTGAAAAAACTCCAGACAACATTTATTTCTTTAAAACTAATACAAAGTCCACAGAAAGTGCAACGAGAAATAAATGACAAAATTCATTGAAAATTAACGTACTATTTGAAATACTCCGTTGCAATGCAGTATTATTAACTACGGGAGATGTTAAACCACTGCCAGCAGCTTGCGAAGCAGCACCTGGAACTGAAGCTTGAGTTGGAGACATTAGCTGGGGTGAGCGCATATCGTGACCAGATGATGTCTGATAGCATGAATTTATAGGAGCAGCAGCAGGTGCTTGGCTTTGCACTGCTCCTGGCGCTGAATATCTTGCTGTAAAATAAGCTTGATGAATAACATAAATCATTAGTTGATCACATGATTACTTCTTGAATAAATCCAAAATAAATTTTTCTTGATGAGGAATAAAAATAATTTTCATGGTTCCATTTACGCATAAAAATCGAAATTCTCTCATACTAATAAAAATAAATCCGATTTTTATAAAAAACTTCGAGGACAATTCTGTAACTATTAAATTTGTTTTTTTTTTATTTTTAAATCAAATATATTGTTAAAGCTCGTCAGTTTTGATTCGTTTCTAAGAGAGAAGAAAGAACAACAGGATACCCCAAACATCTTGTCAAAATTTCACTCAATGACACAAACTTGATATTCCCTTTTTTGCAAATATAAGATATCTAGCAACAATGATGAAAAAAATTCTTTTACCACTTTCTGCAGAAAACAGGCCAAGAAGGCCAAATTTCCAGTCTCATTATCGATGCAAAAAAATATTTCTGATACTTTTCTTGATGTATCTCCAATAATTTCTCTACTGCTAGTAAAATTCTTCATTACAACGGATGTTGCGGAACTATTCATAAGGTAATAAAAGTAATATTACAAATCTCTGTGGGAATTTGGAAAATCCGAGGTTTGTAACTTTTTATCTACTTCCACAATAGTTGAATCAAGCTTTCATCTTAATTTACATGGTGCGAGTTGAGTCTTTTATTTTTTACGGAAGTAAGGATAGCATACCGTTAACTCACTCAATCTCTATCCATAGACTCATATATTGATATTAAAAAATAAAACATTATTAAAAAATAAAATATAATAGCAATTCTTTCAAACCCAAATTTATATTCAAATTTAAGAAAAACAATATTTGCGCACCAACGGGTGAGTATTGCTGAGGTTGCAGATTTGATTGTTGATTAGTTGATGCCGAATTTGGAGCTGGATACACTGCAACAGATGAATTGTTAAGACAAAAAGTAAAAATAACTTTTCACAACAATTATTTGATTCATCAGATCCATCAAAGCATTACTTCTAAATCAATAACTTCCCATGAGCCTGGAATTTCTATTAGTGTAATCAGTAATTTAGATTAGCAAACTCTATATGATGAATTTGTACTTGACTAATCTCACTAATAACGTCTGATTATTAAAAAACATTTCCTTGACCAAAGAATAATAATTCAGATACAACATTGTTCTGCGAACCATTTCACTGAACTAGACAAATCATAGTCATTCAGCAAATCAGCCAACACGATATGATTATCATATTAATATATTTTAATTGATGAAGCAACTAAAGATTTAAGATGTAGCTACCAATCTGTTTGCAAAACAGTAATGAACAACATATAATTACTTTGCAGATATTGCTGAAAAGACAAAGATCATATAATTTTAATTTAGTCTGTAAATAAAAGTGCAAAAAGGGGACATGTCCTTCTTTTATAATGTTAATCACGGAAAGAAACCGTCGTACGGATCTTAAATTTGAATTACTAATTTGTTTGCACAGAACAATCAAATTCAGAAATGAAAAAGTATAATAATGCAAGGAAAGATTTGACATGTAGGGAGAGAAAAATAAGCGCACTTAATTAATAAAGCATTCGTTGGAAGTATAACACATCCTTCATAATCTCTAGTAGTAACAAATCGGCTACCGAATTCATTCGTGCGTATCTCTTGTGCATTGCACCGCTATAAATGAAGGCCTAAATATCTTCAATACCTTACTGTCGAATATCAGTGAATATTTAGTCTGCCCGCAAACGCTGTGAGGTCGTAAAAGATAAAAGAATGTAATCACCGATTATTGAAAAATTAACAAATAATCGGTGAGTATCACCAAATGCAAATAAATATTTTCGCTAACTGGCTTGAACTGAAGGAATGCTCATAAATAAGGAAGAGAGGTTTGAATTTTAAATAACATCCAAACTACATTACCATCTTCGCCAAAAAAATTTTAACAAACGAATTTTTGATAGTAATTGCATTGTATTTATATGTACATTTGCCTGAAATCACACTTTAAAGAACTTACTTTTCAAAATACTACCTTAAGAGCTTACTTTTCAAAAATCGCCTATATCTTCGCTTTCCATAAAGCACATCGTGAAGTCACTCTGAAAACATAAGCAAAAGATTGTCTTTTTGCTTAATGCTAAGAACAAACGTAAGTTACCCCACGTTTTGTTTAACTTTTTTATTCTTATAACATCATTTGTTTTTTCCTTTATTTGAGTGGAAAGTCTAAAAAAAATTAAGAAAAATTGGTATCACAATAAAAATCCAAGAAAATATGAAGAGGAAGCAATGAGTGAATAAGGACGGTAATGAAGAAAAAAGGATATCTATCTAACAGCTGGGTATAAATATGCATTTGATGAACTAAGAGAAGAATCTGATGATGATATCCCTAATGTGGAGATGAGGAATGAAGGAGGAAGAGGTTGTTTTCATAACAGCAGATGGCCGCGGAGATTTTGATGAAGAGGGTTAATATTGTTAGTCAGTTATTCTTAACATATTAATGCTCCTGGTCGATCTTCAAATAATTGTTATGTTATCAATCAATGCATCATTACTGCTTAAACGATATACGTATGAAATTTGTTAGTCTATTTTGCTTGATTTTTAGGTAAAAAATGGTCTTCGATAAGAAAAATATGTGTAGGAAAATCAAATCCCGAGTTGTTTGTTTTTTACATTTCTTTATGTTCCAGAACGATTCCTTTTAGCAGTAGTAATCAGGGGAGTTTCTTAAATAATTATTCGAAGGTGAAGAACATGTAAACAGGACTGGAGAGGAATATGACCAACCAAAGAATACAAATTGTGTTGAAAATACGAAAGCATCCAAGTTTTCAGTGGTGAAATAAAATTGATATGAACGGAGAGGAAAAATGAAGTAAAGGTGGAAGAGGGAAGTGAAGAGTTGGAGGATTGATACCGCAAAGAAGTTTGATGCGCTCACTCACCGTGCAGTTACCGTTAACAACTAACAGAGAAGTACTTGTCAAACAGTCAAATTGATTGAAAACGAATTTGGAAATTTAAAAGAACAAAACGAGAGAGACTTCATTATCTTACAACAGTAAAGAGTATAAGGCTCCGCTGCACTGTTGTTACCCTTAAATGATGATTACACCATAGTTTTACGTTCCTCTAAACAAAAATTTGCCTTTGATTCCGTTTTGATGTATCAGCAAGATTGAAATCATTATTTCTTCAGACAAAAGAGTTACAGTCCTGCCGTAATCTTCATCAACGTCGTCAATAGCCTCTACATTTAAAACCTTAATGAAATGGAACTATCAATGGAGACATGCTATTAATGGAGCTGTACAATAAGTCGATAAGATTGTATCGAAGAAACAGAAAGGATGTCTAATGAATTCCCGAGAAAAAGTTAGTAATAACATAATGCTTGAAAGCCCAATGAATTCTTGTCTTATTTGTCGACTCATATGATTTGCCAGATTATAATGCTTCACTTAAAGTTTAAATATATTCCACTTAAGTATCATCCGCTTGTACTGCTTCAGTTTTATGACATTTGGCAGTAAAACAAACAACTATGAGCCAGTAGGGAAATCAAATTTATTCATGGGAGGCGAATAAAATGAGTGAATTGAAATAGGATAATGGAAGCTCGAAAAGGAAAAATGAGTCCAGACTAGATTTGGAACTGAGAAAAAGGAAGCATTGACGGCAGTAATAGGCGGAATGGAGCAGCAAAAGAGGTTATGGAGCTGCTGTATAGCTTGAAGGCATTTGAAGGGGCAATTTTATTGCCCTAAAACACATATTGCTCCGATGGTAAACGAGCTTTTTAGTTGGCATTGGCGTCAGAGTATTGAAAAGCAGGGAAATGAAGGAGGACGAAGAGTTATCAAACAGATTCCAATCTTTAAATACACTAAATATATAAATACTGAAATTGAATTACGCAACCAAATAATCAACTAGCTTCTTAATTTTCATTCACTTTACTCTTTATTGTATTTCATTCCGGAGAAAAGTATCCGAAGGTTTTTTCAATCATACTAATTTCTTATATCGAATATATATATTATTTCCTTGTATGTACATTTGCAAACATTATGCATTTTTCGAAAAACACGGTATTAGTTGATTTCAACTTCTTAACCAATGATGTGTGGTTTTCGAGGCAGGAAATATGATTACTAATACCAATTTCTCCTCACCGAAATGTAAAAAAACATCTTTCCCAAATATTATGCAATTCTTTGAAACAGAATTTGTTAATTAATAATCTTGTTCAACTCCTGATAGTCTCATGGGTCAATTTCTGCATCGCGAAATGGTACTAAATGATAAGCTGCTCTCAATAAATAATAAGTGATCAATTTTGGTTTTTTAATATCACCATCAAATAGGTTGCATTCTATACTACGGCAAAATCTTCGGAATCTTCCTGTTATGCTAAGTGGATTTCGCGAGTATGCTCAGGTCAAATGAATGGAATAAAAAGCTTTTAGTTCTATCAAAATATCAAAATTTGCTGAAGATCACATCAACAAATCACATTAGCAACATGACATGCAACTTCTGAAACTACACATACCACGAAGGTTCTCCTCTCTCCCCACTCTTCAAATTTTTTTTTGCAAATGGAATGTTTCAAATGAACTGACATCTAATGAACATCGCAAATAACTGATAATTAGCGCTAATAATTAACTTCTCAAATATAATTGAACAATATACTCTTTTGAAAGGTTTCATTGATCGTGTAACAACATAGTCCTGCTAAATAATATGTGGACTTACGTTAGACTACAACTAATAAAGCTAACTACTAAATAAATCAACTATAAATTACTAGTTATAATTCCAAACTTTCATGACGCATTCTCTCTTACTCGTTCATCCTTTTACTTTCTCACTTCATCTTCCGCTTCATTCATCATTGCGTCAACAAAACAGATTGAGGATTGCTTAAGTAAACAAAACTGCTTTCATCTAATACAAACGTTAGTCATAAGGCGATACATTTAAAAGTGAACGGAGATAAGAAGGATTACCAACTTTCCATTGACATGACGTACACGTTAACCAGAATATAGGGTGTAGAGATAGTTTATAGAAAGGTAAAAGATCAAAGGTGATAAGGACGTGTTCGACAATCTGCAAGACAAATGATCACTTTCGCCTACCAATTATATATACTTTATTGTGCAAAGCCAATTTACGGAGCAATAATTGTTGAAATTTTTGGATAAAACAAAAAAGAAAGGAGAGGCTAAAAGGATGCAAATAACGAAAGCTCCAAAAATGTTGCTAATATATCTAAAACACTAAAAGCAAAAAAATTGAAAGGCGATCAGATGATGAAGACGGCTGTCGGGTTATCAAATGAAAAAGTATTGTCAGGAAGGAAAGGATGATGAAAAGCGCATATTTCCTGATCAGTCACTCGAGTTCGACAACAGGCCATTTATCATATCGCATCCTGAAATGCAATCTCCACATTCTTTATGATGAGATATAAAGGCAACCTTCGCTTCTCCATTCTTTTAACCAGTTCCCTTCATCCTAATCATTGTCTTTGTTTGAAGTGCAAATTTCTCACTAGCAAACACGCTTCGTAGTTCATTTAAAAAACTAATTAATTCCAACATCATCAGCATAATTAACCGATTTGAATTACAAGTGTGTGCTAACATTAAAAGCCGCAGCTTTGAAAAATTGGTGAAGAATGAAATGCTGAGACTGAAACGAAATTTGGTTATTTTCCTTTATCCTCTCTTTTCCCCTCAATAGAGGAGTGCACCTGTTACACACTGCTTTAAAAGAAAGACAAATTTGGAATTATAAATGTGCCATTATTTCCCAATTCAGCTTTAATTCATCCTCAATTTGCTGCTCTTCATTCAGATTCAAATTTGTTTTTTTTTTTGAATTTATCAGCATTTAGAATCTTTTTCATCTTTTTTTGAAACATTATTTAATAGCAAGAAGTGAGCAAAGTACTGGATCGAAGTAAACTGACATTTAACAAACCCAAGGTGACATACTTCTTTAAATACATTCAAAAAAAAAAAAAAACAAATTGAATCTGAATGAAGAGCGACTATTTCAACATGATTTATACAGAATATATAAGAAGCACAAATATGATAAAAAGCGATAAGGTGAACTAATTAGATCAGGAGTAGAATATCATAATATACATTATGATATTCAAATTACAATGTCATAATATGTAGCAGTAAATTATTTTATTTGTATATTATTGGGATGAATCAGAAAAACCAGATGAATAAAAGATAAAAAAGTGGAGGATTCGTTCAATGCTAATCGTTTTAAAGAGCAGATGTGACTCGGTGTCGCATTCACTTTCACTGTAAAAGAGGACAACGACATACTGACCTTTCTCATACTCCAAACACATATATACATACACACACACCCTCCCTTAAGTATTCCATCGCGGTAAGTGCTCGCGCTTCCCTAATAAATCTAACAATTGTTTTCCTCCTACTAAAACGTCGAATACAATCCGTCCTCTTCTCCTTATTCCCCCTTCCCCTCAACATGACAGCAAATAGTCCTCATGCATTAAAATAATTTGTGCAAATTTTCAAATACTCCGAAGATATTTCGACCATCTCCTATACCATGATATCTCATTTTTATTTAAATTTAAATTACAAAGAGGGGAAAAACTGATGCGAAATCAGTCCATTTTGATAATTTCACAAAATATGAGAAATAAGTGTGGAAAAATATCGGGATGATATATGAAAGTGAAAATAGGAGTATGACAAGGGTGGAAAGAAAATAATATTAAAAATGGAAAAGGCGTCACTGCCACCAGTGAAACATGGATAAGCCAACATCACCATCTTCACAAATGACAGTTACCAGCACCACACAGATAACGAGACAATACTTGAAATAAAAGTGCCGAAAGAAATGAGTTTGTGTTTTTTCCCTTTATTCTTCGACTAACTGAATAATGTGTAATAAATTGCTGATGAAAAAAAAGGACTGAAAACATGTTTAAAAAAACAAATTTTGAAACAGCAGATGAAGTGATAACAGATGATTGAAAGGAAGATTTAATGGCTGGAATTTGGTGCAGCATTCAAGAAAACCGTGAAGAAACACTCTAACGAGCAGCTGCTGCATCAGTAATGGATATTCTGATACCATAAGACGTCGTGTCAAAATCGTTTCGAATATTCAAATTAGGAAATTGGAGCAACGTCCAAAGAAAAATATGCTGTCGATAGACATCCAGCACTTTTTTCGTCAAAAATTACCGATACAAATTTTTTATTACTTTAAGCGAAGCAACAAAGGCTATGAAAAAAATAAGATTCCAGTCTTACAAGTGAAAAATAATACAATTTGGCCATCAATTTTAGCAATTTCTCAAATATGATGTAATTTAACAATGTAGATAATTTAAGAGAGATTAAGCGCTAATTAATCAAAATTTAAAAATTTCGAAAGCTTAGAATTTCAACTTACTTTGAACTTTTGACATCATATCATTCAACGTTCCAGGACTTGGCAGCGCCAAAACTTCTCCCTGCTCCTCTTCTTTCAACATTAACGACAAGTTTGATTTGGCTTCTACCTCAGCTGGTGGTAGAATTTCCAAAGTTTTAGAATTAAGGGCAACTTTGGTTTCCGTTGAAACAGCCGTGCCTAATTCCAAATTAATACCGATTTCTGTATTCGAATGACTGAAACCGATCATATATGCACCTTTTTCTTGATTGCAAGATGAGCAACTGGCATCCGATAGCAACTGCCACAGCTGGCGCAACATTTCATTGTCTTGTTGACCATTTTTTGTTCAAATAGTATCTATCAATATTTATAGTGGCAAAGGATCAGAACAAGGCGAGGATGCGAACCTTCTTCCTCAAAAATAACATAACTATTCGTGGAAGATAAACCAAAAGTAACGTAGACTATTAATGAGAAATATTGATATCCGATGATCCGAAAGAGATGTATTAAAGTTTCCCAGTGAAAAATAATTTCTAGGCCTCAATTCTGAACTACTATGTTGACTCATTTCGCTGAGATCTGGATCAGGAATTAGAGAAAATGCGGAAAACTTAGGGGAACTAAACAGAAAAAGAAATTTTAATCAGCTACAACGCACGATCTTAACAAAAGCACTTAGGAGTGAACATGGTTGGCCTTTTGCGGAGAGGAAGAAAGGAGAGAAGGTGAACAGGAGAAGTAGATGAAAGAAAGCATTATCTTCATGTGAATAGGAAGAGAAGCCTTTGTATAACGCCTTAAAGTCCAAACACGAAGGATTTGAAAAAAAGTCATAATATTTTCCAACTGAAAGCTTCTTTTTAAATAAACCTCTCTTTCCTCTTTGAAATTTATGATTGAATAATGTATAAGCAGTAGGGAAAGCTACTGCAATGATATGCTTCCATTGCGTGTGCAAAATGAAAAAAAGAAATTGGATCTTTTTCAGAGTAATGAGAAATGAACTAAATATGGCATAGTTCGACAAAATTGAAAAGTAGTAGGTGGAACAGGCAGACAGTGAGCCTGAAATTCCAACATTATACCAACAGTATGTATGGTGGGAATTTTAATAGGAAAGGAAGCAAATTTGGCAAAAATACAACATTGGATTCGAATGAATCGGAAAATAAATCAAAAATAGCAAGATGAAGAAGAAGAAATTAAAGAAAATTAATAGTAAGAACAAGAAGGAAGAACGAATCCAAAAACTACCGAATGTCGAAAAGGAGTGGATTAAAAAAATAAATAATGACAACTTATAATCTATCTGATAGCTTCCCAGCAAAGCATTGCTTTAATATTTTAATAATGAATCTAAGAGTGGGTATGTCTATATTGCAGGACTTGTCGCAGTCTAATGCAGGTGCTTAATAATCCATCCACATATAAATACTGCGAGTAGGGTGGGACGAGATACATACTTATGATTAGGAGAAACACTAATGATTTCTTACAAAACATCATCAATCGCTCTTCTACCAATCATTCTATGACTTTCTATGACTAATGTAAATTCTGGTGGTATATTTTATGAATATTTCAACATGGAAGGAAAAATGGGAAGCACGTCTGTACTTTGACATGGATAAAAATGTTTGTGGAAACTACAAATTGTGGAACAAAAATTCAGGATGATGTTCTCGAAGTTCTGCAGCAAAAAATCAAAAATAGTTCAATTTCCAATTCAAACAGTTTGTACTTTTATCAAAAATTCATGTCTCCGGAACTATAAAAAACCGAAATTGAAGCAAGAAATTTTTTCGCAACGCCCAATACTCATAAGCTTGGATTACTTTTAAAAAAGACACCGAGAAAGAAGAAAGTAAAAATTAAAAATTTGAGATAGAAATCGTTAAAAACCAACTCTGTAAGCAAAAAAAAAACAAATTCTTTACACCCTTAACTCACAAACAATGTTAGAATCAAAATGCGATGAAAACTTCAAGATTTCCACTTCATTATATGCCATAATAATATGAACATTGAAGCAACTTCTGGAAAACAGTCGCCGTAAATAAGATGACTGCCATGATACCGATTCTATAAATGCACTCAGTAACAATCCGATATTTGCTGATGTTTCAACATCAATTTCAAAAACTTGCAACAGATCAGAAATGTTATAAATCAATAAAAAATGATATTTCGGCAATGTTATATTGCTATCGGAACTTATCGAATTGTTAGGAAAGAAAAGGTAAAGTTCACCTCACTCTTTCAAATAAGCACTATTAATAGCCATTGAGTTTAGCTTGCTGTTCTAAAGAAAGAAGGGAAATTATTCGAAAAGCCTTTCTATTCTCAAATGTCATCAGTCCTTCAACGCCTGTATGCCCGTATAACGCGTGTAAAAAAGCTATTAAAATTTTGTCTGAATAAGCGGATAAGAAGACTGCAATTATAATAAAAGCCGTGCTGCTTTTTTTGGATAGATCTGTCCTATTCTAAAATTAATAATTAAAAATGGACGAAAATGCAAAGCAAAGGAGAAAGGTTTGTGCAAGACAATAAACTAATGAAATTAAATTCATCGAAACGCACTGCTTGCAATATTAAATACATTAATATTCAATCCTAAAAGCACATCACGGCAACCACCAACAGAATGAGGAAGAAAATACAAAACGACTTTTATTTACATTATTAAAAATATACGACAGTCCTATTACATGAAGTTCAATCCCTAAGCACTTAACAATCTGATCAAATAAAAAGACGGATCTGTTTTCAAAAGCAGTAGTAGAAACATTGAAAGACTTACCAAAGAATATTCACAAATTTCTTGGTTGGTTAACTAAAGAATTGGGAAAATTTCCAATGTGTATATGAAAAGAAAGTAAATTTATCTATGACTCCGCAGCTGGAGACTTAAGACAGTTACACTATTATTAGAAGTTATGTACTATAAATACGTACGACAAAGTCATCCAAGATCAAGCAGTTTTCCCAGTTGATCTTTTACAAAACGTGAAGAACATAATTAGTTTTATATACGAATAAATTTATTCAAAACGGTGATAAATAACACGACAATAATAAATTTGATAAATAAGATTGCGGTGAAATGAAAGATACTGAGTACTGAAAGGCTAATTCAACTTATCTGCTCACATGACACCGTCAAATCTCGTATTCTGAAGTGTCGTTCCTAAATGGAAGAGAATTTTTTTCTATTCCAAAGCACAATTCAAACATCCGAGCCAATAACCTAGATGGACAAGCTTCAGATGTCTTAATCAACTTCCCTTTCTCTGAATGGCAACTCTGACACAGTGATTCATTTCAAATAGCTAATCACTTCGAGAAGAGATAATAAATGTAAGTCAGTGTCCATATGTGTGTATTTCTGGATATGTGCTGTTTGTATAGAGAGCAGAGTAGCAAAGGAGGTTCACACCTGAATTCAATTATGAATACGTTAATGAGCTTTCAGAAAATGCATTTAGAGTTGTTAACTGCCAACTATTTGCGTTGATGAGGCTGTCCCTAAGGACTAGAAAATTAACACCATTTGTAAAATGAAATGGGACAAAAATGTATGAAAGTGAAGGGGTGGAGTGTTTTCATTAACAAGATCTTGCGAATTCTCACCAAAAAACAAAAAACAGTGATATACAAATTTAAAAAAAATACAGAATTAATTCAATTAATATATGCATATTGCATAACATGTTCAAATCTTATTTCCTCATTCATCATACTCATTTTTTTCTGAAATAATCTTCCTTCAAATAACCTTCTTAAAAATAGCCTTTCCTGAAATAACATTTCCTTTTGCTAGTTCTCATTTTTCAAGCATCTGATTTTGAAACAAAACAATAGTAGAGAATTATTCGAAACTGCTATTTCCTGATGATCATTTATCATAATATTTGAAAAATATCTTAAAATGTGGAAAACGATCCATGGACCTGTCATGTATATAACCATCTGGATTTCAGCCCAATACGGAATGTCAGTCAACACTCAATAAAACGACACATGGCAAATACCACACATAGAACAAATACACTACGATTATATTAAATGATCAATCTATAAGATGGACAAAAAAAGATAGAAATACTATAACTATAAGTAACTATTAAAAAAATTAATTAATTACATCATGTAATTCTCCTTTCGCATGCCATGAATATGGCCTTACAAATTACTAGTCAATGGCAAAGTACTAGAAAAATTTTTGACAGTCAAACTAATACTTGCTCTCAGGAACTGAAAACCATATATCCTGGCACAGTTTTGCCACTGACTAAACAAACATCTTTAGATTATTTCAGAGCCTTACTTTTTTAAATCGAGTTTTTATTTTCAACAACCATACTAATATTACGAATTTTAATTTTCAACAATCATATTAATATTTATTTTTATTTCTACTTGCGTTTTTTTGCAAAAAGTAATCATACAGTACTTGCGTTCTTTTGCAAAAAGTAATCACACAGCTCTATTATTTTAAACGATATGTTCTGACCTGTCATTACAACGATAAATGAACTAGGTTTTGCAGTATTTTGAACCTTGTTCCCACTATTTTGTGAAAAAGCCTACTTGAATAACAATATGATTTAAAAGTTTGGAAAACATGCTAAATGTGCATTTATCTATGAAATAGAAGCAATGATCTATTCTATTATGAATTGAAACGAATTATGTTCTGACTATTCTGCACAGTTCTGACTAAGATAAAAAGCAAAATTAGATTTTAAACAATAAGAAGATAATACAGAAAGAAGTGAAAATGGATAGATCATACAAACTACAGTCTGTGTTTGACAGTCAAAAAACTTCATATACAACTAATTACAAGAGAAACATAAAATTCCAGTAATTTTCCCAAAAAACAGAGCATTTACTACTTTCAATATAGCTGCCTTCTTAAAAATGGGATCTTAAACCTCAACAGCTAATTTTATTGGCTTAGAAAAAACCTGTATTGAACTATTTGAAGACAAAGAATTAATGTAGTTGTTCCAGGTGACTGTTTATATACATCATGCGCATTCCTAAAATGAGTCTCCAAAACTTCAAGGGAATCTTTATGAAAAACCAACTGACAAAGTTTAAAATAAGCAATTTTTCATGAGATATTCTATCCACCATTTTCAGACAATCGATTTCATCTAGCTATCTTTTTAAACTCTGAATATCGCTTCATCAGTCCAGCTCATCAAACCACCAAAACGATAAGTTTTCGAGCTCAACGTCAAATTCTCCGAATTCAAACTTCAATTGATGACAAATTTTGACTTTTTAACTTTAATTTCTTCAAAGCAGAACAGATCCAACGCTTTTGAAAAAACTCTATCAACCCAAATAATTACGCTTTAAATTTGCTAACACGAGAGATAACACTAAGAAAACGATCCTAAGTGTTACGAAAATGATTCTAAAAAAATCGTCTTATACAGAGCAATTTTGTTGCTGCAAAATAAATCATTAGTTAAAAGCCTACTTCTGTTAATCTAATCCTTAGTTCTATTTATGTGATAAGAATATCGAAAAACTCTAAATCTGGAAAAAAATTACTACATTCATCTTATGATGACAAGTATTCATGGGATAAAAATCAATTGAGAAGTTTAAATATAGCTAAATTGTAGGAATGAAGGGAACTAACACTGATAAGTAGGCGAGGCAGACAACGACGACGGTTGGTTGCCAATGTAGGTTCTCACCGACAGCGATTGTGGTTGCTGCAATCATTCACAATAATACAAAAATAAAAGATTTGTTATTGATAATACAAATTAACCAATTATAGTAATACAAAAAACCCTAAAATAGTTTTAATGAAACAACTACTTCTCAAATTATCAATGGAATAAGGAAATGGTCCTCCTATCTTTCGCTTTTTCCCTCTCAACCTTTTTTTATTTAGCTCCAAAAAGGCAATGACTTGGAAGCTTGCAAATAAAGAATATAAAGGGTATGACGCCATAAGAGACAATTTTAATAAACTCGTGCCCATATAATCACTAACTATGTATTTGATGGTTCGCAATTCTGATAATTATATTGTGGATCAAATATCTCTTGGTATTATTCGATCTTCCAAACAATAGTTCTAGAATAATCCCGCTCTCCATTCCGTTTGCAATTAATTAATAGACCACTCTTTTTTGAGAGGATCTATCTTCTCTACTATGCACCAGATAACTTTCAATGTCGCAATACGAGTTTGGTCAGATATCTTTCAATAGTTTGAAATTTGAAAATTTATATCTAGCACCTATAAAATGAATACTGGTTGATAAAAAGTAATAAAACAACCTGCTGATGATAAACTGGAGGTTGGACAGGATATTTTGGTTGCTGCTGTCCTTTAGACTGATAGCAAGATTGTGGCGGATACGGAGCAGATTGTGGTCCAGAAGATTGTTGAGAAGCGACTACTGGCGGCGGCGGATACATAGTTCCTCGGGATGCTGGAGTAACTGGCGCTCCCGAAGCACCAGCTGGAAAAACATTGGAAGATGAAGGATGCTGACTGCTTTGTGGCTGCAGCTGCGACATACCTGGTGGATATCCTAAAACAGAGTAAAATACAAAGTATCTGCATAGGTAAATAATTTGTCATAAAAGCGAAACATTTCAAAGGATGGTAATATCGTATACAAGATGAAGGAGTGATGTCATTCAAACAGTGCATGTGATAGAGAATTGGTAGAATTTTAATTGGTAGAGTGGAACTATAGTCAATAAGGCAAACATTATCAGTAAAGATGCAAAAGCCAAAAAATTTAAGTCAATTTAAGTCGGGGATCTAAATCGATAAAGAAAATACATAAAAAATAATTCAAGACAATTTCAAACATTCAGAGTCAAGTGTTTTTTTACAGCCGCTTTCCAGTGAATGAGGAAAATTTATGCATATACCCATAACGAATAAATCTATGATTTAATCTCATAAAAGAAAATGCTATCACGCTGCAAGATTTTCGTACGATAAAACATAATGATTATTATAAATCTTCAAAGGATGATTAAAGTGAATCGTCTAAAAGCCAGCTGCTCACTTGAATAAATCCATTAATAACACTCCAATAGTTTTAAGATTAAAAGTAAAAATGTTCAAAAAATAGAAAAATGCTGAAGTAGAATTTGTATCATTTACTACAAGGACATTTAAAAAAATGTTTACGAAATGAAGTAGAATTTGCATCATTTACTACAAGGACATTTAAATAGTGGAGATAGCAAAATAGTTCCAAGGAGCATTCTTTGAATCTCAAATCCTGTTCTAAGATAAAAAAATATGCTTAACACTCAAGTGGATGATCTCTCAAACTCATCTCTGTAGAAGCAATCATAGTAGTAAACAATTATACAAATTTTATGCAGTTTGCTCAGTCTTCTTCGAGGCTTCCAGTTTAAATTTGGGATTTTAATCGTAATTGAATCTTTAATTCACTAACCATTAGATGATTTATTCATAAAGGAAAAAATGTGATATGTAAAAGCAATATGATGATGAAATTAATGGCAACTGGCATGCAGGTGAAAGAACGGCTTAACAAAAAGTAATAATTTCAGCGACGAGTATGTAACTCAGGTTGGGTAATGAATTTACCAACAACTGAGTAATATAGGTTTGTACTAAACGTCTCTTTCTGTGAATCAAGTTTCTGCAATGATGTGATGAAGTATAAAAGTCAAAACTACATGACGTGAATATTTCAGAAAAAAAAAGCCTTCAAGGAACGACAAAGGAAACGGGAGAGAAAAATAAAGTTTTGAAAAACTAAAGCAAAGTCAACACATGACCTCCTAACTTAAATTATTCCACTCATAAGCTGTTGCTAAAATGTATAAGTTGCACTGGAAAACTCATTTCCATAAGAGGAACTGGAACGCATCTTGATGTCAGACTTCAGTTAATAATCGGGCCTCTGCAAATCAAAAATTAAATTACTCGTTCACACTGAGAACAAGAGGAAAATATGATCACTTTCATAAGTAGGCTACGAATGGATTTTTTTCACAACTCGAAAGAAACAAATCAAACATATGAAAATTTTTGGAGCATTCTTTTAGTCATGATACTTTGTTTCTCTTTTTTCACTCAATCCAGAAAGAAACAACAGGAACTATTATAACTTGCTCCTTCTGTAACTTAAATATTCAGAAAAGGTGTTAAATTAAGTTGACACATTGTTGAACCCTAGATGCTTTCTCACAAATGAAAGCAACGTTCCTTCAATTCGAACGAAGTTCAGATTCTATTTCTTGACAGCTATACATCTGTTTCGCACTTTTCCCTTTCTTCGTACCAAAGTCACTGAAGTCAATTAAGATTTTGATAAATCAAATGGGATCATTGAAAAGACAGAAAATGAATACCACAACCACACCTTAGTAAAATAATCAAACAAGTTTAAGTACTTTGCAGAAGTAAAGCGCAAAATTCAATTAAGAAAATTTCTGAAACAAACTGACTGCTAGGACCATATACAAACACAACGATGGCTGCATTGTACTCTGCAATCACACAGTGTCAATTATCAATTGCATTCTTCAAAAGTTCTTGTAAATTTAGGAATAATTAATTTTAGGAATAATTTGTAAGTTTTGAGGAAATTAGACAGCTGCCCAAAGCTTTACCTTTAATTATAAAATTGCTAAATCGATCTGTAGAAGTCGCTCGATACTGCTAATAAAAAAGCCAGGTTTGCATCCTTAGAAAGATCAACCGAGAACTAAAAGAGACTTGCAGATCTGAGCACGACGAAAAAAAGTAGTGCCTCAAAATAGTGAGAGAAGAGGTACTCTAGTTAACCATGAAGATCAAGAAAACATTTATGGAAAAAAGACGATCAGTGTACAGTTAGTTATGATGGAAAACAAGTAGCAATTTCGACCATTTATCATATTATGCGTGCTCATTTGCACGATTCCATATTTCATATCAAAACTATTTATTCAACAATATGAACATATATATTTGATGAATAATAGAGTGCAATTTCTTCTCTTTTCCAGTAATTTCAATTATTGATGATTCATTCACGCTACCTTGGGTTTGTTATACTCTGACTATTTTCATAATGTGGACCAGCTAAAGTACAATTTAGACGTTAAGTATGCAATAGCGTGGACCTACAATCCCGTAAAAAACCAAATTCGAATTTAGGTTTATTTTGAATAGGAATGACAAACAGAAACAAAAGTAGTTAAAATTATTCACAAAATTATTTCAACGTTTACCACCCAATGTGACGGACAAATGGTAATGCTTTAAAAAATTTGATACGTGTACGAAGAACTTCGAAAAACAAAAGGCCAGAAGGTTTAAAAAATCAGTCATGGAAACATTATTCCTAAAAAATTCGTAAATCGTTGATTTCTAATATCTTACTTGCGTTTTTCAAGCAACATAGTTAAAAATCAACACAGATAAATCGATTCGCAAGCTATCCAACTAATGAATTACGGAAAAACATTCATCATGTATTACCACAAAAAAATGCAGCTAGTAAAGCTGATGTTTAAATAATGCATAGATCTATTACGAGAATTTGAATTTTTGAATGTGATATTTAAAAAAAAAAAAACAGAATTGAAAAAAAAGATTTACATCGAGTCGACATCAGTCAAGATCGTATTTTCGCGAATTTTAATCTTTTTTTAAAACAGGTAAAACTCATCGAAGAAACCAAATATAAGATGCTTAATGTTTCTTTTCCCTCATGAAGACAGAGTCAAATAAATATGACGGTTGTTAAGCTTGTTTATAAAACTATCCTTAATGTTTGTTCTTAATTTTCAATTTGAAATTACATGTTACTAGTGATATAAGTAATTCCTTCTTTGTATTTACATTAAATAAAACACTCAAGTGTAACTGAATTCCGGTGCTTAACAAATCAAAATATCTATAATTTTGAATTTGAATTTGATTGCATAATTTTAACATTAATGAAATAAAAGCCTCGCTGGAAACACAAAAATAAAGAATTCTGTTTTATCAAATTATCACTAAATTAAGGAGGAATAGAGAATGACAGCGTAAGAGCAAAGAGATGGAACACACAGAGGAACGGAAATGACTAAAAAAATTTCAACGAATGCTAACCTGAGTATGGAACTCGTTGTACCATAACACGATGCACCGGTCCAGAACCAAAATGCTATAAGGAGTAACGAAAATTATAAGAGCATGAGAATTGTAGGTTAGGTATTTAGTAATTTAACATAAATTTGAGTACTACCTGCTGAGCTTGTTGACTTGTCCACTGAGGTTGTTGCATTTGTGTATGACATGAATATTGCTGTTGTAGTGGACCTACTGTTGGCATTCGTGAAAGATATGAAGCACAGGGAGGCGAAGGTGGTATGTGACTCGATGGTATTACACCTATTTTGGTAACTATCAATTATTTTTTACAACTCATCAAATTTATCACCCTATTAAGAATAAAACCAAGAATTCATAACAAGATGCTTTCCGCTGAACTGTTGTCGTTTATAACAATGCGGTAAACACTGCGATACAAGTTCTATGGTGCTGGAAAGCTTTCTGCTTTATAGCCGCGGAAAAGAGAAATAATGAACGCAGAAGTTACCGCTGAAAAAGTTCTGACACAACTACTATCAGTTTCCTAACTAAAATTTCCTCTATATTTTTTATTTTTTATTATCTACTAACACGGACTAGAATTCAGATGAAGCACAATTTAAATAAAAACTTAACCTGCTGGACTTTGCAAATTTGCTTGATAATGAACGGGAGTTTGTGGTGGTTGTATGTACGGAGAAGGAGAAGCATTTGAGGAAGGACGACTTATGAACGGCGAGGGTGGCGGATGCATACTGCTTGGACTTCCCATTGGGCTACGTACTGCAATAAACTTATATTTCAATATCTAGATATGTCACCAAATCGAAATTGTAAACGGTATATGAAAAGCAATTTTATAATGCTGAAACAAGAAAAATTTCAAAAAATGACCGGGTAAACACATTCCCATCGGTTGTTGCACAGGAGTACGTGTAGCACTTGGAGATAACAAAGATGAATCTCGCATTGTACCTGAAAAGATGAAGACAGACATGATGGGTTAAGTGGTTGCTTAATAATTTTAATTATTAAGCATCGTTGACATCTATTTATTTTTTAGTAACACATTTTTGACAACTGGTAAAATAGCAGATAACACCACTGCTTAAATCATGCTGCCACTAAGCTGCAAAGCATATAGTATTATCTAAATCTTTATAAATTTTACCCGGTAATCTGGGTGGCTGCATAACTGGTGTTACTGAAGAACTTGAATTGGCTGGTACTGAACGAATATTCGACGAAGGTGACTGAGAAGGATCAGCAGGTGAAGGCGCCCAGTACTGCAGCATTCAAGAGATAAATGAAAGAAATAGAAAAAACTGAATCTTAAAAAACAGAATGAAAAGAACCGGAAATTGCATAAATTATAAGAGTTTGAATTATAGCAAATTCACAACAAGACAAATTTTCTGTGAATCTTTAATTGGCATGAAGAGAATCTAGTTCTGTTCATTTGACATTAGTTTATAAATAACACATAGAGATTGCTTATAAGGAGATTCGACCTGCGTTTGACATGCTGCTTGCTTATCGACCACCATGTCCCTCAGTCTAAAAACACTGACTGTTGAAACTCATATATTATGGAATTGATTACAAAATTGTGAAGTATATCAAAGAAATAAAGGACATTTTACATTCAAATATTCCTTTGACATCTAAAAGAGAGCTAGCATACTTATCTATCGTGGATATATATTTATGTATAAACCAATAACAAATACAATCTAATCAAGGAAGTTTTAATGCAAACCTATACGGATCAAGATGTCCTAAAGGACTTGTAGCTTCATTTACAAATGACGAACTGTTGCTACCCGGCGCTGGTGTTGTTACATTGCGCATTTCGATCATCTGTATTTGGATACTATCAATGGAGCTTGTGTTATCATACATTTCGATCATCTAATGGGGTCTATGCTGCTTCATTTTTGCAACGATTGTAGTTTTGTTCCTGTTCTCAGCAAAATAGAATATTCTACAGATCAGTGCAGTTAGAAATACTTCGTAGTTTACAATTACAAACCTACATATCAAAAATCAACATTTGAGAAAAAACATACGGTTTCTGACTCCTTTGAAGTATTCGCATCGTTGTCAGAAGTATAAGATGTTGAGCCTTCCATTATTTAATCTAAAATATATAATAATCTTATAGCGAGATATCGATATATAATAATCTATCCGGAGCTCGCATTACACAAATGTAACTCCGCACAAACTGATACTTTACAAGCTAATTCAACATTTAGACCACCTATTTATTTCCCTACTAAAGATTAGCAAAAAAAAATAGAATTTCTTACATTTTAATAATTATTCGACAACCTGTAGATATGCTTTTCAAAATTTTCAACTGGTAACCATGCCTAAAAAATATGCATAGAGCCGGAATGATTTAAAATTGAAAAACAATTTCCACTACCTATTCTACACCATAATTTAAAACACGTAAGAAAAGCGTACAGAATTACCATTTATAAACCTTTCTATGCACTTCAAAATCTGGTACAGAAAGTGAAGAATGAAATGTTTTATGTTAAAATGATAAGATACTAAACGATTGTTATGAAACAGTTCATATAGATAGTACATATATTAAGTGTTCATTTCTTTGTTCAATTATCATACAAGACATTTTTTTCAGCTCATAAGATGAACAGCAAAGCACACATAAAATAATTCATGGATTTCCCAAGGGTCTCACTTCTTTGTTGATTATTACTTTATATAACATTTCCCTATCTATATTTGAAGGTAAAAAAGTCTACCACCTTGAGTGTTAAGTACGCATAATGCAACCTGACTTTAATCTTCAACGATATCATTTTACTTCCAAGCAATGCTAAAGAACTAATGCTTCCGTAAAAATCTTAATCGACAGAATCCAGAGTCACATAAGGAACTTTCGGGACAACAACCCTCCCTCACGAACCACCTCCCAAAAATTATCACTCAATCCAAATGCACCAAAATTACCCCTCCATTGCGACCATTCGTTTTCACAGCATACCAATCGATGAATCTTACAGTTGCACAAGTAGCAATCGTGCCAGTGTTTCTTAGCATGTTGCAGCGTTTGGGTTTGGCCGTGAATGGAATGATGGAGGTGTGTGATGGGCGTGTCGGTCATTGTCCATTTAGGCCAAGTGATCCGTTGTCTCCAGATGGGACAGTCAGGAACATCAGGAATTTATTTCAAGAATGTTTCATAGGCTGTAAAAACTTTTCTAAATTTTTTTTGCAGAAGTAGCTATACTGATACATAAAGTAAGTGACGTTACTGAATATAACCAGAGAATCTGCTAGAATTCACAGATAGGTTTAGTGATTTTATTGAAGCCTTTTTTCCACTTCTTTTTGATTCATTATTGCGTATGCTTATTGCGCTGTCATAAGAGATGTAATATATTCAATCATGGGATAGTATTTTTTCGGATTTGGAAGTACCGTTGCTAGCAAAATGTCAAGTAACAGAATTCGCGATGTACCTAAACAGCGTGCTGCCGTCCGACAGGCCATAAAAGCTGAGGATGAATACGAAGAACATTGTCGAAAGTGCAACTGGCCCATGCTTCGTGTCAATGTATTATTAAATCCAAATTTTACTACAATTTGTATTCACTGTGTGTAAATATTCATAAACAGCTGCATATTGACAGGCTAGAATTGAGAGGTGAAATGAAAGCAAATTTATCAAATTTCGTCATTCATTACAGGTCAACTTATGTTATTGTCCCAATTTGATTTAAATAATGCTGCATATTTTGTGGTCCTGAGATTTTAATGATATATCTGAAGTAAGGGATACATTTCAGATAGATATTGTTAAATTGGAAAAGTGTGTGTATAATGGTTACACTTATGAAATGATGTTGTTTGTGACCGATATGTATTCAAATTTCGTGTTTGCGAGAGCACTTCCTTCAGGATTTAGCATGATGCTACTTGTGGAATATCTTTCGGATATTTTCAGCACCTTCTCTCCACCCAGTTAGTTTCTTCGTGTGTGTGTTTTTTGCAGCATCCAGATTTTGAGGCGTCACGTTTTTTGGTTTTAATATGATTTTATGCACATTTCAAGGAAATTCGCGAAAGTTTTAGACAAAAAATTGCTTTATCTATTTCTTAATATTTGTCTATATCATGCAGGATTTATTTCTTGACGAAAATGAATCTTTTCTTTAGAATTGTTTACATCATCCAGTGACTTGGTCAAACTTGCAATGACGTTTGTTGAAGACTTATACAAGATTGAAATTTTTCATCTTCAAGGAGAGGTTTGTTTCCATTTATGAAATAAATACGAGACAATAACTTGTTAGTGATTTTTTAGTATAGTTTCTATCTTGATGTTTGCATACTTTTATCTACATCACATTTTTACTAACAAAAGTCAAAATTGTCCATCATTTAGTACTCTGCATCGTTTAGTGGTTGGACTACGTGTTATGACTTTCATTGATTTGTCAGAAGACTGCCACCCTTTGTTTCTGTTATTTCCTCCTTAGGATCTGTAATAAGGATTGTGCAGTAGAATTAAAACGCATCAGATTTTTTTAAAGGAGTCCTTAGTTAATGATTTCTGTGTACATCTGAACAAACGCGCCGCAGAAAACGGCTTGACGAGTCAATGGGTAGATATTTTGCCTTCTGTGGTTTTTGGTTTCAATCAGCGAATTCTTGGTGATAAATTAAAAACACCTTTTCAAGTTAGTTATCGTTCTTTTTATGTCTATAATAGTGTTGCAAAATCCAGAGTCTTAAAACTTTCACAAATTTCCGCTCTCTCATTTTGATTTCTGTTTTTTAAAAACTTAAATTTCATTGCTTCTAGCTTATGTTCAATAGAAAACCGGCGGTCGACAGCACTCGCATATATGGATAAATGAAACGTTTGCGAATATTATTTTCTTTGAATTTTTTATGAAGCTTTTTTATATATGCTTTTTTTTCGCTTGCCATTAATAATGCAATAAAGAACTGATTTTTGTACAAACACTCTAAATTTCAAGCTGCTTTAATTTTCTTTCTTCCAACAACAACTGCCGTTTAAAGCGATGATTTGATCATAATTTTTATCGTTCTTTAAAAATGGAAAAATTCCCAAACAGATCTTGACAGCTTGACTTTTCATTTTGTAATATTCATTCCTGACGGCTGTCTTACAACCATGATAGCATAAAACTGCCACGAATCCACTAATTTTTTCGCGAAATGCCTGTGTTATTTCTTTCGAAAAGGTTCATTGATTTTTCCAGCTTTTATTTTTTCTGAATTTTCATGACGAGATCAGTTTGGTGATAGTACTAAACGGTACATATTATATAATGGCATTCGACTGAGTATTTTGACATATTAATTTTTCCTCAGCGGTTTTGAAAATTATATTGCCATTATTTTTTGATATCAAACTAAGGCACTAACCTAACTGGTTTCAATTTAGTTCATTTTTTTTTCCATTACTGATTTGATATTTTCAAACCTCTTTTATTCGTTACACTACTGCTATTTTATTTCATTTTTTTATAAGTGAATAAATACGCTAACAATTTGGATATGAAAGGCGGATGTTTCAGTCCTACGAGTGTATTAATAACACCTGAAATATCTTTGCTGTTTATTACAGTGATTGGGTTTCGTTTGATATTGATATAAGGGGAAGTGAATTCCTTGATTAAATTTCTTTGTTTTTAGTATTAGATTTGCAATCCAGTTGTATGCGTTATCAGTTTTTTGTTTTGTCTCAATGATGGTAAGTAGATAATGAAACTCAGTTTCTTTACAAACTGTCACTAATGTTGAAGTCGTTGATGGCGCTGATGTGAGGACTTATGTTTGTTTTAACTAGCAAGAGTTGGAGCAAAGTCTTTTCGAGAAGGGAAAATATGTTGATGACCTCTTGATTAAAAAAGAAGGAAGGAGAAACTATTAACAGAAAAGATTAAAATTATAAGGGTTCCTATTGTTTGATTGTATTGTTGACAAATCAGTTTTCCATCAGATTTTGAGATATTTAGCCATTCAGTGTGGCAGAACTTACTGGATACTGCCTAAAATATAGTGAAAGCATTTGTTTTTCTAACACACTGGTTAAATTATTGTTTTTTTCATTTTTCCAGCATGCCATCTTGATTTGCTTAAAGCTCCTGGAATACATGTCACTTCACCGAACTGTTGCACTTCTCGTACACAATGGATATGAAATTAGCAGATTCTGAAATAAATTTGTTGGAAGTAAATAACTAGGAAAATTTTGCTCATTTAAAATGAGAAAAAAATAAAGATGGTTATATATGTCTTTATACTTTACTGTTTCAGCATCTCGAGATTCCAAAGTTGACGATCAATTGCTCACTATGGCTTTCACGTTTGCTGCATTTTGTTATCTTTTTGCTCTATTTGCGGTGGCATTTTGCATTTTCTTTGCCATATTCACAGTAACTTTTATATTATACTTTCGAGAGTAGGATTCGTATAATAAAACTAATATGCAAACTTATAAATATTACTTATCATGAAGGATGCAATAATATGAATACCGCATTATGTTTGCTTCTTCATGGTCGTGAGTGTTACAGGAATATTTTGGCACGGGTGCAATCGAAAATTGTTTTTTGTTACTGTAAATTAAAACGCAAAAAAATTTAAAATTTGATTACCTTTAGTTTTCTGCTCCTTTTTCTTTTCCTTCATGGTTTGAGTAGAATAAAGATATACAACAATCTTACCATTATTCGTGACCATCTAGAGGCAAATATATAATACTAAGATATGAATGCTATATCACACAACAATACGAATGTTTTTTTTTGAATGAAGAGTATTTGCATTTTATTCTTATTTCAGGTTATTTGTATCGACGAACTAAAGACAGATTACAAAAATCCAATAGAACAGTGCAGTAGTTTGAATCAAGTCTGTTTTGCTTTTCCGATAATTAAAGAGTTATTAGGAGTATTAATAGATCGGGAAACTGAATTTAAATGAACTGTATTAATGTATTAAATATTAATGTGTTAATAATATCCTGCAATTGTTGATGCTAAACTTATTAAGAAGTATCATTAAAGTTGATTATTTAAAAAAATTATGTGCTCTTTATAATTTTGCTTTTTTATGCGAAGTACTATATATTCTTTTCCATTTTTTGAAGTTTGTAATTCTTAATAGGTTTTTTTTAGTTGGTTTTACCAGAATATTTGCTTCATTTCATCCTTACATTTCTTTTCGGTTTATCATTTCAACTTGGAGGACTTTGCTGGAACATACCACTTATTGCATATCATGTTCACAGGTGTATAGTTCTTTTATTCTATCATGGTTTTTTTTTTCTGATTCCTTTGTGTGAATTATTCAAAAGGAAAAAACAATGATGCCTTCTTCAAATTAATCCAAATTGAAGATTTTTTAAATATATTTTTTTCTCAGATATATTCAACGTCCTGTCATGACCGGACCAGGAATATACGATCCGACTACGATTCTAAACAAAAATGAACTTCAAAAATCACTTAGAGAAGGCTGGATAAAACTTGGATTCTATCTCACATCTTTTTTTTATTATTTGTACGCCATGATATATACGATGGTTACCACTTCTTGAGGAATAGCTGTCGTAAAAGTAACGCTTATCCTTAATCTACGTAACAAGTGGAAGTATAGCTATTTGTCTCATCTTCAATAACTTGTGTTGCAAGTTTTTAAAACTGTGAAATGTTTTTGAGTGTTGTACTTTGCATTTATATGTTTTTATGAGTTTGAATTCTGATGGATTAATTATGAAGCATACGTGAGAAAATCCCATCGTTGCAATGAAATTTTGAAAATACCGCTCATACTTTTTTCTGTCGGCTTTCTTTAAAATTTTTGTTTATCAAATTTGCTAGAACACGGTGGGAAGCATATTGTACTTATTGCATACTTAACTAACTGCAAAAGCTTGTTATTCGATCTCTGCATTTATTTTGTTTTAACTTTCTATTGTTATTGTTCGTTTATTAAGCATGAATAAGCAAATTGCTAAATGTTCATTTCTCTGAATGTACAAACATTAATTATGTATCTTTGTGTTATGAAGATTTAAGATAAAATCGATCTATATTATATATTACATAATGTCATGCATCTTTATATTCTGAGAATTGACCGATCAATTCGTTATAATTCTGAATTTCCTACAACTTGCAAAGTTATAGCTAGGAAATATTTCAAACTTTACACCTTTATTAGAATGATAAGAAAGGAAATTGAAAGAGATTAGAACTGGGTGAGTGTTAGATGCTAGACGATTTTCTTGATCTTTAGGGAGTACTCTTATGGTTTTCATTGATGCTTCTCAAAGTCGTCTATTAATTTTAATTATCAATCACAAAGAGAAGTTTCAAAGCAAATTTATTCATCAATTTAAACTTCCATACATAAAAGCATTTATAATTTGATTGGATGATAACAGCAATGATATAACAAATGACGAGCATAACAGCAGTGATGATGGAATGTTCTCTCTCTCTCTTTTTCTCTCTCTCTCTCTCTCTCTAGAGGGCATGACGTTTGCCACTATGTCCATCGACGATAACAATGATGGCGGAAAACCTGTTAAGAACGACGAAATTTCATTTCACTGTACAGTTGTATACTCATACCTGATCTTCACAAAACATGTTAACAACATACTCCTCTATCTATTTCTCAATTGTTGTTTCTCTAATACTTCTGTTACATTCACTAACCATCTATTTGCTCAAATTTCTTATCTCACTTGATATAAGACTATAATTTTCAAGTTTTTTTAAACTTCTCAATTAATGATAAATGTAGCATTACATTGCAATTAGATAGGATTTATGACAGTCCTTAATTATTCAAAAATTTGATGCAAAGTTTTAATGTAAGATAGTTTGTTTCAAATGTTATAGTAGTTGAAAGAAAAGACTATATGAAAAATGTTAAGCTATTAATTTCAATTGGAATGGAAAAATTTACCGTATATTTACAGTTTAGTAACAAATTTATTGGAGAGAGCATTATATTGCTAATTAAATTTACCAATCATTTTTGAATACAAAAGATAATTAAAAGCTACATGAATAATTACATAACAATAACGATAATGTAGCATATGCTGTAAAATTGTTATTTCTTACTGAATGTTTGCAATGGAATTCATAAATCGTTTGCAAATTGCATCGATTTATATACTGCAATAATTAGTCTTTCTTTTCGAACTAATCGTATTATCACCTGAAGGGATATGTGAAACGAATTTTAAATGAAAATTACAAATTATCATAATCTATCAGATGATCTCCAATAATCAATTCTTTCATCAAAAATTTGTATAACGTGTATCAATGGAAGTTAATTATTGTAATTAGTACTGGTAGTTGAAAGATTTGCAAAAAAAAGTGACATTTTCCAATTTTTCATTATTGTTTTGTTTGCAATGTCATTGGTTTACTGTATTGATCACTCAAATTTAAACATTTCTTCAAAATGAAAGAGGAATAATTTGAGCCTTATCAAATTGATATTGTTTTAGTCAGAGAATTAAAAATGGATATGATAGCTTATTCTGAGATCATTTCAGATGTTACGTTTTCTTGAAATTTTTACGCTATTTACCCAGTTAATAATATATATATGGCATTGATAGAGTATAACTAGAAAGTAAAACTGTTCTGGATAACGTTATCAATGATACGTGCGGAAAGTGCTTGTCATATTATTCATGTTTTCTCATTATCATCGGTGGTACCTGACGTCTTATCTGCTCCAAATTGTATCCTTTCATTTAACGCTCATTAGCACGACAGTAGCAACTATATTTTCTGATTCACTGGATCAATGTCAAACTCAATGTGTTGACCGAAATTTGGTAAGGATTCCACTTTTCATATGGAAGACGACAAATAATAATGGGAAAAAAATATTTCACGTGCAAAAACATCTCACGTACGTGTCGTAAGTACCATGTAATCATCGCTAGAATTTTCAGGTGGTTTCGCTCGCTCGTGGTGCAGTTGAGTGGGACACTTCATTATTTGAGATCAGTCTAACTCAGCGGATTAATGCAGTAAGACTTGTTTTAATGGATATTGTGGAGCAGTTAATTATAATAATGTCAGGAGTATCATGTCATAAAAGATCATAAATAATAACAAAGGAAATATGTTAGAAGATCTTACGTACGTGTAATGAGTTTGTATAAAGTGGAAAGTTATTTCATTCCATTTCATTCAAGTGGATTGAAATTCTATTTTTGTTTACGTCCTTCACTCAGTTGAATTATATCAAACTTAGCGAAAAAAAGTGAATTTGAAGTTACCTAAGTAATATAATAGTACGAATTGAATAGTTGCAGTGTCACAGTGGTTGTCAAGATTTGGAATCAATAAATTCGACTTGCTCAGAGCGCTGTGTTAAACTGATACCAACAGATAGTTGTATACAAGGTTGTCGGGCTGTTAACAACATTTTCCTTCATCATTTACAAGGTGAGGTCAGTTTTTGCTTAGCAGCAATAGCCGTTTAATTGGACGCTCCGAAGTTCATCCAACTGTTGAGGAATTCAAGTTTTCTCGTTCAGCCAGTAAAGCAGTTAGCATTCCTAAAATTCGAATATGTGTGAACAGTGTAATTAATTGAAGGGTTGCTGAGTCATGCGCAAGTTGCAATCGGAAATGATTCACAGATAGGTGTGAATACAGTTTGGAGTTTAAGTAGTGATTATGATTCAATTATCAATGACATTTTGGTGGATGACATACAGTGGGCTGTTCAAAGTCGTCCGGCTAATGTTTCGCTACCGTGGGATACTACAGTTTTTGAAAAGGTAAATTAAATTATCGAAAAAATGTAGCGAGTATTCATAACAAACTTTCAATTATTCTATGAAAGTAATGTCTCTAATCTATATTTTGAATTGGCTCCTGAAACTAAAATTAATCTAATTTCTTCAAATTTCGAAAATTCTTTCAGGCATTCAAAACTGAAACTCTAGAAGCAGCTGTTACCGTACCTTCAGTTTTTGCCGAGGAAATTGAAGTCATTTTTTTCTTTCGCACCACTGATTGTCGATTTTAAGTTAATTACTACATCTAAATTTAAATTAAATCTAAATTTGAAATTTGAATCTAGATTTAACTGTGGTTGGAGAGATGCGGTTATTACAAGATGATAATCAGTATTTCATTCATTAAATGAATTGCTCTACAGCTTCGATTATGTGTATCGTGGCGGACTTATACAATCGTTTCTCCTATACATCATCTTCCTATCAACGACACTGATAATGTCAATCCATTGCCACCAACAGTTATTTCACATTTGCAAATATCAGTGAACAGTTTTGCAATTTGTTGGAAAAGCGCATTGAAACGTTTGTACAAAGTATGCTTTTTTTGATATTTGATATTTATTCCAGAAATAGAATCGACGTACTAAAAATTTCTTTTTAATAGGTCGAAGTTTAAAATATCGGATACACTATCTTACAGATTTCGTTGTACTCACTTGATGGAATAGAAATCTCTACAGCGCTAGTGGAAAATACTTGCTATTTATTCCGAGAAGTACCCATCGATAATTGTTGTCGCGTTGAAATTAGCTATGCAAACATTGATACTGCTTCTGTATCCATACGAGTTAACCTCATTAATCAAGGTTACTAAAAATACATCAAACCTAAATTTAAGGATTATGCATGAATTTGGTTGAAATTAATATAGCAAACAAAATTCGTGGAATTTAATTACAATTAATTTATGTTAAACTTATTATAGAAGGAAAACCAGAATCAGCAGCGCAATTGATTTTTACGAATGGCACTTCTGTGATGAAACTTTACGACATTGATGATTACGCCGTGCTTAGCGATCCAAAATTAATTCCGTTCGAATTAAAACCTGGAAGATCTATTACCGGTAATTGATTTATAAATTTCCATCTTATATGATTATGTGATCACTTTCATTTAAAAATGGCACGTGGTATCAGCCGCCGTGTGTCCAAGACATAACTTTTAATCACATTATCACAAGAAAATTATTTGAACAATATAATAATAATAATTCGAATCAAATGTCTTAAAATATTGCTCTTTGCTTCACAATTGTTTGCAACAGTTTAATGACGAATAAAATCAAAAAAAAAGAGAGAAAAGAAATCACTATACTTCAAAATAAACATCTAATTTTATAGCACTGTGCTCTGTATCAGCTGAACGATTATTGATTGCATTAGATGATGGCAGCATCTACTGGTTAACAATTGATGATGATGATAATATATCAAGCGGAATGTTACGATTACCGGATGGTACAGCAATTGTGCACATGGATGTTGATCATGTACAAGGCGCTGTATATGCTGTTCTATTTAAAAAAGGAATTCTAAGGTAGTTTATTCTAATTAAAATTAGAATAAAATTACGCCAAAGCGTAGATATATCAGTAGTGAAAAAAAATGAAAGTTATATTTTATTTGACAACTTTTTATTCGATAAAGCGATTTATTAAGATCTATTATTTATCATCTGAAAATGAGCTATTTGATATCTTAAAATTTGAATTAGAATGAGATATTTCAAATTTTTCTTTTTAAAATTTATTATAATTAGATGTGGCTTAATGGATTGCCAAAATTCGACAATTTTAACAACAAATACAATTAATTATATTGAATATATTTCGATTGATTCATGGAATGGGTGAGAAATTTTTCTCATTAATTTGTTAAAAAGTATTATAAATTATGCAAATTGAACAAATATAATTATAATAATTAAAATTATTTAATTCAAAAAAAGAACAAAAAAGAAATTTGTTGCAGGCATATATATTGTATTCTAAATGGTGGCGAGGTGCTCTCAATACCACTATTTCCGTTCGATGCTCCGCATTTTCTGCCATTTTCGGCAACAGAAAAACTGCCCACTCTTGCATTTGCAATTGAAGCAGAACCGGAGAATTCAAGATTTATTTTGCTCACACAAACTGGCTCAATTTTAGCAATAAATATTGTGAATCAATCAGTTACTGATCTCCGGGTAGATATTGAAATGAACGGACTATACAGTGAAATCAAAAAGGCTCATCTTTTTGGCGGACGACTGTTTTGGACATCAACAAGTTGTGGTGATACACATGCCTGGGATAGTTGCTTGTACGGTGAGGAATATGATGTCGATAAAAAGGTTAATATATTTTGGTTAAGTATAACAATTTTTAACTGAGTTACTAAATTAAATTGATGCATGTTAATAATTTCATTATTTTTCTATCTCAAATTATTTTTGTTCACCTAATTTAAAGTTTTTTATATTTAGAAAATACATTTGAACCGCTATTTATACGCGGGTCGAGTTGTTGATTTTGTATTCCTACGTGACAGCCCAATGCCAATAACAATACCTCCACCAAGTAAAATAGGCCTTATAACAGCTGATAATACAGCACGAATTACATGGGAATCTCCGATATTATTACCATTTCAAGGCATTTTTTTTCAAACTTAACAGTTTACCTATTTTGGTACCAAAAATTTCTTTTAATTTTCTTCAAGAATTTCAAACAAAAGTTAACTTTTATTCCATCGAAATTTCGCCGAAAAATTCGTTTCATAATTAATGCACGATTTTTAAAGTTAAAACAAGTGTCAAATTTTAGCACAAAATGCATGGCGTCATTTGCTCTATGAATGTCGCTTAATTGGTGACGAAGAAAATAGCAATACAATAACAGAATTTACACAGCTATCTGACACTAATCTCTTGATCCCGATTTTTCCGGGTCTTCAATATCATGCATCTGTTCGAGCTTGTATCAATACCATATGTTCCTCATATGCTAATGCTATCAATAATGCATTTGCTCCATTCACTGGTACAACATTCTATTTCATGCAACATTCTTTAAGAATTTCAGCAAAGCAGAAAGTATTGATCGATTATCCAATTCATTGAACTCTTCATCATAAGGATTGTAAATTTTAATTTTTTTTTATTATGATAAAACTTTTGTTTATTTAATTTTTCAGAGCCTTTATTTATCGCATTTAATCAAACGATCAATAGTAATATAAGTTATTACGATATGCTTGGTAATCCAATTGAAAATTACACACTGCGTAAGTTTCTTTTTCTGTTAATAAATAAAGCTAGCAGTAGCGATAGTTGATTGTTTGAAGTATGGAAGAATATTTATAGTATAATATTAAATAGTATTCTATTTCTCATTTTGATTGAAATAACCCGGAATAAAATCTGTGAAGATTCATGGTTTTATTTTATTTTAGGTGGTCCAGTACCGATAGATGAAACAACGGTATTTGCTTATGATATGTTGATGAAATCGCTTTATATTGCTAAAATGGATAAGGTCGTTGAATTTATTTCAATTTTTTTGAATCAATACTAAGCTATTTTTGAATATATTTGATGGATTAAATTAAAATGAATAAGTTGAATTGCAGAATATAATAATTCGAATACATAATGATGGTTCTCAGCAACATTTTTTGGATTCAATAGCTGTAAGATTCATGACAGTAATGTCACATAATGCATTAATTATTGTAGCATCTAATTATTTAATTGTATCATATCGCTTAACATCAACATTCGACCAAGAGTGAGTGTTTTAATTATTCTGCCAGATATTAAGAATCCTTTTAGTTGAAATGAATTAATTCATATTTATTTAACATAAACAATGATCAAAAAGAGCATATACCAAGTATAGCTGTCACAAAACGAAAAAAAAAAAGAAACTAAAAATTTGCAAAACATTTTTAACTTTTCAAATTAACAAAATTCATTAGCTTTTCAATTTTGCAAACTTTCGTCGAATTTAGTACAATATTATATATTAAATAAATGTATATAGTTTATAATAAGTGCTATATAAAATTAAATGACAAAAAATGGAATGTATAAAATAACTTATTTACCTTCAAAATAATACAATCCGTCCTTTTTCTTTATTTTTTAGAATTATACTTTTTAATTCTAATGAAAACATTTTCAGAATCTATTCTTGCGGATCTTTTAGTGGATGTGGTGAAGTTGGTGGTTTAGCTGGTGATGATGAAACGGGTGATGTTTTCTATCTGATTCGTTTTCCAAATAAGACGACAAGTTTATATGCTCTTAATCAAGATATTCGCACATCGTATTTCATCGCTTCATCGCAGGATTTCCCCATGTTCGCTAATACTATTCAATTTTAGTTATAAAATTAGATATTTTAAATGCAAATGATGATTTTAAAATTTTCACGAAATACAACGAATACATTTTAAAAGAATAAAATTGCTTGGCTAATATCATTAAGCCTGAAAGAACCTCTCTGATATGGAACCGCATTATAGCTTGGACGTATGAGTTGTACTGAAATAACAAACAGTTTTTGGTTTTCGAAGAAATTGATTTTTTTTTGAAAACTTTTTAATTAATTGTGTATCTGAAAAATACAGAATGAACAGAGGCTTGTTTTAGATTACGGCAGTTAATTGTTGTTAAAGAGAAACTGGTATTTATCACTGATACGGGTGAAGTTGGCGTCTGTGATAAGAAGCTCGGTTCATTAAACATTAATTTGGCTCTCAAGAATGTAGCACTTGTGCCAGTACTTAATTTGGATTCTATAGAACCAATTAACTTCGTTGGAGCCTTAACAACAGATGACGCCACTGCTAGAAATACGCTTATATGGGATACTGAACCAATGTTGCCAAAAGGAAAGATCATTTTTAAGGTTTGTTTGCTTTTTTTAATTCTGTTAATATTTTAAAAATACAAGCGACAAATAATTTTACAAGTTCTATAAATTTTGCAAAAAAAGAATTTTTTTGTAATATTTTAAAAATATATACAAGAAATAATAGATTAATATTATTTGAGAGTTTATCGATGCAATGGTCATTTTTAAAAATGGACTCTTACCATTAATATTTTATGTTGTCAAAGATTATACATAATCACACCACATGAAATGCTGCGTGGTAAATTTTTCAACTGTCACAAATAGCCTTTCTATTTTCCTTTTACATTTCATTCAGTTTATTGTTATAAGAAATTGAAAGATTTAGATTACACTGTACAAAGAACATTGGGGTCGCGATCGTTTTGTGGATTATTCATTATCACATAGCTATACGATCAGTGATACATTGCTTGATCAATGGCCATCAAAACAAAAGTATGATGCTGAAGTAGAAGCGCTAACTGCTTGGGATTTAATATCAATTAATGAAACTGATCTAATAGCACCAACTAAACCACCAACTGCACCAACAAATCCCACTATTTATGCTACACAACAGGTCCTTTTTTGTTTTCTCACTCTCATTTCCATTTATGCCTTTTTTTCCTTCAATTTATCTAATTGTTTAGAAGAATTAGCTTTCTATCTCTCTTTCTCAATCTTTTTATATTAAACTTTAATAAAATTTAGTAATATTTATCGATAAGTTACAGAAAACGGTTGATGGTGCACGGGCATTAATGGATTTATTCTGGGATGAACCAATGGAATGGAATGGTGAAGCATTAGGTTATTTGATTAATTGTACGGTGGATGATTTAAATGAACCAATTGCAGAGGTACCTGCCACAACACGTTTCTACTCTTTTAGTGTTAAATCTGGAAGTGTTAGTTGTGCTGTGGCAGCTCGTAATGAACCAAAACTTGAAACATATTCAGAAGTTGTCACCATTGATAGCAGTGGTTAGTAATATTTTTTATGCAATTTAGGGAAGATTTTTAAAAAAAAGTGGAATTGAACATTTTATTCTATTCGTTATTATTATTGTTTTTTTTTTAATTGTAGAACCTAAGCATTGTAATTTGAAACATTTTACCATAGAAGAGAACACATTAAAAGATAACTCTTGGAAAGATTCCTAGAATTTCCTTCATCTATTGCATCACGTTTTAATGTACCCTCTTCTAATTACCAGCTATTTAGCCTCTATCTAATTTATATGACATCTATCTAACTATTCATCGCAATATTTTTACTTTAAATTATAAATATTTTTAGAATTACGACCACTTGTTCGTTTATTTGCAATTGATTCCAACAACAATGTATTTTCTATCTCAAACTGGTCATCTCTTTCATCACAACTATCAGCTCGTGCGAAACGACAAACTCCATCACTATTATCAGTATGAATTTTTTAATTGATTACAAATAATAATAATATTTAAATTCTTAAATTTTATTTTCAGATTGCAGAGCAATCAATAGCATATATTGGTAATGATTTGTATTCGATAAGAAAAGATTCAGATTCGACGCAACCATCTCTACTTCGTCTTGATCCTAATAATGTGGAAAATATTTTACATAAGGTATGTAATCATTTTGATTTCAAATGCATTAAAAAAAAGATGAAATACATGAAAATTTTCAGGTTTTAATAGGCGGTGAAATTGATAAAGCAGATGCAATGACATCTGATTGGGTAGCTAATCGTTTGTTGTTCGTTTCAACAGCACGTGTGATGCAACTACCTCTTGACGCCATTCAAGTACCACTTTCTATCATTATTAATAATTTATACAATTTATAATTACTCATAAATCAATGATTGTATGAGTAATCGTTCATTGTTTAGTGATATTCATTATCATAATATATTATTGTGATCATAATGCGTTATCGAATTGTTGTGCTTTTTCAACCACGAGCATAACGCATTTAATATTATCGAAAATTTCAGAGTCTTTCGTTGACTAGACCACATCCTATAATGAATCTTTCATCAGGTGCTGGTGATGCGAAACAACTACTTTTCGATCCATTTTCAAAGTTTATTTTATCTCTTAATTTTTTCAGTGATAATTTTCCTTTGCTGAAATAATGTTTTTTTTTTTTTTTTATTTTCAAAAATTATTTCCTCTAATTAATTTTAGCACAGGCTTTTTGCTTACGAAAAATGGTTCGCTTTTTGCATTGGATTTCAATACGGGTGTAGAAGAAAATATGGCCCTTAGGTTTTACTTCTTTCTTTCCTTTTTTGCTTTTTAATAGAAATATAAACTGTAACCACAATTTCTATTATTTAATAAAATATAGGAAATCGAAATTTAAAGCATTATTTAGGTTGGAATGTCTGAAATCAGAAACAATATCGTGGATGATGGCTGATTTCGTCTGGAATTTGGCTTCATTACCGGCGATTTATGTGCTTACTTGGAATGGTATGGTACGAGTTGATCTGACATCTGCAAAATGCGAAGAAATAAAATTTGAATGGGAAAAATTTGGAGGTACGCCCACACATGCTTTCTCTGTCTCTCTTCTTCTTTAAAAGATTTAAATGATAAGCGAACATTATCATAAAATATATGAGTGCAATTTTTAACACAACTAAACAATTGAATCTTTCAGAAAAAGGACCTAAGTCAATACTATCCTTTGCAATCGCTGATAAATTGTACATTTTTGTCACCTCTTCCATACTTGTTGTCTATGAATTGGGTTCTTCAACTGCAACACCAATCGCCATCAATGGTTCACCTCTCAAACAAATTCTTGTTGCCACCCAGTCTACTCAACCATTTCCTGGTAATGTATATTTATTATATGCATATATATATATATATATATAGGTGTGTATCTCAAATTATTTGTTAGCTGATACAGTTAGATTATTACAAATATCGACGTTCGAATATTATTAAATTCAAAGAAAAACAGGAATGCTTCCTTTCTTTTTCAATTCTCTATTTCTTATCAGAACGATAAGAAACGTCACTTCTTGTTATATATTTTTGCGCTTATGATGAAATTATATAGCGATCATTGAAATTAGGAGTTGATTTTAAAAGATCTACACATGTAATTGATGCTCTCAATAGGTGCTCTTTTGAAAAGTTGTATTGCATTGATGATTTCAATGACATCAAAAAAATCATTCATTTTTTCCTATCTATTTCAGAGCGATCTTGCTTTGTCTTACCACCAGCATCTGAAATTAAATTTACAGTACAAAATGAAGAACGAAGTGGAGCATTAATTTCGATTAATGAACCTCAATTGCCCGATGTTTGCCCTGTATGTTTTATCTATCTCAATTTTTATCATTTTTTTTTTTGCTTTTTTTAAGTCAGTTAATTTGCTTCACTTTAGGGTATCTCATTTCCTCCGACACAGTACGAAGTTCGTTTTCAACGAAGAGGATCTGATAAAATTCGCAACATTCACAGTATTAGCAATATTCTTCATGTCGAGAATGGTATTTTGGATAAAGAAGCTGAGTAAGGCGTCTGAAATCAAAGTAGCTAATTAGTTAAAATAGTATTTTGCTGTTAAATCAGCAAGTTCAGTTAAAAACCTAATTTGATCTGATATTTGATATTATTTGGAGTGATTCCAGTAAGAAATATTTTGATTTGTGCTGGATAAAATATTTTCGAATTGTTTTGAGTTAGATGATTATTGTTTAAGAGAAAAAAACGATATATTTTTACAATATGTTTTTTTCCTGAACAAAAATTATTTTTCTCCTAAACAATCGCCATCTCTTATTGCTACTATTTCAGCTACGATATATCAGTCTCATGGTTTAATCGATATACACCAGTATCAGAACCTAGTGCAACACAAATGCTTCGCACCGGTTATGGTTTTCCATCATCACCGCAAGATCCAGCCGCTTTTGCTTTGACTCCAGATGTTGTATTGCTTTACTGGAAACTACCTGCAAAACCGAATGCACCAATTCCTGAAATTAAATATATGGTATGCGGCTGTTTTATTTCATTTCCTTAGCTTAAGCAATAACATCGGTGGTTGTTCCCTATTATTAGTGGTAAAATTCGTATGAGTTATGAATTAAATGGCAGTACTGAAATGAATTTGTCAAGTACTATTTCAGATAAGTCAGCTTAGTGCTACACAATTTTCACCCTCAGCTATTGGTGCGCAACAGTTTGAAGGAGTAGATTACGCCTCAACGCCATCAGATGTTGTTTCCTGTCAGAACGATCCCTGTTCTGCTAAGATTTCCAATCTACGACCTTCTACCGACTATAAATTTTGGGTAATTTCCATTAAACAAAAGCGCTAATATGAAATGATATGAAGTGAACATATAAATAATATTTAAAAAACAAATTATATATGTATGTTTTATCCATAATGGAATAATTAAATAAGAATGCTTTAGTTTTCGAGTTTTCAATAATTTAATTCTATTATTTATCGCTTTATTAGTGTTTATCTGCTCAATTAAGCAAGAAGAAGTATGAATTTATCTTTTCCATCTTGTAATAATTTTCAGTTTAACATAAATTTAATAATGAAAAAGTAGCATTAAATTTTGTTTTACTTCTCTAATACATCATTTGATCAAATGTAAGTTAGATTACGAATTTAGGTACGTGCAATTCATGAAAGTCATCTAAACATGCAATTTGTGGATAATATGGAAGGAAATTCTATAGAAGCATCGGTTCGTACGAAAGATATAGCTGGAACATTACGTCTTGACAATATTACTGGTACTGCTGTTGTACTTCGTTGGAATTCACTGGATCCTGAATCTCATCCGAAGCGTATATTCATCGAATATCGGATTGTATGTTACATTCATTTGCTTTTATAGAATAGAATACTTACTGAGAAAAAAATATCAGTAATTAATTTTTAAGTCATATAAAGTTATTTATAAAAAAACATGCATATATGTTAGTTTTATTATTCATTTTTTGTTTTTTGATTTTTTTTGTCATTGAATATTTTAGTTTTTTTTTGATTAATAATAAGATTAATTTTTCTCAGATAATTATTAATTTATTAATTTCTTTAGTTTTTAAGGTTGGAACGGATGCTATTTGGAAATCACCGTATAATGCATCATTCGAAGGTTCTGCAAAATCTGTAACTGTAGTTATACGCGCATTGCATTCAGCTACCACTTATGATTATCGTTTTGCAGCTGAATATGCGGATAGCTATCGTTATGCAAATTATGATTATTCGTACAATGAAATATTTTTGCAAATTTCACAGCAATTTCGAACAAAACGTAACATTTTCTACTTGGGAGAAGAAAAAACATAATTAAATTTAAATTTAAAGAAATGGTTTTTTTTTTGTCTCCTCTGAAAATTGGATATCTCTCAGCTGGAACTCCATCAGCTCCAGCAAGTATACGTCTTGTTCAAGAATACAACGAATGGATTGTGCGTTGGGAGAAGCCATTAAATGATGGTGGTTCACCGATCACTTCATATGCACTCGAATTTAGGTTTACAAAATTTTTATATAAAATTTGGAAGATTGAGAAGTTCCCTCAACATTTTTTTTTAATTTGTTTTTTGAAGACCAGATGAAGATGTTGAATGGGAAATAGCTGAACGAGGATTAGAGGGTGACTGTTTATGGTGGAAACCATTGAGAATAAATTTCCTATCTGAAGCAGAATTTCGTATTCGAGCAGCAAATTCAGAAGGTTTCGGTGCATATGCATATTCGAGACATCACAGCGGTATTGTTTTGGGGAATTTATTCTTCAATTTAATATTCAAAATTTATTTCGGAGGTACAAGACATTTTCACTAATTTAGTTTTGTTATGCTAATTCTCATTATTATCTTATCTTTTTGTTGAAAAATTTCTTGCATCTAACTTTCAGATCGTTTAGGGGAATCGCGCACTCATTCGTTATGGATTATAATTATTACACTTTTGATTGCTATCCTTTTACTAACTACTGTCATTGCCATATTATTTGGTATGTGTTTACTTTTATAACTACAATTTCATTAGTAGCTAAATTTGAGGATGAACTTCTGATTTTAAATTTCTCAGATATTACTAGAAGGAATAAAATAGTGAAATCAATAATATTAATAACAAAGCGAATACAGTGATTTGAAAAAAAAAGAATATATCATATTTTATTTTAGTGTATTATCAACGAAATGACAGAAGACGCAATAAAATTCGATTGCAAGATATAAGTTTGCATGGTTATACGAATTCAATCAAAAGAGATATTTTGCCTGCACATGTTATCAATGATCTAAAAAGTATGTCATGATTTTACTGCTGAAATTAACACTTCAATGATTTTTGTTTTGATGAAATGAGTTATTTTCAGCTATTCCTCGGGTATCGAAAAACAACATCAGTCTTTTACGCATAATTGGGAAAGGAAGTTTTGGAGAAGTTTACGAAGGAGTCGTAGATGGATTACCTCAGTCACTTACAAAAGCAGTTCGGGTTGCTGTCAAAGTTAGTTTTAAATTTTATATTTCTACTTCAAACATGAAATTCAAATTAATAGCTAAGGAATGTAATTAGCTCTTTCTCAGATGAAAATTCGATTCATTTCATTGTTGTCATTAAATTTCGAAAAAAACAATTTAAAATTTCAGACTCTGAGAAGCGGATTCTCTGAATCAGATCGAATGAAATTCGTTCAGGAAGCAATTTTGATGAAGTAAGTTTTTGCATTTCTTTTAATGAAATATAATGGATTCAGAATTACAATTATAATTTACTAATTCAAATTTTATTAATTTTAAGCAGTTTCGACCATCCCAACATTGTGAAATTATTGGGTGTATCACTGGAAACAGAGCCATATTTTCTGATTATTGAACTTATGGAAGGCGGTGACCTTCTTGGATTTCTTCGTTCCAGGTTTGCTCTCACTTCTCTCTCTCTCTGATCTCTTTAATCATTTTATAAAATGACTAATATTTAAATAATATCTGAATTCTGCAAAGTTTTTCTTCTCGTTGATGATTCATTTTTAGCCGCCCATCTGATTGTCTGCCATCACAGCTTTCGTTATACGAACTGATAGGAATGATGGTTGACGTAGGACGTGGTGCCGCATATTTGGAAATTAAAAAGCGTGTGCATCGCGATCTAGCGGCTAGAAATTGTCTCATTTCTTCAAGGAATTTTAATACACGAATTACAAAAATAGGTAATAATTTACTTCTTAGTTTAACATAAATAATTTTTTGGAAGAAAAATAATAGCTAAAGTTTAATTAATTTCTGCTATCTTGTTTTCTTTAGCTATTAATTTTCCTCTCAAAAAATATTTTTGGTCACTTATTGTAGCCGATTTTGGTCATGCTCGTGATATTTATACCAACGATTACTATCGTGTACATGGAGATGATTTCCTGCCATTACGATGGTTATCACCAGAATCAATTAACGATGGTATTTTCACATCAAAAAGTGATGTATGGTCATTTGGTATACTACTGTGGGAAATCTTAACTCTTGGACAACAACCTTTCTCAGGCAAAAATAATGTACAGGTAAAGTTCTTTGAGAGAATGATCAAAATTTGATTTAGCTCAACATGAAAAAAGCTGATTTTCAAGAAAAGAAATACGTTCACTCGAAGTTTTTGATTATTTAGCTTCTTAAATTAAAGTTTTTTATTCTTTGTCTTTGCTTACTGCAAAAAGCGATAAAAGCTCAATGTTTTTTAAAGCTGTTCAATTTATAGAAATTTCGAAAGCTAATTAAAAAATTATTTTTATTAACTGTAGGTGATGTCCTTTGTGAAAAACGGTGGGAAACCGGAGAAGCCACAGTTCTGTCCAGATGAAATGTATGTAAATTCATTTGCTCTTATTTCTTGATGTATTTTATATTATCATATTCATTTATTGTGTATAAGTGATTGGTTGCTTACAGTTTTGCTATTGTGGAACGTGCTTGGATTTATGATCCAGAAGAACGTCCAAGATTTGCTGATCTTTTGCCAGAGCTGGAAGCTTTACGCGGTTGTCCATTGTATCAGGTTTTTCAGCATGCATTATTGATTTCTGCTCCTTTTTCCTTGTAAAACATACTCGAATGCTGTAATAAATTTAAATATATCCTTGCAAAATTTAACTCTTTATTTACAGAAAGATGCACCATATCCACCGAACTGTTCATCATTGAAAACTGATTCAAATTTCGAGCTTTCGTTTAATTCTAACATAAGCCGTGGAGAAAGTGGACGTAGTGGAAGTGTAAGGTTCGATAAGAGCGGTCAGTTTGTAGCAATTTGAAATATTAATGGATTTTTTCTTGCAATTTACGAAATTTTTTCACACATGTCAGTAGAAGACAGTTTATGTTTGCTTTTCAACTCAGTTTATTTTTTTCTATAAATAATTGTTTTACTCTTTTTCAGATAATCCTTCAGCAAAACAACAAGGCCGTCCATCTATTTTAAGGTCGCTTCGTAGAGAACGTCCGAAACAACCTGTATGGCGCTTTTATATTTGTGATTTTATATTGACATCAAGCAATTTCTAAAAATTTGTATTTTTGGGATAGAGATTTACATCTTTTGAATTTTAGTCCAGAACGCTATTCCCAACGCTATTATTCCATATCTAGTTACAAAATACTGCGAATACAAAATATTGTGAAGTACATCGTTTTAATATTATAAATTTATCATACTGCAGCCCAGTTTCGCTGATTTGGAAGCCAGTAATCGAAAGTCGAGGTCAAGGAATAGCGTTACGAGTGATATCGATTCATTCATTCGGGGTCAAGTTACTTTTTTTTACCTTGGTTCATATCAACTAACGAACAGATTGAGCTCTTTATGAAGTGAATTTATATTATTTGTAATTGCCTATGAATTAATTCAATGATTGGTCATCACTCATAAACTAACTGAAATTTTTCTTTTTAAGATTGCGGCGAGGGATTTGATAATAACACTTTCATATCAAGTGGCTGTTATGGTGAGATATTTCATTTACTGAAGTACAAAGGTGCCAATAAAATTTCGAAGTTATGAAATTTGCAAATTTTAGAGGTGCCGAAAAAACCACATCCAAAGAAATCACAGAAAAATCGACCAAAGCATCGAGCACCTAAACTATCAAACTGTTCTCCTGTATCGTCATCATCGGCAAGTCCTCATTCTTCTCCCAGAACTCCGTCATCTGGTGATAGTGACATTCCATCAATATATTTTCGGCCAGCACGAGTTAGCCGAGTTTAAGAACTATTTTTTCTTTAGTTGACATTATTCACAGCGACAATAACATCGGTTTTTTTGTATTTCTTGGTTCACTTATCACTCTAATTTTCCATCACCTTCATCCTTGTTTTAGATTTTAGGATGAGAGATTGTGGAAATTAGTGGGGACGAAATTTAGAATTATAAGTGGCAAATTAAAATATTTTTTTGTACGCAAATCATTTTCTTCCTCTCTGTTACTGCATGAATTTGCCTGCGTATTTAGAATTTTAAAGATGTTCTTTTAAAAGAATTTGATGACATTAGCAGTCAGGTATATGTCTAATTTCAGGTGCTCAATTTATATTTTTTTTCACTTGCGTTATAATCAAAAGCTCTGTTGTGATCAATAATCTAATAGAAATGGTATCAATGTAGAAATTGTGATAGTTCGCTCTATAATAGCTTTTGTTAAATTTCATATTGATTGCATTTCCGTCCTTTCAAACCCATTCATTTTTCTTCTGTAAATAAAAAGTTTTTGTTTTTTGCTTTATTCTACTTTGCTGAATTCCTCACACATAAAAAGCAATATTAGCAGTTGAAATTATGTTTGGAAGCGCCCAAAGTTCAAAAACTTTTGTTCCACTTCAAACTTTGGTAAGAAATATACACATTTCTTTTATTTGCCGTAATTTCTACTTTTGTTGCATATAATCATTATTTTAAGCATTGATGTTAGATTTTAACGTCATAGTAAGCAAGTATTTTCGTCATAGTATTTTCGAAACTTCTTCACGCAAGAATACTTCTAATTAAACGATTATACGACCGGTTTGTTCGGTTTATACGAAATTATATAATCGATGTAAAGCGGTCCTGTTCAGAAGAGAAACGAAACAAATAAATTACCTGAGATTTTTAAAATTATGAAGGCTCTCGATTAAGTTTTGTAATATGGAATAAGAACTCTTTAGATTTAAAACTTTTTTAAAGAACTTTTTAAGTCGAAATAAACGGTATTCTGATGAAGTAAATGAAATTGCTTCGCTTGAAAATTTATCTCTGATATTCGTTAATTTTTTGGTTAAGGAAGATAGGAAATCCTAAAATGATTACTATGATATGCATGATGAATGAGGTAATACATTTAGAATGGGATTTTTTATGATAGTAGATAAATAACAGGCATGCATAAAAACAAAGTATAGCCTACTCCCTCCCTAATAAAACAAAGGCTTGTAACAAATAAGTACAGTTAAACTTTTGTTAAACTGTGACACCTATATTAGCGAAAAATTAATTCAAAATGATCTAAATGATCCCTTACTTCATTTCATACTAACGAAATTAAAGAAACATTGTAAATTTAAACTTATCCAAACAAATTTCAGCTAATCTCTCATGCTTTTCTCAGATTTATTTCACTGACTTCCTTACGACTGCTCCACGTTGCAAACATTAATTATTTGAACGATGGTAAACAATAAACTCTGCTGGGAATTTTTTGTTTCAAGTTGAAATTTCAGTAGATTTCAAGAATGAAAGTAACATATACTTTCACTAGAACTTCAGGAGAGCTTATCGAAGTAGCGCACGTCTCCTTTTCCTCGTTTTTTCCTACCATATTTTAAACATAAGCATAGCAAATTTCCTCACACTGTAAAATATGACTAGAAATTTGCATCAATGCGCTCATAACCGCTAACCCAACAGATAGCAAGCAGCTTAGTCTTCCGACCACTTGCAATAAATGCCATTTCACGATACACATCACCGACACTATATTTTTGCATCATTCTGTTTTCCGTCTTATTATTGGCACGATGTCACTATTTTAACTCGGAAATCTGAAAATTTGCACAAATCCCCGAGACAGAAACCCTATTGCGAAATAGAATTTGAGTCAGTACCCTCCTGCAGTTCATGCATTTCACAAGGGAGGGATAGATTTACTTCAATTGGATTGCCACTGTTGGGCAATCTTTTCAATGCTATTAAAATACATAGTGAGACCTTTAACTCTGTAATATTATCTCAACTCTATATCATTACAACATTGGTCTAATGAATAATTTTCAGTTAGCAAATTATATAATAAATATGACCGTTTACGAATGTAAATATAATAAAAGTCTTCCTTTTTCCTAGAAAATTTTTCCCACTATCAGGACGACAAATGTAAGAACAGTCCAAAACTAAAAAAGGGGAATGAAATCAAAGACTCTGATGTGAAAATTCAACCAGCTCCGAAACACATTTGTGCATTAAAATCGAAGCAAAAAAAGCATCACACTTTGCAAAAAGGTTTTTCCGATTACTCCGCATGAATACTTCGATTAGATTTAATCTTCTCTACTATCAGATTATAAGTGTTCAGTATATTTTGGGCCATAAAAAGTTCAATTTTCCAGTTCAGTTTCAGAGAAATTCAGGAAACAACCATAAAGTGGATTTTACATCTTTAACAGCACCAACAACAATGAAACGCAGATTAAAAAATCATTTGAATATTTTTCCCTGATTGAATATCTTTCCATCGAAATCACCCTCCCACATCAAATATTCATTAACAAGTTTCTTCGTCTTTTCATCAGCAGGATCTAACTTCTTCCAATCGTAACTTTCATAATCAACCTTAAAACGATAACACTTGAAACTTTAGATCAATCTCAGATCATCAAAATTTTGCTCACCTCGAGAAATTCATTCAACAAACCTGCCAGTCTGGTGAGAGCTTAAACGCTAATTCATGTCCTCTCCAAATCCAAATCCCCGATATTGTTGAATTGTTATCGGTACCAAACAAACAAACTGATGCGAAAGCATTTTTCTTCAGTTTTTCTAATCTTTGGAACATCCCTGAAAACTCCAAACTTACAAATCGTGATTTTTCACAACGAAAACAACTAACTCCAAAATTTGTAGAATGTGACATATAGCTTTCCTTATTTTTCGACTTATAAGTCTACTTCTTCAGTGGTTTCTTTGCAGAATTTCAAACGCATAGTTGTAAGCATTAACCAATTAACCAATATCCCTAAATTCGCTACTTATCAAATGATAGCTAATACTGCTTAAAGGTAAATATGACGTTTCAAGTAAAATACCATATTCTCATCCCACAATAAAAGACTATTTACCACTTATAAGATTACAACTCATAAACGTCAGAGTCAAATCTTCGGGGTACTTATATTCAGCGAACCAAATCGAATAATTCTCCAAATCAAAGTTGTCCCAAAAGTAAGGCACTGCTTTCGTAGCCGTATCTTCGTTGGAATAAACTTTCTTGAAAGAATCCATCACAAAACTTCTGAAACATATTTTGCAGTAAAAAGATATTAGAATGAAAAAAAGAACCAGCTGAATACTTTAACATGGAAATCAATCAGCATTTTCGTGGAAATTTCTACCCTTTAGGCATAGCAGCGAAAGGATCAACTGATTTGGGCTCCTGAGCTAACGCTTCATCGACAGCATCTGGTTCATCATCATCCTCGTTTTTTGTTCGTTTGGTCTTTTTATCTGAATTTTTCGCATTAATCTAAGGAACAAGAATAAGCATGAGAAAGAGCTAGAAATAAAATATTTGAAAATGCTTCATTCGCAAATTCACCTTCTTTCTGCTGTTCTTTGTTTTGTTTCCCATGCTGTTCCTTGTTCTTTCCATCTGAAACATGCCTCATTACAGACTAGAATGCACGCAAAAATTCGAATACAAAAATCTTAGAAGAGCTTTGAATATTGGAAAATTACGAACCTTTATGACTAGTACGTTCTTTCGATAATTTTGCAGATAATTCTTTGAATTTCGCAACTGAAAAATAATTTCTTATTGAAAAAGTCTGCAGCATAGAAAATATATCAGAAATCATTTGTCGCATAGAAAGTAGGCTTACTAGAATCAAACAATACAAATCGCAGCAATTCCTATCGCTAAAAAAAGGATAATTTTCTAACAATCTACAAGTAGAGACCAAAGCCATGACTAAAATTAGATAATGAACCAGCTCTAGCAATATTTTACACTTACTATCAAATTTGGGAACTTTTACGGCAAATTGCACTTCTCCAAGAATGTCTTTAACAGGTTTTTGATTAATTATGGTTCTGAACCAACGATTGACGTTAATCAGCGATGCACGCGTTGCTTCATCCAAAACATACTGAAAAGTGAGAAAAAACACTTAATACTGACTTTTATTTTATGCACAAAATAATAAAATCGCCTCACCTGATATGCAGGAAGTAAATCCATCGCCACAGAAATATCAGCAAGAGACATCCTTTCTCCAACTAAGAAAGTTTTTGATAGGAGCAATGTATTAAAACACTTGAGCTGAGTAAGCAATTCTGTCTTTGCTGCTTCTAACATCTGGAAAAGCTAAATAATAAAAAACATATCTCACAAGTAAGAGCAATCCTAAAATTAAATCATCTCTGTCATCAAATATTCGACTGTTAACTGACAGCTATTATAATAAACGCCCTTCCAGTTTTTCTGGAACTTACTGGCGAGTAGCAACAAAATCTAAGCGCACCTGAACCATGCTAAATATATTACGTTTTGAAATAATATAGCCTAATTTGTACTATTGCATTGACTTCTTAGTGATAGAGAACTTTATCTTCTGCTGGACCGAAAAGCAACGGAAAAATGAATGCACCTGTACCTATATTCCTTACTCAAGCAGGGAAATAAAGCATTAGTCATATATACCTCGTTATCAATATGAGCAACTGAAACGCTCGGTAATACGTAACCTAAAACATTTGGTATTAGGTGTCCCTCAGACCACTGCATCCACTGCAACACTTCGGAGCACTGGAAATAACCAAAATTAACCTATCAATGCAATAAAAAGAAATACCGAACAAGACGTAACAGAGAGGAATAATGAGTACATAATAAGCACTAGACACCAGAAATAGAAATAGGTCATTGAATTGGAAAATCATTTATTATCCTAACATTTGCTTCCTTCATTGCTTCACCTGCCAGATGAAGCATAATTGCGTCAGCACCGAATAACGTGATATTACTATCTTCCATTGCTGGAGTCTAAAAAAAATATCTTGCTTCAAAAAATTAAACAGCAAGGTAAACAATTTTATTGAACAATACACCTCTTTCTTATCACGAAAAAATAAGAGAGATGCAATATTTCTGCTTAACAGTAAAATACGATTAAATCCAAGAAATACATCGATAAACCAACCACTCCAAGCGGAAATTTATTATGTGGGGGCTTTTGATCTAGCACACTGATATCCTTATTCCCGATTTTGGCAGCAATCAGAATTTTTTGCATTCGAAAACTTTTTGGAGACCCATAAACTTTCTGAAAAAGCAATATTAATAATCATAATCATAACTGCTATCAATGTGACAACCGTAAGTATAAATGGAGCGGACAACATTGAACTTACACAAGGCATTTTCGCTGCTAAAATCCACAAGTTGAAAGCAAATCCTGAAATGATCCATAAAACATTTTTTTAGAGAAAAATAGACGAGGAACAAGACACCAATACAGTTTGTAATTTCAGTTGTCATATATGTATCTAGTTTGAATCAAACAACACGTTACTAACATAATTCTTCCGTAAATGAAAATTATCTTGCTGGTTTCCTTAGGGTAGAATGAATGTTTAACAATTATCCTTCCTATCGTTTGAAGACAAGAACACATTAACATTACCGCGCAAGAACAATGGAAAATTTAGAAATCACGCACTACTTCTGACCACCTTTCATACAAGTCACGCTTTGTGATATATAGATGAACAAATAAAACCATTTGGTAGAAGAATTGGATCAGTGTAAGGCTCATACGTAACCATTTTTAGATGGATCTAAAGAAACGTCCCTTCCATACACTTCAAACCCCTCTGCGAGTTCTCCTAACAAATAAACCAACAGTTGCTCGATCGGTAGGCAACGACGTTGTATTTCACGCTACCCTGACATGTACGGAATGAAACATTTAATCTTATAGTTCGTTTGTAAATGTTTATACAAATGGCCATATTAGGGATTGACATAGTTAAGACTGTTGAATATTCTCATTTTTTGAATGCAAAAGCAGTGAAGAATGATGGATGTCAGAAGGTGATTGGTGTGAATATATATACTTGCGTGAAGAGGTAAGACAGAGAAGTAGTGGTACTCCCTCCAATTTGTGATCAATATGGCCGTACGGAGAGAGCCATGGTGTTCCTTCCAATGCATAATATACAATGATTGCTTTTTCTTTCATATTGTTCTAGCTAGCAGTTCATAGTTATAGATCTCTCCTAAACTTCAAAATTATTCATAAAGAAATTGTTCCGAAGAGAAATCCGCGTCCTAAACTACTGCTAGTTTGATTATTGCTTGGCAGTTTTTTAGGGAGCATAAATAACGTACTGAAAATAGTTAAAATGCTTAAACGAACTACTGATTGGATTAATGCAAATCGGATACTGCATGAGTTAAATAGGGGAATGAATTTTTGGATATCAAGTTCGAACTTCACCTGTTAGTTATTATTTTGTAACAGCTTTGTTGATGTATTCGGGTGAATTCGCAGAGCCACGTCTACTACATTCCAAAGGATTCATACAATTGTGCATCGATAAAAGTGCTACCGACGACACCGGGGTACACAATTTTCTCTATTGCTTCGCTTAGCTTTTATCTAGATAAATTGTTTTCATTGTAATTATCAAGGATGTTTAGTCATTCCATAAAAATTATCTCTTGTAAGTCCAGATTAAATATGATGCCTGATAGCTTGAGATAATAATGCTAAGATATTCCTTTTATTAGTCAAAGTATCCAGCGATAATCGTTTCTCTCACAGTATTTTCTTGACTTCTTGACCTTCGTGGCAACTCACAAACGTGAGATGTTGGTAGTTTCGTAGCATTTGAATCTAATGAGTGCAACTTCATTACTCCTTTTCTCTGTTCGTTACACTTTCAATAACAATTGGTTTAGTTCTTCCGAAAAAGCTTGAAGGTTTATGGAAAGAACAAAAAAGACTGAATACTTCCACTTACATAGTATCATCGGCATAATATTTTAATTAAATCTAAAAGTAAACTCATCAATGAGTCAATCATATTCCGTCCTATATAACTATATTACATAAAGTAAACAATTAGATTGCAGTCATTCTTATCGGTTGGGATTGATGGTGACGTATGGATTTGGACAGGTGATGAGCTGGATGAAGCTGAATACTATCCTAAAAACATCAAAGGAAGAACGCATTGCGCAATAGCTTGGCATGTAAGAAATCTTTCAGCGTATTTTGTTGGAAGTGTGCAGAAATCATAAGTCAAGGGTTTGGATTTGAGTTCGGAACTTTTAAAGTTGCTTAAAAACTTTGGGATTTAGAGATTGGTTTTTCGATAAAATACAAAATTTTTAAGTCATTGAATAAGATTTATTCTCTAATTTACAACGCAGCGATTCCGTTGTTACTGTTGTCATCTTTGATTACTAGTTATCATTTATCATTATCATCACTGTTTACCAGAAAATAATTTTCCAGAGAAATGACGTGTATATCGGATATACAAGTACAGATGACCAAACAGGTATCCAAAAGTCAACAGTTTCTCGTTTTGAGAAAGATTCCCTACAATTGATTGCACCAATAACCACTTTTTCACTGGATTTATCTAGTATCGATATATCAAAATCAGGAAAATTTTTGGCCGCTGGTTCTATGTATGTTTATTCTGAACAAGTTATAATTTTCAGTACTAAAATTCTTGTAGTAGTTGTTGAGTTTAATATATTTCAGCCCGGTATGTTTTGAATATAGTCTTTATATTTCCTTCTTTTGCAGCGATCATGTTTTGAAATTAATAAATCTCGAAACAGGAGATATAATTCGTTCTGAAGCAGATGGGCAGATTATGTGTGTTGCAATTAATTCGAGAGATGAATATTTGGCTGTTACAGCAACTGATGGAATGTTACGTGTTTTTGACATAACATTACCGAAAGGTGAGGTTCCTGAACCGATCACTGTTCGGATTTGTTCGCGTATTATTGACATGAAGTAAGCGATTTTTTCCGACTTTAATGAACGATATAGGTTTTTTTTGTTCAAAAGTAAATTTTTAAGTTAAATACCCGTTAAAAATTTTTCTTCCAGGCCATCTTGCTCTAGACTTCAACTATGTTGGGATCCATCCGGCGATAATCTCTTTGTTCCAGCACTTGGATGTGTTAAAAAATTCTGCAAGGATTTATTTAAAGAAACAACCAAATTTTTTGCACCATCGAATTCATATGTAATTCATTCATATTCTCTTCACTATTTCATTTGCAATCTATAATTTCATAAAAGATGAGCATTTGATAAGGATTAGTTCAAATCATTCAACGAACTAAAGAAATTGGAGATCACTTTAGAAAACTAATGACAAACCGTAAAGCAACCAATTAATATAGTTATCGTTTTTAAGGAAATGTTTAGTGTTTGCTGTGTGTCGTCCTGCGGAACATACTTGGCCTCATCTGCCATGAATGGCTCAATTTGTGTTTGGCAAGTTTCGACCGGTGACCTGTTAACATGTAGTAAGTATCAGATAAATGGACAACCAAAAGTGATTTGTACTATGTTTTGGCACCACTTATTGCAGGATACATTGTTTTTCGCAGATACTGAGGTATACTGCAACTTGTTTCTTGGATTTGAGTTTTTTAATTCTTAACTGGCTAATTATTTAACTAATATATGATCTGGATTTGCTTTGCAATTACTTGGTACGATGTAAAACTTGTCTTAACACTTCGCTGTATATAGTTCCTAGTCATATATTTATTGAAGTGGGGAAGATTTTTCGAAGTTTTTACTTGTAGGAGCATATATGTTCTTTAAGTAAATGCACGAGGAAGGTCACTTCGGGTGGACTTAGCAGTACAGACTTGGAATTGCAAAGCGGAAGAAACAAAACTGTTGCAAATTTTGACGATGACGAAAATTCGCAATGTATGTAATATTTATTTAGTCAGTTTTTGTTAATTTGCTTTTTATCAGTTTTTTAGATCTTTCCTATTATGACATGAAGTTTCATTTCTTTTTTCAGTATCCGTAGATATAGGTTTTATAAAAAAATCTTATGGATTTGATGAGGAAGGATCTTTCCGTGGTATCACTGATGCAAGCGAAAAAAATCCTCATATTTTTACAACTACAGAACTTTTAACTTCATACAAACCACTGGTTGTGCCGAAAGCTTTTGTGACTGGCTCTACCCCTGAACATCTAAAACAAAGATATTTGGTAAGTCTTTTTTCAAAAGTTTCTGTCATATATTTGTAAAGATTTCTCTTTAACATTATTCTGGAAAGGTAATGTTTTGCAGAAATGGAATCGGTATGGTACAATAGTGAGTTCATACAACGGAGATGACGGAAGAATCGAGGTGTTTTTAATTTTAAAGTTTGTAAATTAGTATTTTTAAGCATTATTTTAGATCCTGTATCTTCAGTTCATTAGTTGAAAAACTGATGCAGTTTGTTGCTGTTGTTTTTTTTCCGGAATTTCTTATTAGATAAAAGTGTACATAGGTGCATAAAAGAAAGATTGGAATACATGAACGTCATATTTGAAATCCGCAGCTTCAAGAGCGATATTGGGACTAATAATTTCCTGATATTCGGAACCGCACCATCGCTGCTACTTCCACACTGCTTTCAAAATTGTTATAATTAGTTAGGCAGTTGTTAATAACATAGTTATTATTCAACTGAAGCAGATATTAATTCAGGTGAGACCCAGTGTCATTGAAATTGGTCAACGTCAAGCATTGATCTTTTGTTTGCATGCTTTTAAAATTTTTATTTTTTGAGAGAATAAGGAATTACAGATAAATTGGCACGATACTTCGATACATCCGGAGATTATTATGGACAATACAGCGAATTTCTCCGTCGGTGACATGACTGATGAAATTGTTGCATTGGCGTCGAAAGCCGAGGGGGAAAGTTTAAGGTCCTCTTTGCTTTTGTTCTCAGAGTTTCAGATCGCTTTTTTTTACTTTCTTAGCTTTGCGAAATTATACTGTTGTCGGGAATGAAAAAATTGAAAATCATAGCAAAAGGTAGAAGTAATGTTTGGAAAGATATGAATGTTTGTCACGTTGAAGCAGGTTTTATTAAAAGTATCTTTGTAGTGAAGTGCAGGTACATTGTATCAAAGCTTGGGATTATGGTTCAAGAGAATGGGGCGTAACGTTGCCAAAAGATGAATCTGTCGAAAATATAGTCATTGGAAAAACATTTCTTGTTTTGGCCACATCTCAACGATATTTTCGAACATTTTCACATGCTGGAACTCAAAAAATGGTCTTTTGTTATTCAGGTAGCTATGTTTTTTAAATCCCTTTTGAATAGTTTTTTAAGAAAAATGAGTATGAAGTAAGATAAATAAAATGGAACAGAATGATGCCAGTATTTCTTTTTAGGGCCGTTGCTTACAATGTGTGCATTCAACGATATGTTTGCGGCTGTAGTGTTAAAGGGTGGTGCTTATTATGAGGACGATGAACCGCAATTTAATGTATTTTTTCGAGTTTTTTTTGACTTTTTTATTTGATCAAGATTGGTTCTAAAATTGATTTTGCATATAGGAACTATTCATTTTTAATTTAGTCTACAGCAAGTGTTTACAAAATGAAAACTGAAGGCTGGCATAACTGTCAGTCTTTGGTACAAACTGTTCCTATCAGTGTGAGCCGCAATGCCAAATTGGATTGGATTGGTTATACAAATCGTGGAACATTATGTGCAATGGATAGCAAGTGTACGTTTTCTTGCTAATGATACATTTATAGTAATTAATTAGGACGTTTTTTGTGAGCTTTTAGATAAAATTAAAATTGCTAAACTGGGCTATGGCGTTGTCTGCAGTTAATGAATATATTTCGATCATTTAATTGAATAAATGTGCTCAAATTTCTTTTAGATTTTTGTTTTATAGTTCTTACGGATGTTAGTTACTTGAGAAAGTACTCTGTCGATTTTCTATGATTAATCAGATTCAAGTCACATCTGCTCAGTATTTTATCGAGTAAGTCTGATTTCAGATTGCTGCCGGATTCTTTCCTCCAGCGGCATTTGGATTCCTGTTTATGACTTTGCCAGTAGTCTTAGAGCTAAATCAGACCACATATTTCTGATCAGTTTTATGGATTACCCGCACTGTGAAGTTCGTTATGTATATTGTCGAGGAATGAAATATCCTTTAGTTGAAAATCGTTCGGTTCCAGCCCTCGTTAAGTGGCAACTTCCGCTGTGCAATCAGGTATACTTTATTTTATCGAAATCATCACGAATTTCCCTTCAATATGTAACATGAAAATGAATAAAATTTCCGTCGAATTTCATTGTAACGCTTGGAAAATAATATTCGTTCTTTTTAAAAAATAATGATTATTCACGAAAAGTTTTTACTCAGGATTCGGAAAAATCGAAACTCGAAGAGAAGCTTTTATTAGCTGAAATTCGGAGATGTGCGTTAAACAGCGACGATGAAAACGAAAAGGAATCCGAACTTTTGGTTCGCTTTTCTCATGTTCTTTTTGTAAAATTATTTTTGAGAGAATTATGCATATATTATTTAAAAATTAAACTTGTTCGATGTCCCGAAAATTTGTTTCAGTTTATTGGGAGGAAACTTTTTCCCATATTTCTGTAAAGTTTTATAGGATATTTCGGCGGCGTGCACAAAGGATGTTGTTCGATTATTTGCACTTGCATGTAAAGCTGATCGTCAGTGTCGTGCAGCCGAATTTGCCACATACACACATTCTGGACAAATTATTCAGTCTATGTGCAATTTCGCTTCTAAAACGCGACATCCTTTACTTGCAGAAAAAGTTTGTTTAGTTACTTCGTACTTGTAATTAAATTATCATTTCATTTCCAGTCAAAATTATGTATTTTAAGATTAAAATTAAAAAAAATAACAACTTAAAGTAATTTTTAATGATTTGGTTGGATCTTTTTTTCGATAAGTTGTTGATGACAGTGTAAAAATTTCTCAGTCTTATGCCTATTTATAGGTTGCTGAAATTGGAAGAATAAATGCTACCGCAGAAAGAAAGAGAAATATCCCATCAGAAGATGGGGAAAAAAATGATTTTTTGGTGCCCAAACGATTAAAAAAGATGGACAATGAATCTGTTAGTTGTGCATGAAAAGTATATTATGCATTTTTCAAATGTTTTGAAATTTGTAATTTCTTTAAGCAAATTTTGTTATAGGAGTGCATCTCAGATGAAATCGTGATCAAGACTGTACGACAGGAACCGGAACAAGATGAAAGTGAACATATGCATGATTTAGAATTGACTCTGAGTAATAAATCTTCCTCACCATTCTTACTTCCTGTTCAATCAAGGCTACCTTCTAATCCCTTCAAAGTACAGTATCATTTTGCTATCCAAAAAGATATGATATTAGTATTATGGATTCCATATCAGCGTCTCTCCTTCAGTTGATTAATTAGGGAAAAGCCTGAAAGTTAAAGTTTTTTATAATGTTACAGTCTCTTATTTATGATTATATTTTGTTCGCTTTAATTCTTGAGCTACATTTTGCTCTTGGTTTGCAGCGTAAATCTGAAAATATATTTGGTTCAAATCAAGACAACTTTTTCGATTCATTAGCTTCTGCGTCTACAGCTACCTTGCGAAAAACGAATGATAATACTAGTGGTTGGATGAAAATGAAAAGAGAGGTTGTTTGGAATGCAAAAAAATTTCATTTACTAAATTTCAGTTTACATATTCTTATTAACTGGAACCAATATGTATAATTAAAATGAATAAATTTTATTGTACCACTGAGTCAATTTCCTTCATATTGCGTTCGCTATAATTTCCATTGCAGCCATCAAAAACTCGACAAACTTCACTGTCAGTGAAACATATTGAAGAAAAGTAAGCTGTCACTTTTAAGTATGTTATACGGTCCCAAGATTTCTTAATTCAGAATTAAGAAATGCATAAATGTATGAATATTTTTGATTTGTAAATCAAGCAGATATTGTAAACTGTAAGGTTTCGTCAGGTTTTCTTGACTGCTTGTTTTTAGAAAATTTAGAATTATCATTTGTTTTAGTTTTCAAGTTTTCACCTAAGCTGTTTACTAATTCAGTCATTCAGAGAATCGGCTAAAACAGAAACAGGATTCGAATTATGGTTAAAGTCTGCGGAAAGTAAATTAAGGGAAGATTATGATGGATGCGAAGACTTCTTAGGATATGCTGTTAAGAAATTTCGGCGTCTAAAAACGAGAGAGAAGCAGGTGAGATTTCGATTTCTCCATGCTTCATAAATTTTTCAGAAATGAAAATTTTATAATGAATTAGAAAGAATTATTTATTTTAAATATTTTTTTAAATTTAAGCATTGGAACAACTTGGCTCAAGCTTCAAAAACCTGAAATATTTGCTGTTCAATGGTTGCTATTTGGATTTTCATGCTTTATATCGAAAACCTTTTTAGTGAGAAATTATTAATTTAGCAGATTAATAATATGTCGCAATTAGTTTTCTAAATTTTAATTAAATCGATTGATTTAATAAAAACCACATTAGCAGGTTAAAGTTGATTAATTATCAGCATTCATTTCTTTTAGTTGATGGAACTAGGTCTTATAGAACGGCTATAACTTTAAAAAATATCTTATCAAATTGTTCCATTGAGAACTGATTTGTATATTCTCAGCATCTAACGATTCCTTCTGTTCGGCGCATTTTTCCGCTGTAATTGCATTATGCAATTATTCAATGAATTTTTAGAAGAGTTAACTTTCCAAAAATTTGTTAAATAATGTGATTTACTTTTTACATTTTTTATCATGCCACAGTAATCATCGTAGAGTTTCCGAATCATCTGTTACATCTGTAGTTTAGTTTTTGTATTTTGCATAATTACTTTGATTTTTGTTTCATTTAAACGAAAAATTAAAGATTTTTAATGCAGGGCTCCAAAAATTTTCTGTCTGATATCACATTAGCAAGCAAAATAGGAGAAATAAGAATTTGCGGGAAGTTTCATCTGTTTCTCTGCTGTCTTATCTTTCACGTAAGATAACATTCGCTCTTTGTACAATTAACAAAAATGGAAATTAGAGTGAGTTAGAGGATGAAATTAAAACAGTCATAAATACAGAAAAAAAGATTGATTAATTGCATGAAATGTTGTTATTGTCATGGAGAGTCGTCAATTTTTTCCTGTCTTAGAATTATTTCTTCACCCTAAAATTTATATATTTCATCGAGATGAATAAAGCGTTTTATTAATTCTAAAAGAGTACATATAAAGCTGCTAAAAACCATAAACAGTACGCAAGAATTGACTGTTGTGATACATTTGATACAAATACTGTTTAAAATTGGAAAAAGAAAGAAAAATAATATCCGACCCATTAATTTCTGCGAAATGTGTTTGTGCTACTTTTGGATTATCAATTTTTAAGACAAAAGTACTACGATTCTGTAGCAAGGGATCTTGTAGTCAGCTTTCTTGAAGAAGGGATGAATTTATATATTCCTGCTATGGTATGTTTTCGTTCTTTTAGGAATTTTGGAAAAGTCTTGAACTTCCAATTAATTGAATTTTGGCGCTGCAGCGACTAATTATTCCTTTCGAATTTATCTCTGTTCAGAAGTATATATAGAAAAAAAATATTCAGTGACTTTTTTAAAGATATGATGAATAGAATTTGCAAATTATGGTTACAGATTTCTGCACCACGGAAAAGCTTAAGAAAATTTGACGAGGCAATGCTGTAAATTTTACGTGTTTATTCCTAACCTCCTTTTACATAGTTCTGCATAGCAAATGAATGAAATAATTTTCCTTCCTAATTATAATTGGTTGCTTCGATAAATCCATCAAAATTAGGAAGTCAGCCGAAAAAAACTTGTTCACATCTTTTTGGTGAACTGGATAATTGACCTCAGCCAATTGAGCATATGTGAGTAGTTGCAGAATATCTCTGTTTATTTATAGTATATTATGAATGAAAATATCAAAAGCCGCTCTACGGATACTGTATTTTTCTCTTTCAACCTTTTTATCTATTTTTTTTTTCTTCATTCGGGACCTTATCATTACTGTTAACAGTTTCGCAAATTTCATTTTTACTGGTTTTTATGCAATTGCGCCATTCTAATTTCGAGTGGTATAATAGATATTCGCTTCTCATTAATTATGGTAATTGTTTTTCTGACTTACTTCATTCAACGAGTTAGATAAACTATATTGAAGTAAACAACGGTGATAACAAATAGCACCCAGGTATATGCTTATCAGAAGTTTTCACATAAAGATAAAAATTCTCTTATCTAGGCGATATTAATGACAGTTTCATCAAAATAAACTTATGACAACTGATGAATGAAAAATTTAACTTCTGGAGTACAGAAATATCGATTTATTGTTGCTAAGAGCATGAGTGAATTAAATTTTAATTCTTTATTAAATATTTGAAATATTTAATATTTCTTAAATTTCCGTGAACTCAACAATATTTACACAATCACAGTGAAGAAATATAATATAAAAGGAAGTTGGCGTGAAAGAAAGAATTGGAAAGAGACTTTCTTTTGATAATTTATTTCCTACAGGAAGGAAATGTGAAGATTGCATCAGAAATGATTTCCTAAAAAACTGTCAATATATTTCAGATTTCATAACTTAGTGCTTTAAAAAAAATTTTTGTATCGTGAAAAAAGTAAATTTTTCATTTGGAGGCGCTCCAGAAAGGCTTCATTACTCATCTTCTTCTTGGCCCAAACTGATCCAATAAATAGCCAAATGAAAAATATCGTTGTAGAAAAATTCAATAACATAATTATTAACTTCATCTTTCATGAATTCTTTTATAGAAGACTTTCCTCTCTCTCTCTCTCTCTCTCTCTTCAATTGATCAATCGTCTATCATGCAAAATATTGTTGCAGAAAAATTCAATAACACTATTATTTAATCTAATACTAAATATAACATAAATGCAAATGTCACATGCGTAGCGCAATTATATCAACAAAGCAAATGACAATTCGACGGCTACGATTGTCTTCATGTTCTAAAAAAATTTATTTTGGACGTTGCTTTTCATAGACGGGCTGTGTGAAAATAATATTGCTTCTCGTTATATAAAGACAAGGTTGTTTGGAGATCTTTGAGGATTAGGTTTCGTAAAGAGATTTTCTTTTGGTACTAGGTTGGGGAGTGATGTGTTTGCAGAGAACTACTGATATTAATCATTTAATTGAGATGGGAAAACCGAAAGCTATATGTACGGCTCGAAAATCCGACAGATTAGCAGGATACAAAAAAGGATATAATGGAAAGGCCGATCCATTCAGTGCAACATCACATACCAAAAGCATCAACTCTCAAAAAAGTTCAGGTTTGTTTAAGTCCTCTTTTCAGTACTTGATATCCAATTATTCATGAAGTTCTTAATCAAGTTCCGAAGTAGATAGAGTAGTTGTGGTTGAATTTTTTGTTAGTGAATGTATTTGCATGGATGCTCAAGTGTTCCTCAAAAAGATAAAGAGAGGAGAAGGCTATTCTTTCTTACCATTAGAATTTCTTTCTTGTCAATGAAATCGTTTGAGATACGGAGCTGAAACGTTGGTGTTTCTGTGTGTTTTCCATGGAATGACATTTGAAATAGGAGTAATTTACTAAGGAAATATGTACTTTCTCTTTTGCAGTAGTGTTAGAGCTAGGCAGCCCAGCTCAGCTATTCGAAAATGTGTATGTGTTTAGTTAATCAAGAATGGGAAAAGGATTACTGCATTTCTTTCAAACGACGGCTGCTTGAAATTCATTGAGGTGTTGTTTCTTTTCATTACTTCATATTCGATGACCTTAGTTGCATGTAATTAGGAGTTATCTACATGTTTAGTAACGTCGTATAGCACTTTGTAAGTCTTTACTGATTTGGACTCACATTGACAAAGACAAACTTCCCCTTAGCTCGTAATTTACTTCCTTATTGTAAAACTCAGAAATGTATCCTTCATATCTTCTCCTTTCCAATATGAATATGCAAATATTGTCATGAAGTTTTTATTACAGAAGAACGACGAAGTCTTAGTGGTTGGCTTTGGAGAAAAGGTCATGCAGTGGGATATTCTAGATGTACGTTTGAAGACTGTGAAAGTCACTATGTATTCATCCTTGATTGCTTTGTTTAAAGATAAAAAAGAGAGACCGCATTCATGAGCACTTGTTTATTGTTTCGTACTTTTTAGTCATCGTAATGTTGCTGCATAAAGATTTTTACGAAACTTTCTGTATTGTTTTCAGCTTCTTTCTGCATTTACTTTGATTAGTATTTGTCACGACAAAAGCTTATTCAAGTTTGGAAAGTATCTTCTGTAATGGACTATGTCTACAGGAATTTTATAATAACCAGTTTTTTAAGTCCAATTTTGGAAGAAGGAAATTCTTTCCATAACATACCATAACGTTGGGTAAATGCTACTTCAAACTTGGAAGAGTTTTAAGATTGAATTAAAACTGAAGTGTGTAGTATAAGTGATGTGAGACTGTGTCTCACAGTGCGGGGATGTGTGCTGTGTCATAAGGCGAGCACGGCGAGACCGTGCGAGACCGCTATCTTCACAATACGTAGAGTGTTCTATCAATATAGCTGTTGTCCAAGAGACACTGATTGCATCTTGAAACAGGTTGGCGTTCCTACATTTGTAGGTGCGCTTGGTCTGATGGTGAGATGGTCTAAGGCATTTTTACTACTCTTCCGTTTGAATGCTCTGGACCATCATTTTGTTAGTGTTAATTGTACAGATTAGTTCATTTCTGTACGGGATATGTCCATTTATGGTGAAATATCAGCTGGTTCGTAGTATTTCTGTAGTGAGAATTATGATGAAGAGATTGATTGGGTCACTGTTTCGTCTCAAACATAGCAGAAATTCGTTCCGCTGGGATCTTTAACGGCCAATTATTCTTTATCGACTCTTGCATTACAGATTCAGACTTATGAAGTAGGTTGGAAAATGACTTTTTGCTATGTTTGGGAGATCTCTCTGATAACACTTTGCCAAGCAAATGAAGAGAATGAGATTGTTCGAGTCAATGATTAGAAATGGTTGTGTAATGAACGAAATCATCACTTATAAAGAAAAAAAATAACTTGCAGATGTCGATGGAATGTCCGATACATCCCGGCGCTCATTTGGTGGAGGATCATCGAGCCGGTGATTTAATCTGCTCTGAATGTGGTTTAGTTGTGGGGGACAGGTATCGACTATTCATTGTATTTGATTTTATTAACGTTCAGATCTTAAATTAAAAATGGCATTAAGTTGACGATCAACTTTCTGTTTGAAAATTATATTCAAGACTAGTGGATGTGGGCACAGAATGGCGATCATTCAGTAACGAGAAATCTGGTGCAGATCCTTCACGTGTTGGTGCACCGGAGAATCCACTTCTTGGAAGCGCTGATTTATCGACATCTATTGCTGTCGGTTTTGGTAGTTCTGAGAGTGATCACAGGCAATTTACACATCTTCGTTTATCATTAAAGTTCTAAAGTGGTCTGGATTTGTCACTCTCGAAGTCAAAACTTTTATCATTATCTCATGCCTTTTAGGCATAAAACGTCTATTGATATTTTTGTTTATTCGATAGTTTTGTTGAATATTTCTGTTTGTCTTATTAATTTATTGTTTTAATCACATAACTTCGATTATTTGTAGCTTGGCAAATGCACAGCGCAAGAATATGAACAACATGGATCGGCAAATGTCGCAGGGTTTAAGTGTAATTCGTGAAATGAGCGCACGGATTCACCTCCCAAAATCTATTGAGGTCTCCAAGTTAATATTATGAGTGGTTTTTAATTTTTCCTGTTTTAGCAGTTGAATATCTTTCTGAAGGTACAGGTTATGCATAATAGTTTATGTGGAGCTGAATCTTTCAGGATGGTGCGGCGAAGATTTTCAAGGATGTTTTGGATAGCAAAGCATTACGCGGTAAAAATAACGAAGCTCAAGCAGCAGCCTGCTTATATATAGCTTGCAGAAAGGAAGGTGTTCCACGTACATTTAAAGGTTATTATTACTAATTGTTAATGTTGTGTTGGAGTATATGATTTCATGTCATCATAATTTTATAAATCTATTTCTTGAATATTTTAATCTTGAAAGATTTTCAGAAATCTGCGCTGCTTCTCGTGTTTCCAAAAAAGAAATAGGAAGATGTTTCAAACTGATTATAAAATCATTGGAAACGAGTTTAGAACAGATTACTAGCGCAGATTTTATGGTTAGACTGATGGGTTTTTCTTCTGATTTCTGTTTTTAGAAACTGAAAATGATTTTATATAAGTCAATTTACTTCCAAGTATTTTTCCGCTTTCTTTTTATTTAATGTTCCAGCATATTGTTTGGCATTTTAAATTAATTTATGTAAGGTTGTGTTTTTTAGCATAGAATCGATTGTTGAGTTGATATAGGTAAAGAAACTAGAGCATAAACTGTAGCATAGAAAGTGTAAAATGAGGCTTTCATCACGCTTATTTCAATAAATGATAACTGTTGCTATTAATAACCGTATTATTTCGTTTTACTTGGCGATTTGTGCAACTTTTAGTCACGATTTTGTGGTAATTTGGGTTTACCGCATAGTATCCAGGCTGCAGCAACTCGAATTGCAAAAAAAGCTGTTGAACTGGATTTAGTCGCTGGGTAAGATCGTTTTTTTATTTTAATGCTTCTGAATTAACTTTAGTGATCTGATCATACCACTTATGTTGGTTCATTTTAGCCGTAGTCCAATATCTATAGCTGCAGCAGCGATATATATGGCAAGCCAAGCATCCAACAGTAAAAAAACTGCTAAAGGTTTCATTTATGACACTTTTTTGCATTAAAAAAAAAAATCTGTTTGGAATATGGTGATATGTGCAGAAAGTTTTGAAGAAAGGTGTTAGATTTCTTAAAAAATGCAGCAATGCAGTTAATCTGCAGTGTGCAAGACCACTTACATTTAAGTTTTTAGAAATTGGTGAAATTGCGGGTGCAGCTGAAGTGACAGTGAAACAAACATATAAACTTCTTTACCCTCGCGCCGCAGAATTGTTTCCGGAGGATTTCAAATTTGCTACAGGTGTTGATTCGCTTCCCCCATCGTGAATTTTCATAATGTTTTTGCGATATTAAATCTGTATTTAATACTTTTTTGCTTTTCGTGTTTTTGTTTGTGGGGATTTTTTTATTTCCTTCCGTCATCAAATTTTATATTTTTTGGTGATTTGATTTTACTCGGTTGAAGCTTGCATTTACTGGACTTTCTTTTCTGTTTATTAGGCTTATTGCTTTATAGATACTATTACTTTATTTATTATATAGTTCACTAATTATGGTTGTTCATTCTTTATGAGAGCAGTAATTTCTTCAATCAGGATTTCCGAATAGACAGACCTTTGCATCAAAAATTTTTTGTAACTTCATTAAAAAAAATCAGAATTATTGTTTACACCAGATTACTATAACGTCATGGAAATTACTTTTCTTCCCATTTTTCGTAGTTTGTATTTTTAATAGCCGAAGCCTTTTGTTTAGTGACGGTACAAATCATCGTGATTAAATATTCAGCGAAGTGCTTTTCATGGTCTCTGAGATAAAGCTATAGTTAACGAAACAAACCATTTTGCGGAGGTAGATTGGTATAGTTTTTAAGCAACAATTAGTTTATCATGGGTTAAAGATGTGCAGATTTACCACTTTTGGTCACAGTCCTTATATATTCGAAATGTCAATCAGTGATATGCATTAAAATGTGCTACCAGGTGTAGAGAAAAATTGCAATGATTTTTATAAATTCTAATATTTCATAGTAGTTAGAAATGGAGAAGCGAAAAAGGGAAAGAAAGAATGGAAATGAAATACGATACATATTAACTTAGAATTCATTTATATCGAATTGAATTGTTGAATCGTACCAATTGTTCTAATATTCCATTAAGTTTAGTATTGATTCATGGGATGGTTATATGTATATGTTAGATGAAGCAATATAAGGAAGGAGTGGTTAGGTTTGTGTGAATGCGTATTTTGAAAAATCTAAACTCTCTAGGCTTTCCGGACGAATCTATGGCTTCTGATTATATATGCATTCCCTTCATAGGCATACTTATTATTCTACAAATACCATAAAAAGAGTGCATAACAATGCTAGGATTGGTCCGTTGAATATACACACTGAAAAGGACGATAACGAACGACTTGTCGAAAGAGAAAGTGTATAGAGAAAGTCCATACATCTTCCCCTTTTTTTTCATCATTTGCTTCAATGATTTTATCTCTTGCTCTATCCTTCCCTTTGCCAAACTTGTACTAACTAGCCTAGTTTTCCACTCTTTCTTTCTAGCTAAAATGGCCTGCCTGGATTATCCTCTTATATCTTTTAATATTTTGTCTTCATCTATTGCATACAGCTATTCCTCTTCAAACATTGATTTGCCCATTCCTGTTCAAACATTGATTTTCTTTTTTTTCCGCATCATCCACACAATTTATGTTTTTCATTGTTTTATATTTTAAATCATTTAGACATATAAGGCATTTTTTTAAAAGAATTTTTGACTTATTTTTTCATGGATTATAAGGCTGGTAGTGGGAATATTTTACTTTTTGTTTACTACTTATTCACTTCAACAACTATTCCTTTATGTATAATTAAATTTTATCTTAAAATAGATTATGCATCTAACTTTTATCATCAATTAATTCGCTGAATTAATTATACATTCATCTTCGTATGGTCTGCTCATAAATCATTTTAAAAAGAGCTTGGATAATACATATGTATATATATATTTTATTTAATTCTTTATCACACACACACACACACACACACATAATTTTCTCGTAAATGTGAAGAATATCATAATATAATATTATTGTACCTTATTATTATTTGTGTCATTGTGGAAGAAAATGTTCGTTCGCAAACGGATTTGCAAAACTAAGAGCTAAGAGACAATTAATTGAAAAAGATGGCATCATCCTAAAATGTGCAATAAATATATCATCTTATTATAAGAGAGGAAATGAAATGTATACTACATCTTTCTGTTATTGCTCTACTTTGATATTCTATTCCATCTCACTAACCTACTTCCTTAATAAAGTAAAAAGGAAAACTTTTATATTCAATTTATGAAGTTACCAAGACCATATAGCCGCCGATCTGTTTTACTGATCGGTTGATCATTAAAAAGGCGCTTGTATAAGAGGACATCTTATCCATTAAGAAATGTTCAGTATCTTCTTCATGAAATGATTCGAAAAGGAATTTACTGGCAAGAAAAATGAGTTACGCAATTCCTATTTTAATGAAAGTGAATAAAAAGTGATATGGATTATCATGGAAATGAATAATGAAATATTTGAAAACAATTAATTAATAATAACCAGAAATGGAATAGATATGAATAAGTAAATCAGGTATAGGTAAATGTTTTCACCTGATAAGACAAAAAAATCACTTCAAAGTTTTCCTCTATTCTTTCCTTCTTAGCATATTACGTGTAGAGTGATAACAAAAAAATAAAAAATTAGATATATCTATCGTAGGATAATGTGATAAATTCATTTTGTCAAAATGCGCCATTATATTGTGGGATTCATTGCGCTCAGCTTTTTGTAACTTCCTGTTTTTCTTCCTGTTCGCCTCATTTCAAGTGTATTGGATGGGAAATGATATCATTTGAAATCAGCGAGAGAATCCTATTTCAGCTTAATTAGTGCTACTATCACTTCTTGCACTAACGATCCCTATAATGCTAATATTCTGATTGTGTCTCGATAATATTAGATATTCATCTAATTATCTTGTTCTCTTACATGTATGTATAAAATATTATTTGTTGAAAATTAAATTTGAAATTTATTAGTTTATTCAATTTTACACTTTGTGCCAATTTCAATTTTCCTTTTTTTTGCCAGTAATTATTGCAATTTCAAAGAAAAAATTTTGAAAAATTTCTGAAATGATTGCAGAAAAATTTAAAACTTGATCAATTTATAAATATAAGAGAGCAAATTTGATATGTTTTCGATCGTTATTTCAAATTTCTTTTTAACCTCTTCATTTCTTTTTATATCTCTTCTGAAGTAAAGTCTTTCCAGTGATAGAAATAAAGTTGCTTTACTGTTTGAATATCACATGATGCTACTTTGACGAACTTCTTTCTGCTCTCGTGATAATCTTCCGAGAGATAAATATTTTGAATCACTATTGCTATATTCTTATTTTGGCTTTTAATTATATTTATATTTATATGTGAGAAAATATCCAATCAAGTTCTACTCCAACAGTTGCGCCTGTTCTTTAATAAAATAGCGCTTCAGGAAAAGCATATGTATCGCATATTTTTCAAAAAAAAAAACATGCATAATTTTATCGAGATTTCAATAAAGCATATCATAGCGATAAGTTAATATAGTGAAAGAGGAAAAGAAACTTAATTTGAATTCTTTTGAAATGATTAAAATCGCAAAATGAATATGGACAATTATACATAAAGAGCAAAATTCAAGGAATGAAATGAAGGATGAACTAATCAAAAGACAGTATTTATTTGTTAGTCTTAAAATGTTTTTAAAAATCCTTTTAAATCTTTAAATTTAGAAATAATTTTCTCGACTATTTTTATGGCATTTCTTATCTTTTAATATACGTTTATTGTTAATTACTTAATATAGAAGTATATTTAGTAAAAGATAACAGGTTTATATGTAAGGTATAAGATGTGATGATACGTATCGTAACTCAGAAAATTGAAGATATATTTTAACATTTTGATTTAGTTTGCTTTCAAATTGATTGAGAATATTATTTTAGCTTCACCTAACAGTAATCTTCAAATATTCATTTAGCACTTTTTCATATCACAGTGTCCTTTCCTACTTTCACTCTGCAACATTTCATTAATTGCTAATTTCCAGAATATAACTGAATAAAGGCAATAGCTATATTAAAACAATTATTTACATCTAAAATTTGGTCTAAGCTTTCAAGCTTTTTGACAGCTATGAATGAATCTATTAATAATTTTAAAGTAATCTATTATTTGACCCATTATCCAGCACTTATGATTTTCAAGCTACTTCATTCCACGTCCATTAATAGTGAAAATGGTTGAATACGCGAAAAGATCATTTCAATTTTTTCTGTTTTATTTTTAATGCATTTAAGATTTGATATTTTAAGCAAAAGGTTCAACTTATAGTAGCGATACGAAATTCAACAAAGCACTCAACACGAACAAACGGAATCGATTCATACAATATCGTTCTATTTCTTCTTCATACATAAATGATATGTTATGGAATATATTGAAGTATATCTTACAATTTGTTATTGATAGAGAACTCGAATATAGAATAGAATGATATTGATTCAATATATTGATCCCGTTTGTTAGTGATAACTACTAGGATCAGGATCAAATAATACCTCTCCAGTATTTATTATTATTATTAAATTATTATTATTTATTATAATTAATTATTATCATTATTGTCATTATTCACTGTTTCTATTGGATATTCAAATATCGTGCTATCACCAGGTAATTTATTCACATGTTTGCAGTAAAAGCTAATATGTATAAGTTGATTGATCAAATTGCAGAATTATTCATTGCTGTTGGCTGACAAATAAAATTTTCTGAAAACAATAGGAAGGCAATAAAATGACTGCGAATGGTGATATACCAGAATCTCTGGAGGAAATTAATTTGAAAATGAATGCGACAACGGATGAAGTAAGCTTAACTAAAATAATTACAGAGCTCTTAATGATATGATCTTAAACGATAACAAGCTTATTTATTTGCTGAATTGTGGTTGTGAAGAAGGTGAAATAAGCTTTACATAATTATGTTTGGTAATATCTTTGATGATCAAAAGTCATTAACATTTATTACTTATCATTTTTTACATTTTACATTTGAAATTTGAAAAGTTGGCTAATTTGAAGAGAATTAAAGAAACGCGAAAATGCTATGACGAAACTTTCATCCTCTTTTCAAAAAATTTTTTGTATTTTCTTAAAGTTAAATGAAGAAAAGTCTATTTTTGGAAACAAAAGTCTACTTTTGCTATTTATATGAAAATTACTAACCGATAATGGATTGCATTGTGATATCTATCATAAAGATGAATATTAGTATTTGATAGAAAATGAAACTTCCAATATGGATATATTTATTTCCTGATTTCATATCAATGATATGTTATGAGATAAATGAGAAAGGATCACATTTAAGTGTAATCAAAATGAGCAATAACAAAAAATATTGATCCTTCAAAAAAATCAGATAGCAATATCAAATCAACTACTTTTTCATCCATTCATGTGTTCAGCATTAATTCTGGGAAATATATCTCAGAGAATTTTAAAAACAACTGGATTGTTTTCGGAAGATAAGGTCGTTTCAGAATGTAAAACGATCCAAACTAAGAAAAACTGAATAATACAATTTGTATTATTTAGTTTTTCTTAGTTTGGATCGTTTTTTCAGAAATATTGTCGTATTATGTGAAATAGAAAAGTAGAAATTACTTGTTATGAGTGATAAATCTTATCACTACGAGCTTTTGCATCAAACAATCAGTAAGCAATAGTGATGGTTTGTGTTTTTAACCAGAATATAGTAGCTTATTTAAATCTTTTAATGGAGCCTTTTCTAACTTCTACTTAATAGCTACTAGCACACCTTAATGGTTATTAAACCACACACCTGACGAAATGAGAGGAAAAAGGGTATGATGTATTTTCTGATTTTTTTTCCATCAAATCATTTCATCGTTTTTTAATTATTATCAATAAATGCTTAACTGAGCAGTAATGATAAGATCCAATCATATGGTTTCTCTCTTATTTCTTTCTTTATGTAATTCAACAGAATGTAAAAGAAGGTGGTTCTATTTGGTTATTTTTAAAATTTAAATTTTTGAAATGATACAAAATTTTTTATGTATTCAATTATTTGCTAAACAAAAATTGCACAAAGAAAATATTGGAAATGTTTGATTGAAGAAAATGACTAATTCAACAAAATTTACAAAACTTTACTTTCAACGGATTGCATAATATTTAAGAGAGAACGAATAATTCTTCAATAAATTGAGAATATTTTTAAAATGAGAAATTGTCATTGTAATACAATGTTTTTTGTTTTTTGAATGAAAAATCGAAATATTACAACAAAAAATATTCAGAATATCTCTAATGCTCTTTACAAAATTTCTTGTTTTATCAGAAATATTTTAAAATTAAAGACATATTTCTCAGTTAATGAAAGTGCGAAATGAAAATTTGAACTGTTTGCTAATAGACTTTGAAAAATTACTTCAATATTAAAAGACGAAAACTAAAGATAATTTGTGTTGAAAATTTAAGCATTAGTGACAGACGACGCATTATCTTCCTTCTTTTCATGCCTCTTTTCATATTTAATTTTTTTGTTGTTTATACATAAATTAGAAAGTAGTAATGATTTGAGAACAAACCGAATTAAATTTCTATTCTTTGCAATTTGAAAATGCACAATCTAAGCTTATAAGCAAATCTGTTTTCAATCACTTCTTATCTGCAAGAATTCTAGAACAATTGGAACAGTTTCGTGATAGTAGGAACATAGGTGCTGCCAAATTAAAACTTGAGACAGATATAATCCAAGTTAACCTAGCTAACTTCCAATTGTTATCATAAGCGATTTTGTCGCATTATTTATACGGGTTGTGAGAAAAGAATCATTTCTTGCTCCCCAATTTCTTATTATCACTCCAATTATCAATAATGTATCCAAGAAATCCGATCAACACTATTTCCTTGTCAACAATATCTTTTTCCCTAAAGAATTTGCAATGTCAGAAATCCAATGATGTAGTATAGTACCTATTATCACCCTATCCAATCAATCTTTAAATATCTGCCTATCCAACTACATATATATATATATATGGAGACCGAGTCATTATGAGCTAATTAAAGTTTTTTTTTCTTTTTTATGAAAAATTATATCAGAGTATAATTATTTGTTAGTTTACGGATAATTAAACATTGATAGAATATTGGAGGAAAAAATAGATGAAAGTAGCTGATATTGTTCATTTCACCTTTTCACTCAATTTAAAATTATTCAAATGATTCAAGCAAGGCTAATAATCATTTATTCATAGATAACGAAACATTCGTTTTATTCATTAATATTGTTCCACAAACTTCTAGACGTTTGAAAAGTTTCCCTCATTTTCTTTGTATTTCAGAAGTAGTTTGCATAGCCAGAATTTGATATCATATTTTCATACTTAATATATAATACAATTCGTAATTATATTTCGTTCATTTCTCCTTAGTTCAAATATTCATGTAAGAGAGATTAGAACTTGCACTATCATCACTATAACTTAAATTCGAGTAGGATTACATTCATCAACCGCTTTTTGGCCAATGCAAAAAAATCTTTTTTACGCCAAATCGTTATTTCTAAAACTTAGTTTTCATCCAATCCAATTTCTTTACTCTATCAGGCAGCAATGATAGATCATTTTTATTGCAAAGATTAATTCCTGAGAGTAATGTAACATTAGACATCGGAATTAACATCAGCGATATATTCCAGATATCCCTATGAGAAATATCTTTTATGGATAACAAACGAAATAGCATTTGCCTTCACTGAGATAGTGACAGAGTGTAATATTTTATGTTTAATGCAGTTTCCTCCAATAATTATCATAAAATTAAATCAAAAAAAAATTATTACGTAATAGCTGCTCATTTTACGCAGTTTGAAATTAAATTTATTTCAATACAAATGCATTTGTTCCCAATAGTTAATGATTGGTATCAAATAACCTGAAGAATGCTAAATGTCTGAATCAGTATTTCTATGATTGTCATTAAGTGACTGGATTGACGTATGTCTGCTTTCCGTAATCAGTACAAATCTTTGGGTTGATAATTCGTTTTCCGAAAAATGAGTAAAATGAAAAATGAATCGTCACTGAATGATTTTCATCAAATACTGGAATTTGTTAGCGATAATAATGATATTTGCTGATGTGTCCGATGAATTCAAAAATTTAAATGTCTCTGTCAATTTATGATTTGAAATTATAAACTTTTTTACGTGCATAAAATCATTTCTTCCTCAATTTCAATTAAGCGAGAAGAAAGTGAAAAAGGAGAATAATGGATGTGTGAAGAAGATAAAGTTAAAATGTACTTTTTTAATAATTAATATTTTAATTTTGAAAAAATCAAGAAATCAAAGATTATTATTGCAGTAAGGCTGTGATCGCATTATTTCTATTTAAAGCCCTTAAATGAAATTGAAAGTTATCTCATCACAAACTGTAAATTCTGAAAATTTTTCAATTCAAAGTTTTATTTTTACCATATGTAAAAGGAAAAAAGTTAATTTGAAAATATTTCAGTCTTTGGAAGCAACAAGGCGTATGTTACAATTATGTGAAGAAGTATGTTGTTTATATTTATTGAAAGAATTATGTTTGTATGGAAAGTTATTATTAATTATTACTCTGATAAAATTATTTTCCAATCATTTCAGCGAATGATATTTCTATTCATCCAATAATAATTGACAGTTCCATTATTCACTGAAAGAACTAAAATTAATATTTCCTAATTGAAAAATTTTTTTGAAAAAGTTTTATTTTGCAAAAAGTTTCCTAAATTAAACTGAAAGCAATGAAATAAAATTGATAAAATCATAAGAAATGAATTGAATTTTATTTGAAATTTTATAAAACTTAATGGTTTCAGAGCAAAGAAGCGGGCATTAAAACACTTGTAATGTTGGATGATCAAGGAGGTAATTAATCTTTTATGCATTTTTCCTTCCTTTTACAATTGTCGTTTTTTCGTCATATTTTTATTTCCGTCGTTTATATTTTTAATTTTAAATTCTAACAAGAAAAATTAGGAGATGAAGAATACGAGTACATAAATAGCATTCAGGTGAGACAAAAAGAGTATTTATTATTGCTACAAATATATTGCGCAATATAGTAATATAGCAATAAACCGCTACAAATATAATGGTTATCGGTATTATTTCATATAGAAAAACTTAATTGCAGAACAACTTGAACGTGTCGAAGGAGGTCTTGATACAATAAATCAAGATATGCGTGAAGCAGAAGAGCATCTGAAAGGAATGGAAAAGTGTTGCGGTTTATGTACACTCCCATGTTTTAAGTTTGTTTTTGAAAATCTTTCGCTATCATCCGTATTATCAATGATGATTAATTTGATTTCCTAATTCAAATTAATTTGAAAGAGTATGAAAATTATTAACGATCAAAAATCAAAACTATTGAAAATTTTTCACACAAGAATTAAAAACTGACTTTTAATAACAATAATAATAGCATATTTTTCATAATAATCAAATTTATTCATTTTTTATCGATTATTGTGTGCTGTAGAAGCGGCTGTATTTTTTCATACGAAAAAGGATTAATTTTTCATTGAATATATATGTATACGTTCAAAAGAATGACGCATAAATCATTTAATCCATTTATAATTAAATGAAATTAGACTATGGAATGAAATTTTTCATATTTTATATTATATTAACAGTTGATGAAAAGTTTCAATTTTCTTTGTTACACCATGAAATATTAATTATTTATTAAAAGATAAAATAATGATTTTGCAAGATTTCAAAAATTAAAATTGCAGGACGAATGATTTCGAAAAAAATTCGGAATATGCAAAGGCATGGAAAAAGGATGACGATGGAGGTGTGATTAGTGACCAGCCACGGATAACTGTTGGTGACTCTGGAATGGGTCCTCAGGGTGGATATATAACACGGTTTGGTTAATTAATTTGTTATTTTATTTAACATTATCTTTAGTCCACAGGGAGCCTTTTTCTTTCTGTTTAATCTTTATGGAACTTTTTTGTTCCATAAAGATTAAACAGTTGTTGGATTCATCTTTTTAAAATAAATTATAAACTTTTTCATGTCTTTTCTTCAAAACTTTCCAAACTAATTAAAAACTCTCGAACTTTCCAAACTAATTAAGAACCCTATATTCAATTTCAAATAATTTTGCTTACGTACGCATAATTTTTTTCTCATGATGAAATCCAACATTATAGGATAGTATGTATTCGGAAAGATTATATATGAAGTTTAAATAAATTAAATAAATCATTCAAGTTTAAAACTTCCTGCTTCAATTTTCAATAAAAAAGTAAAATTTTTAGAGTAATAAACGATGCGCGTGAAGATGAAATGGACGAGAATGTACAACAAGTATCAACAATGGTTGGTAATTTACGCAATATGGCAATTGATATGAGCACAGAAGTTAGCAATCAAAATAGACAGCTGGATCGTATACATGAGAAAGTATGTTGAATAATACTTTTGAATCCATATTTACAAAAAAAAAAACGATAATGGATATTAAAGTAAAGTATTTTGCTAAGTTTCTTATCAATACAAATCTTGAAATTCATTACGAAAAGTAATTTAAGGAATATTTACCAAGAAATATTTAAATAATCATCAATAATTGCAGACTCAATCGAATGAAGTGAGAGTGGAGTCAGCTAATAAACGGGCAAATAAACTAATCACTAAATAATGTAAGTTTACAAAGCGTTTAGTTCAAAGTTCATTCAAATTATAAGGACTTTAGGAATTTTGGTTTGCTGCACATATATCTTTATATGTCGTAAATTGGTGATATTATATATGGGTACATCATTTTTGAAACTGCTTTTATTTTGAACATTTACTTGTACAGCAGAAAGGCAGGATACCTGAATAAAATTCAACTGATAATATTTTTAGTGGAATAAATTTAGACGATTTTAATTATATTGTTTCGGATCAATTTGTAAGAAATTACTGCTGCGGTTTGCTTACTTTCAAACATACAATTTACAAGAAAGTTTAAATAGAAGTACTTGTCCCCGAGGATTTTTTTATCCATGTGGCTATTTATCAATATCATTCTACCATTGTTGTACACAAGTTCTTATATTTCGTTATTGTCTTGGATCTGCATATATCTATTAATTAATTAATCATTGTCATCAGCTTTTTAGATAGTCTATGGCTGTTGGCAACGGACAAATTTCCGGTCAAAAAAAATGATCTTATTAATTAGTTGATATGTTCATAATTGAACTTTAAATGCAAATGAGGTGCTTAGGTTACTATTATTACTTTATATTATCTGCAAAGAAATTTAAGATTTGTTTTGTGCTTTAAAAAACTGGAAATTTACATTATCTGGATAGATTACCAAGTCTAAATTTTTTTTTATTTTTTATATAAATTATTTTTAAATACGACGAAATAAGAAGTATTTATCGGTGAGGGGATAAAAAATAATGCTCTGTTTTGATTTTATTGTTTGATATGAAACACATAAATGCAAAACAGTGTGCTAAAAATGGTCTAGACAGAATAAATTAGGATTATTTTCGATGGAGTATTTCTAATTTAACTTCAATCAAGAGTTGATAGAAAGATCTGCTTGAAGTTAAAATAAAAGAAGAAAAGACTCAGCTCATTTTCATCCTCTGGCACGAAATTACTTGTCATTTTGTTAAATTAACTGCTCATTTCAAGAAGGGATGCTCTTTTGCATTTCAGGTGCTGAATTTGTTTGAAAATAATAATGATCTAAATTACTCCATCCAACAGACTTTTCCTTCACTTATGAAATGAATAACTTAATACTATGACTAACAAATTGCAGTTTAATATCGTAGTGAAGTTTGATATTAGTAATCGTAATATAAAGCCGAACAAAAAGTCGATTGTTTTATAGGTAGTGACTTGAAAACGATAACCGAATGATGTAATTGTAACTATAAATATTATGTACAATGCAAAACGATTGACTCATTACTTGTATTTCATAAATTTCACAATATGTCTCACAATTTGCTAACAATTTCGTAATACTGACAGTAAAACACTCATGAGATAGTTTTACTCCAATATCTTTTTCTTTCCTTGAAATAGAAATGAGGCAGCGGAAGCATTAAAATGAATGTTTTAGAGGTTGGTCTTGTCCAGCCTCTGTTAAGTAACTAGACCGTAATTCTGCAGTAAAGCCGGCCCATTGTCTTGCAATAGAATTTAAATGACATTTCCCGGCTCCAATTAATAACACTCGGAAGGAGAATCCTGGCAGTTTTGCTGTACATTTATTTTGATCAAGTCGTAGAAATGGCAGTGCTCTAACCCCACATCAATGCTCCAAAACGTAACTTGAAGCGACGTAACAGTCATATGTTTCAATATCACGCATTGCTCCTCATCCAATTTTATTTCAAAAATAAAACGGAAAAACAAAATGTAAGGACATATTCAATATCGTTGCTAAATTAACAAGATATTCAAAAAAGAAAAAACATCACGAGCAAATATCCATATTTTATTTGTCGATAGAATAAATACAGACTTGGTTTAAAAAATATGAGAGGCAAGGAAATCATTATACGCAAATAAATTCAGAAAATGAAGTGGATACAAGCATGAACAAAAACAAAGTAGACGAAATAAGAAAATATAAAATATAGCATAAAATCACATAAAAAGACACATAAAAATTTATCATTAACGACTGACTTCACAAATGAAAATTAAAAATAGGCGACGTATATATATGTATAAGGAACTAAATAACTCAGCATCAATGTTCTCTTATATATATATAAATATAAGGAATTATATATATATATAAAAATTCAAAATTTAAATAATTTCACAGAATCCAGAACCCGCTGAAAGCTTATATTTTATTAAATCTCCGACAGAAATGAATAAATTCATACCAATAAGAAAGTGCAGTAAAAATGAAAACATAAATTCAAGAGGAAAGTGCAACGCAAATTTTGCAATTAATTACAGTCAATGTAGAAGTAATGAAATAGCAGAAAGTTACAATTTAAATTAAAAAGGTAAATACAGCACCAGTATGACATGTTTCTTCATAACCGTACAAAAAATAAAAGATTTTTGAGATTTAAAACTATTTTCACGTCCTATTTTTGACATATTTGGAACTTGCCAATAAAGTAACGAACACTACCATCATGAGTGAAAACAGAATACTTCAAAGAGTATAGAACCAAATAAATTAAAAACAAAATCTCTGTAAGAAATTATCTTTGAAAATAAGTTTGTCTCTCAATAAATCCAGTTTATCAATAAATTTAATGATATAGCTATTATTCGAGTGCGTCCATTGTATCATTAACATCACGTAAAGGAGATGACATGACGTTGTGAAAAGAAAATTGTACAAAATTATTCTGCATTTCATCCAGTTCATCAACCGTATCCAAGGGCCCTGAACGAACTGATGGTGGAGTAAGTTGCACTGGAGCTTGAGTAAATTCCTGTAAATAGCCACATACAAATAGAAAAGTAGGATTGAATAGTAGCATACAAATATTAGGAAAAAAGCAGTCATTAACTAAATGGCATCTAAGATATATTTAACTTTTTAAAACGACTGAAGTTTTAAAAAACTTAAAACATTACTTTCTTTCATGAAAATTCAGAAGTTTCATTTCAATAGCAACATCGATTAATCTTATAACTAATCTTATTTCACCTGTGTTTAAAGCTGATAAAGAATAACCTTATCGAAGTAACAGGTATCAGTATCCGACTGTACGTTCGGCCTGAATGGAGGAGTGATTTCTTTCCTGTATAACTTCTCCCAGTCAATACTATTGAAAAATTCGTGCTGCATAATTTCCTGCGCGTCTTCCGGTCCTCCTCCAAGTCTATATTAACTTACTCGAATTTCGTTATATTGATGAGTTTTTCTTAAGAATTTTTCAAACTGATTTTGGAGAAAAAATGACAACTCACCAGAACAAGATACTAAACAAAAAATGTTTGGAAACTTTGCCTCACCTTTGATTCGGATCTTTGACCAGTAATCCAGTAAGTAAAGCTCTAGCTGGTGCTGTCAATTTCGATGGGAAACGTATAGTACTGGTAAGGATTAATTCAAACAGTTTTTCATGATCCTTTGAATAAAACGGCAATCGACCACACATCATTTCGTACATCACAACACCAACACCCCACCAGTCAACCGCACGACCATAATCATTATCTTCGAGCACCTATAAATGAGAAAGTTCCTCTTTGAATAAATATAGTTCAAAATAAAATGGTGCCTTCTCAAAGACAGATAGCGCATTAATTTTATCCAAGATTTATCCAAAAATGCTACCTCAGGAGCTAAATATTCTGGTGTACCACAGAAAGTTCTTGTTCGATCACCGAACGATATGTCTTCCTTGCATAATCCAAAATCAGCTATCTTTATATGGCCATCTTTATCCAGAAGCAAATTCTCTAACTAAAATTTAGAAAAACATGTTTAGAATTATTTAAATATTAGATAAAACTTGAAAATTGTATCATCGTTGTAGGTTTTGCAATATAAAACAACGCTAAGCAGCGAAAGAATTTTTGACAAGTCAGTATTCATTCTTTTTATTGCTAAAATTCGATTCCAAAACACTTCTGCTACTTGAAAAATTAACGCTACTGTAAGCCACGTGCAATAATTACATGCGAACAAAGAAATTGAAGAAAAAGTATATTGAAGTGCAAGGTTTAAATCTGTGAATTTCCGAAAAGTTTAATTTAAAATGAACAGAATTTTATTTATTTTAGAAAGAGTCTTTAGTGCAGTCAGTTAAATGTGCTTCTCCAAGGCATCGCATTTTGCTTGGAAGATTAGTGCGCATTTGATTCAGCCTGTTCTATAACAGCATCAAACCTTCAAATCGCGATAAATTATGTTGTTAGCGTGCAAATAGCCAACTGCAGAGACGATTTCAGCGCTGTAGAAGCGAGTTCGTGATTCACTGAATCCTGCTCTTTTCAACTGTACCTCCTTATTCAGATGATAATAAAGATCGCCGCCAATCGCAAATTCCATAAGGAAACAGAGCCGATCGCTGGTTTGAAATGAATACCGTAGTTCCTAGACAAAACTGTTTTTTTCCCATTTTCGCAAACGATCCCATTAACAAATTAGTCAAAAAAATAGTCAGGAATTTCTCATTTTTTGATGTATGCTTTTGAATTTCTGGTCCTCACAGATGTGATAAAAAATGACTATCAAAAATCAATAAACCAGTTTTTAAAAGTGTAAAAAAAAGTTAAGTTCTCGTAAACAATTCTTGATAGCTCTGGTACAAAGACTCAAAATTCCGATGGCCAACATGTTATCCCTGTCAATTCATAACAAAAGATATATCACGAACAAAATTAGCCCATCTTACAGCTTCCAAGAGCAACAAAAAAAGAATGGAAAAAGTTAATTAAAAAGAAATGGAAGAAGTTAAAAATATAGATATGCTGTAGTGCAAATGTTTGCAAAAAATGTTACCAAACTTTTTTCTGAACAAAATGTAAAGCAATACATTTAAAGAGTAAAATCTCAACATTTTTAAAGAAATTTTCATGACTGCATGAGTTAAATTATGAGTTTAAGCAGTGCCATTAATGTTAGTAGTGCTTTGAAATTTACCAAGCATGCAAAAAATCATTGTAAAATCTATTTAAAAAGAAATGTAGATCTATATGCAAAAAATAAATTGGCATCAGTTTTGTTAAAGAATGGGATTATTCTTTCTCGCATACTCTAAATCTATTACATAATATTATCAGCAGCTTTAGTGAAGTGTTTAGTTTTTTCAAAGACAACTGATTATAAGTAACTAAATGATCCAAATCACTAAATATTAAAATTTTAATCAAAGTGGGAAGGAAAGAAAATATCCGAAAAAGAATGTTCATCGAATACCCTTTTAAAAAGTAAGAACAAAAATAAACAGTGAATCTAATAATTATCCCTCTCCATTAAATATTTGAGTCATAATTTAGAAATTTACTTATTCGGCTTGAATAAGCGCTCCGCATTTCGAAATGTCAAAAGCGAGGAAAAGTAAGACGGGAGCGATTCGAAAGTGACTATTTTGCGCAAAACAAGAAATCAATATAAGTACTAACGAGTAGAACGAAATTATAGACTAAAGAGATCCTTTGTGCATTCAAAAAGGATGTGAAGCACTAACCTTCATATCCCTATAAACAATGCATTGTTCATGCAGATAACCAAGTGCAAGGATAATTTCAGCGCCGTAAAATTGTGTCCTTGTTTCGCTAAAGATACGATTCTGTTGCAAATGGAAGAATAATTCACCACCATTCGCAAATTCCATTACGAAACATAAATGAAAAGGCGTTTGAAAACTGTATTTCAGCTGCTAAAACAAATGACTACAACATACACAGCAAAGTATATATAACTTTTGCACAAACAAAGAGGATAACACTCTTATGATACTAAATAAAAATTTCTCCTGAAAATCATGAAAGAGAAAAAAAATCCACTTCTTTCAAACGAATATAGCATCGGATGAGTCTCTCCTCTTCTTCAGATTAATATGACAAAGAAATTATGAAATGACTTTGGAAGAATCCTAAATATCCCAGAGGAAATTAAATAATTAAAATGACACAATACAAAAGACATAAAGAAGAGAACAGCAGCACACTCCATTTATTTATTTTTATGGAAAAAATCGCATAATTCAGAAATAATTTTATGGAATGAGTTTACGAGCTGAAAAACAAGAATCATGAAAAGCAAGATGAAGAAAGCTTTAAACACTAACGAATTATGACTTTTATTCAACGGCGAGAAAAATGTAAGACTCAATACTGAAGGAAAAGAGAATTGCAATGAAGAGTAAAAGAAATCCTAATCGAAAATTAACTTCTATAAAACGATTAATCGCTTGTTCAGATCAATATCAGCTTGTAGTCAAATGATATTAATAGCCACTTCTCGATAACAAAAATATTTTTGAATCACTTTTCGATGGCAAAAAAATTTTTGAAAAAACTTGCTAAGCAACATCAAGAAAAAGCGGAACATCAAAACGTTCCAACAAATTAAAATCTGGAAGCAGCAAAACAGAATTATAAAAATTCAGAAACTTTCACTTTCGAAGCAATAAAAACATATATTATGTGGCCATTGAAACCTTTATGTAAAATTTTACTAATAAAATATTTTTGATATAATGTTAAAATATACTAACAGTTAAAAATGGATGCTTGCATCTCTGTAATACACGATTCTCTGTTAGGGTATGCGCCACTTCATCCTGAAAACAGTAGCTCTTCTACATTTACTTACGATTTTTGCAGTTATATTTTCTTTTCATAATCATCCAGCGTATTAATGTCTACATTCAGTTCACACAATGAGAGCAAAATTGCAAAACTATTATGATGACTCCGATACTAGCTAGATATAAATACAAATTGAGCACTACTTCACTCGATTTTGTAGTGCTTTGAATCTGCACAGAATGACAGACCTTTTGAATAATGACTTCTTTCTTCAGTATTTTGATTGCATAAAGTCTTCTTGTTCGCTGTTCTTTACATAAGATAACTTTACCAAAAGTACCTTTACCCAGCACTTTCAGAAATTCGAAATCTTCTAAGGACTGCAATACGAAATGGTTGAAATTTTAGTCCATCAATCTGAACAACCAGCAGATAGAGTTTCACGGAACGTCAGATATATTTCTATCAATAGTTGAACAGTATTGTAACAGAATATGGAACTGAGCTGACATCATAAATTCATTACTGGTGGTTTCTCTACGGACACACAAGAAAAAGATTACTGATATAGCGTGTATTACGATAAAATACTAAATAGTGCATCATATTTGATAGTACTGCTCTTTCTCTTAAGCACATAACATCACTGAGGACCTCTTTCGAATAAATTATGCAAAGTTAAAAAAAACTTACAATCTTATCTCTTCGCGCAGCTTCTGCAGCATCAGCCAAACTCATCATGTCTCGTCCTCCACAGTTAATCGACATTTTGAACTGTTCGTGCGTAGCTGTTATTTGACGATTTACTCCTGACAGAAAACTTGACTCCTCCATCATTTCTGTATCCATTTGAGATTCCGATTCCTTAAGCGAATCCGAAACAACCTAAATAACTGATACAAATTTATGTAAAAAGCAAACTAAAATGATAACTCTTTTGCACACAATACGATGATACGTAGAATGAAAAAAAGAAAAAAAACCTTTATTGCATTAATCCAGCCCTCGCGTATTTCAGTAGTCTCAGCGTTAAACATCCGTTCAATGACAGTTGTCCACTGAAGACCGCGAACTAGGAATGTGTTTGGTTTCGGCCTCTCTACTTTCATCAACTAAAATAAAAAGGTTCCAGAAGATTCTTATAACCATTTAACTGTATTCGAACCAATTCAACGATTAATTCAACAAGTTGGAAAACAAGCTTGTCAGTTGACAAAATGTGTGAGTAAATGGCATTTGATAATCTAATTAAAATGAGGATTAACTTCTATCATTAACTAATATTCTGTCCATAACCACTACAAAATCACCCTTAATAAGTCAATGAACATAATGAAAACTTTTTGTCAAAAAAGTACGAATCAAGATTCCGAAAAAGTTGAACACAGATACCTGAACATTTTTGACTGTAAAATCATTCAAAGGATCGGGAAGTGGCTGATCTGGATCAGGTTTTGCTCTGAATCCTAACAGCGCACCATCTTTGAAAAGAACGAAATATCTGCAAAGCAATACAAATCTTAATCCAAAACCGCAAGCTCACAGATCCCTTCATTCTTTATAATAACCAATACTACTCTTACCTTGGCCGCCAGTTCTTGATATGTTCGCCTCTCTTCATCAGCCATCCTTCATGTACTGCCTCATCAAGTTTCCGTGACTTAATATTTATGTTTCCGGTAGACATGCCACTTTTCCTTGATGATTATGTTCCTAAACACGCCTTTTCTTAAGCGTATAACATATGTGGAGTTGCCTGTGAAAAATTATAAAAAAAAATGTGAAAAAAATGAAAAGAATTCCACAGCATTGCACAGAGTAACTATATAAAAAACATTGTCGCATCATTACTTCAAACAATTTCACCATAAATGAATACAAATTTTAGTTGAAAGTTGTTTCTCTTCTCCCAATCATTCTCTTTATCCTAGTCATACAGTTGGATAAGGAGTGTGATTTAGAGAAGTGAAATGCTTCAGAGTAAAAAAAGGAAAAAAAGAGTTATGCAAGAGAACGAGAACTGAGAATTACACGAGTGTTCATATCGACTTGGTCGACCTCTCCCGGGAAGAATCATTAAGTATGACTAATTCCACGACTCCTTCCCCGTATCCGAAAGATAAACACATTCTCTCTCTACCCATGAAAATATATTCACCAGTCGCGGCTTCCCTATGGGACGGAATGCAACGTTATGATCCTATGAACGAATGCTCGAACACCTTCTTATTTACCCGTAATGAAGTAAGAAATTCATTTCAACCAACCATTTCACTCCATCTTATATATTTTTTCCCTTCGAATTCATCTCTATTTTTGCTTAAATTTGCTGATATCTAACCTTTTGTTTAATAAATTTTTAGTTTCAATGTTTTTTGCATTGCATATATATATTTATTTATATTTATATTTATAATTATATATTATCAACAACATGCCCATTCATAACTGCCTGTTTGTTGGTGGCGTATTAGTAATAGATGGATTGATTTTATCATAATTTGTTTGTTTTGAATTCATATTTGTTATTCAGATCGCTATCACACAAATTATTACAAAATCGCTATTACACTATCAAAAAGAAATTGTCTGGTCAAAATATTTAGGTATTGTGGAGAGACGAAATCTAAAACAAGTTATTTTCAACCTTTTTTTTCCGATTTGAAATCGTCACAGAATTTTAAATAAAAAACAATATTAAAAATATGTGATGTAAGTCGGAGTGCAAATTCAGATGCCAGCTGTCTTCTTTCGGATCTTCTCAAGCTGAAAAAAACATTATTCTCAATACGCTACTCGTTAAAATTAAAAAATAGAGGAAATTTTGAGAAAGTGTAAATATGTTTTGTAGTAAATGTGTATTAAATTAAAGTTGAAGTGAATATTAATAGTGGGGAAAGTTTTGTTTATCAAAAATTTGGTTATTGATTGGATCGTTTGATTAAAAAAGTTAAGTTATTTACCCTTTCTTTGAAAAACATTTGCATTTTTCATACCGAAAAGTGTTTGATAAGCCGGATCCGCGTGATCCGCCATACCTCCTACTGTCGGTGCTACAATTCGTAAGTTTCATATCAAATGCAAATTTGTTCTACTTCTTGGAAAGATTCTAGAGAATTAAATGCTTTTGTTTCTTCTATGGTTGTATAGGTAAAAAAGAGTTAGATTCTACCATATAATTGGAATGTAAGATATCTGATGGATGAAGTTGAACTTGAGCTGACGGATTTAAAGCCGAAAAAGGTGCAATCTTTGTTTCAATATACTCATCTCATTACACCATTCTATTCTACAGTTCCTAATGACAATTTTCGAAATAGTATATAAGATAAAATGTAAAAATTACGCTTAATTTCTTGTGTTCCCTCCAGCATAGTTTCTGAAAATAGCGATCAAATCAGATAAGAAATCACAAATTATCGGTGAAATTTCTGCGGTCATGATCACTATTTCAAATTAAATTGAACTCGTTCTAAGAAGCTGAGCTTATCATGTATTAAATAGAGCGATAGTATGGTATGATAAGCGTAATAAATATAATTACGAATTGCAAGTTGTAGTTGTAACAAGTGATCTGAATTCTGTTTGTAATGATGCTATGCATTGAAACTACGACAGTTTTGAATATATTTAGTCTCGATTAATTTGTACTTTAATTAAATTACCTTTTTTTTCAGCGAAAACTTTTTCATTATCCATTCCAACAAGTGTTTGATATTTTGGATCTGCATAATCTACCATACCACCAATTTTTGGTGCTGCAATTCCACCATTTCAAATAAAGCAAAAAATTAATTCATCATATCTCGTCCTCCAACCGACATTTTAAACTAAACCTTAATTTAGAGCTCTTCCTTCAATTATTTCAGTCAGATATTTCCATGTCATTTTTCCTCTGACTGATTCTAATGTTCCTGTGATAAAACTGCTAAAATATTTATTATAATGAATTTCATTCTCTAATATAAATAAAAATTAGCTATGGCTTTAATAATGAGCTAACCTTTAATCTTATCTTGTTGTGTTACTGCAATCGCTAATCCTGTAATTGCATTAACTTTTGATTATTTGGCGTAGCAATAAAATTCCATCAATCGTTTTCAAAAAAAGCTTCCTTTTTTTTCGCGATCTTTCTTCATTTAAAAACAAATTTGTATTTGAAGTATAAATTAGTAACTTGGCAGAAATAAAAGATCAACTCACTTTCTGAAGTTTTTGCTGGCACTTTTTTATTTACTGAAAAGTGATATGCTATTTAGGAATTTAAATTTATTTGTAAAATTCTTTTCAACTACTCATAAAAATTCGATTTTTTTGAATTCGTTTAAAAAAATTTTAGTCAGATTATTAGTATTCCTAATTTTATATGTCTAAAATGTCCAAAATTGGCAGTAAATTAGCAAAATAAAAAATAAGCTTGCTATCGAGCTAATCATAATCAAATGCTTTTTCTTGTTCTGATTTCAAATTACAGTTTATAAGCAGCTATTTGATTTTTTTGATTCGAATTTCTTGGTGCTTAGTATCGGCTAATTTTAATCAAAAATACTGAGCAATCAGGAAAAGTGAACAGAAAGACTTAATTTACTTTTGTTTTTAATTTTTATAAATTTGACCGAAACAGTTTTAACGACAATATATTGCAATAACTTGTCAATTACTAATTTATATCAAATAACCGATTAAAATGCGTTCTTTAGCATATTCATCTACTTATTTTAGGAAATAATTTATATAGGAAATAATAATGCAACATGGCAGATGAGAATTGTGGTGAAACAGAGAAAGGATAAGGCAATATTTTGATAATGTTTTGCATAAAAGTTAATTTATTGAATAGAATGTAAAAAGAAGCTTACGTTTTGGTATGTTCTCATAATGGTCATCTGCAAAATAATCATAATGGTCATCTTTTATAGAGTTTGGAAAATTGAGTTGAAAATTCGATTCAAACTCTAAATTTAGTTTAAAGGAGTTTGTTTTTCAAAAAATCAATTACCTTCGATTTGCTTTTTGGGAGGCAGACTTTGAGCTGGTGCAGCTTTAGGGACATTCTTTTCTGTAAAAGATATTATTACAGCATATGTCGATTGTTCTGTTGGTTTATAATTTGAGAAAAATTCAATATTCTAAATGAAGTATATACCGTCTTGTTTTTTGGTAGTGAATATTTCATCGCCTATTCCGCACATTGTTTCATATTGAGCTTCATTTTCTGTTTTCACCAGCTCTTCAATCATTTTTCTTTCTTCTGCCGAAATTTAAAAAGCTGAACTATTTCAAATACCAATCCTCACACCTCTCATTTATTTAAGAACTGGTATAATTATTATTATAATTTCTGACATTAATTTATTGCTGAAGTAATTACTGGCAAGCAGAAAGTTTTTTCAAACAAGATCGGCTATGATGTAAGCTGGAAAGGAATTTATTTATTCATAGATAAAAGAAGGATTTATGAAAAATAGTGACCGTATTTCGATACTAAAAATCATTGAAATTCGATGCTAAAAATTTTCGAAGCTTTTATTTTTCATAAATTTTTTATTGACTTGAAAATACCATTGGCAACTTCCTGAGCGAATTTTTGTCGTTCATTTTGGACAGTTTTAAATGTGATACCAATTTCTTCACATAATCTCCTTTGCAATTCTTCCGGCAGTTGACGTGTTCCAAGGCGTGACTCGAGCGCACATACCTTTAATATGCAAAAATATTTTTTAAAAACACAAATACCATTCTACATCACCATTATCATCCTTACCATCCTATTTTGAATTCTATCATCTGTCAGGATAAGCAGTTTCATGATAAAAAATTACACTTGAAAATATAGAAAGCAAAAATAAAACCTTAGCATTGAGAAGAATAAGTTGACGAGTGATACCCCATCTCATATAGATAAAGATATGTAACATAATAATCAGACAAATGAATGTTATCAATGCGACTATCACTGCTGATGTTAGCAAAATTGTAGCATATGATCTGAAGTAAGCAAACTGTATGTGTTCTTCATGGAAGACCTGATCTGTCAAAGTAAACTAATATTATGGCTTACTTCATTTCTTCTTCAACAAGTTGTCTCTTCAAATGTTTTACTGGTACTGGTAGCTCATAATCTGTGATAATTTCTGCTGCACCTACAAAATTATCGGTAAATATGGAAAGATGTTTTTTATCCATGCAACTTCCAACAAGTGATTTCGCATTTTTCCATAAGTTTTTCTGAAAGCTTTGAAGCCATTGTTAGATATTAATATTCAAGCATCAATAATTTTTTTATTAAAACTTAAAATAATTTAATGGCCGTAAAACATCGAACAGTAATGAAATTAAATTAATATACTCTCTATTCCGCAGATGATAGATGTTATCATGTAGAAGAAATTATGAAGATTAATCGATCATGTCAGAGCAAGTGATTTTCCAATCAAAATATTTGTATATTAAAGAATAATTCCATTAAAATACGGTACAAAATACCTCAGAGATGATTATTAGCATAAGCATCATCGTTTTAATGAAGTTTAAATACATCTGCAAATGACCCTCCACGTGCCGCACTAAAGTAATAAATGATATTAATGTCATTTCAACCGTATTTATAGTCCGATCCGGTAACTGGAGTACTGGCATCAAAAAATTTGCTTCCATGTAAATTTAGAGCGGCAGAGGTGTCAAACTATGTTGCCATATTAATTGCTTTCTTTTTCAAGTAACCAATAATTCGAAAGAATTATATAGTTGATATTAACTTATTACACGTACCGGATCCGTCGAAAATCTAGAAATTAATCGAAATTTGGTAGTACATAAGCTGACCATGTGGTTTCAAAGTCATTTTGTTTCAAATGCTAGGAATTGCAACCAAAATTGATAGCTACAAGGGAATTTTTTTGAGAAAACAACAATTGACACACTCTTTTATTTACTCTTCATTTATACACAGTAAATAGTCAACATTTTCCCATGGAAGTCGGTATAATCTTAATAGCAGCCCGGCCTACGGTTGGCCTTAAAATCTGGAATGAGCATAAAAGATTTTGATCCACAGACATTATTGCTGCAGCATTGTCAAATTGTCCACAATAATGAGGTGCGGAAAATATGGTGACACATTTGCGGGCTCCGAAAAATTCATATCCATCTTGTACCACTTGATGAGCACGAGCCACCTGCATAAAAAAAACACCATGGAATTATTTAAGGACGCGAAAGAACTAAATTACATTAAAGCACTGTTGTAAATCACAATTTTATTTGTTTTGCCATTTTTCACAGAATTTGCTAAAGAATAGTCAATTTCTTACCATATCAATATTCAGTTCTTTACATAATGTAGTTAAAATATCTGATCCAAATCCAAACGAAGCGCCTCGCATATTCATTTGAAATCCACTAATGCCTATTACCGGATCTGCCCACAATAAATCCATTTCCAACGACGGACTTGTGACATTGGTTGGTCGTTTAATTTCTCGCAGCTGTTGAAGACTTTTTAGTTGTGGTGATATACCACCGTGCATGCACAGTATACGCTCACCAACAAGTGCTGTTAATGGCATACACTGAAATGTGTCCTGCAAAACTAAGCTATTATAAAAATTAAATTATATAAATGTATCAAATCATCCAATAATTTCGACTTAAATAATATTCACGAGTTAACAGAGCTAACAAAGGAATGATTCGGTGTATCTTCCAATTTTTCTCACAGCATTTAAAATTAGTTACTGATTAATTTGCACAGTTTTCACACGACAATTATTCAAATTTTGAAAAATTTCTTTTCAATATAATCGAAAAATAATGTGGAAAGAGATCAAAAATTGAAATAAATTTTCCTAAACCTGAAATATTTGCCACAATTGAGCTGAATTGAAACGACGCATACATTCCTCATAAAAGCCATAAACCCGATTAACATTAGCGCATTCGTGGTTCCCGCGAAGTAAAAAGAAATTATTTGGAAACTTCACCTGTATTTTTTTTAAACTTTTAACATTATTGCAAAACACGGAATAATAGCTGAGTGTGTGATAAAAAGATTCAAATGCTAGAAATAAATTCGTTAAAAATTATTTAAGCACTACAACCTTACTCCGTGTACTCGTTTTGCTACTCTAACTAAATACCTTTATTTCATATGACTAGTAAATGATTTCATTGCATTCATGATCTTTACAAAATCGAAACATTTCTGATCATAAATAATAATATAGACCTTATAACAGAATACTAATATGATAGTTTCCAGATTTTGTTGTCCGCGATCTACGTAATCACCCAGGAATAAGTAATTGGCAAGGGGAGGGAAACCGCCACGACCAAAGATTCGTAATAGGTCGCCATACTGACCGTGCGTATCACCACAAATGCGAACAGGTGGATCGATTTCTATTAATGATGGTTGTACCATGAAAATTTCACGAGCTTTATCTAAATTTAGATACATTTTACGAAGTCCGTTGAATTGGAGAAAATCCTAATCTTGTGATTGGCATTGACAACGATAGCAACAAAGTCCAGAAATTGGTCTTTTCGCCAAGAAACAAAATTTTACGTATTTTACTCGAGTACGACAGTACTGACAACAAGCTATTTATTAAAACAATAAGACATCCTTCTTTTTTTCCGCCCCAAAATTTATGCGCAGAACAACTAGATTGATTTCTTTATCGGAATTTAAAGTTTTGCATCTCTTCGTCGACCTATATTGAAAGCGACTCTTCCTACATAGTTTGTCTTAATTTATCCATTAAATTTTCAATATTATTATCTGCTAAATTATACCATACTACCACACCAATCTATTACTATAAAAGAACTCACGGCAAAGTGATATGATTTCAGGCTCACGAACAGTTTTCGTAAGACCTTTATTCGGTTGTCCCACACTCAACAGTCGCAAGATCAAATCGTTAACATCGACTTCCGTCATTTCTTTAATTTTCGAACTGAAAATTTTGCCTCAGTTGTCAATTATCGCTTGAATTAGAAATATCCGCCAATCATCCTGCGCCATTATATCTTTCCCGTCTGCAGCATCCAAGTGCGGTGTAGTTAAACCATTAATTAACCTTTGCAAAATCTCTTATGGATACAGACTCTTACTACTGTACAGATCGTAAAGCTTACACACCTTGCTACGTTGTCCTGAAAATGCTAAGTTTGAATATGTTGAGTGCAGCCTATCCACGTTTCGCCAATGCTAACAATAATCATCTTATTTTCTACATTGAAATTTCTTGCATTCTTGGCAAGACAATTTGCATATTTTATCTTTTTTGTTTTTATTTTTTGCTTAGTATTGTGTCCAATTTTCATTGAAACGAGACCATCTACAAGCTGAGCCTATAGCAATGCTTCGAATAAAAGTCGATGTGGACTTCCAATCTACACTTCAAATGCTTTTGCAACAGTCGACAATTCTTAAATTCCTTCGCCCTAATTGTTCCATAACACAAAAATTTCATGTGAATTTTGCGATTATCCCACAGTCCTCATCACTTTCCACAACAGTATCAAATTAGTCTGCATATTTTTCTTGTGACCCAAATGCATTGTTGGCAAAAGAACTTAACTGACAAAAAAAAAGATATTAAAATTTATTATTCCTATTTCAAACGAGCAAATAAATAAAGAACCTGATAATTACCGCACTATGTTTCAATATCGCTCACTGCATAAGAGATAGACTATTGAAAAAGCAAAAACAAACGAAAAGCTGGATTTTTTTAGAAGCAATTTGGTGTTTTATATGTTCTTTTACATCTCAAAATCTAAATATTCAGAATCAATCAACATAAGTATCTCTTGTTTTTACTTTCCGAAGTTCCGATTGGAACCTGTTGTTTCATTTCATCGATTCGAAAATGCTCGCTGTTGTAATATTAATGGAAAGATCTTCATCACTTGCTTTCCTGAAAGACTGCCATATAATGCTGTCACAAAAGCTCATTTTCAAAGACATAGGTTCCTGGAATTTATATCCCAATAATAGTTAATAACTTGGAATTTCTATTCCAGGTTATTAACTGAACTATATTCTTCTATAGAGATAGAAAACTATATCTTTTTACAAGGATTAGAAAATATGAAACCACAACAAAACACATCGATGAACACTAAATTTAGATCGTTTTTAAAATTATTAAACAAAATAATGGTTCAAATTACTTTGCTATCAATGTTAAAAGAAGAGAATTTCTTTGTTAGCATGGTCGATTTTGTGAATGATCTAAATGATGAATTTGACGAATCCGAAGCGATGTCCTCTTCGGGACTTTCCACTGTGATAAAAACCTCGTTCTGAACTTTAACCTGTAAAAATTTGTAAAAGTTACATGACAACGTGGAAGCTTTTTAGAGACTCATCCATGTAATTTCATTAAAATTGGTAAAAAGTTCTAGAGCAAGAATTTCTCTCACATTCATCCATCCAATAAAAGAGCCGGCTGTCCAAATCCAAAAATAAGTTTAAAATTACTTTTAACATTTCCTGCCACTTCTAGTAAATTGCCAGGACCACTAAAGATGTCAAATTTTTAAAAAACTTGGATTTCGAAACTAAGTTAATTCTGTAACGTCAATTCAAAAAATTTTAAATTCACTAATGAGAAGAGCACACTCATGAATGAATAATAACTCTGGCACATTTACTCTCCTCCTCAAAAATTTTACGAATTCTACGAATTCTGCACATTCGCACGTAAAAATATATCTTAAAGTCCATAAAAATAGTCGAAGAAATACTATGGTTTAAAATAAGTCCATATTTTGTTATACCCAAGAAAAAGTTAATTCATTTCACTTCTCTTAAATCCATTAAAAAAGTTTTTGTGAAGAAGTTTCCAGTTTAAATTTGATACTAATCTAAATCTTCACTTACTAACAATAACTCACCTTTGTACGAGTAGGATCAGCGTAAGGACTCTGTACATTTGTTTGTGGAAGACGAGAACGAAATAGAAATGTTTTACGTTCGTTGTTTAGTGCCGTTGAAGAAGATAACATGCATAATTCTACGGAGGACAGAGTAAGAAACCTGGGTATCATCGTAACACAGGAGATAAAATAGGTGTGTAGTGAAGAATGTATTAATAAAATGGCTTGCCTCAATCGTCATATGTGACCATTGTGGTCTTACAAAGATAAGGAAGAAGTGGTCGTACGTAGTAACTCCTCAGTACCATTATCTATCAAATATTGCTAATCATTCTCATCCATGTTCATTTACAACAATATCTAACGGGTCAATGCTTGAATTGCGATAGGACAGCTCGTAGGCTAAGCAGTTGTAATAAAGTACATTTTGCAGTGATAGAATTGGTATTAATGGTTGTGTTCGATGACGAAATCAGCTAATTAATGTTTATCTCTCCAATTAGTATCATTCGTACGTCTCACAGATGTATAAGCAGAATAGCAAGTCATCAAACTTCTTGCGCTCTCTGCCGATTAATTTTTACTACAAAATCATCATCCAGAAATGCTCCCGGTATTTTGATGACGTGGTCATTTGGATATTCATCGGTTAGTTACTTTTCGGCTTCGTTTATGCATCGAGCTAAAAGTGTCTTCATTTCCATTTGCTTGAATTGCTTCAAATATTTTCAGGATAATAAAGGAAATCTTCGCATGTTGCACGATGTGAAAGGCATCGGTAGAGACAATAAAGAATTTGTTGAAAAAGGTGGCGAAAAGATAGCATGCAAGATAAACGAAGTAAATTATAGATAATTCGAATTGTAATACTCCATTTAGTGATATCATTTATGATGCTCTTGTTTTCCGCTTGAATAGAATGGATATTTTCCTACATTACAGGATGGTAATATTGGAGCTTCAGCTCTTCCTAAAATGAATGTGAAGCCGAGTATAATTGTTACTAAGTGGGAAACACTGATGAACAGATGTGGGTTGTCGGTAAATTTCATTTTCTCTTAATTTAGTCGTTTTTCTTGACTTCTCTGGTTAGCGCAGTAAGTCATAGATAATATATGTTGCTTTAGATCGACAGGACTGCTCCAAAGGAAGATCAGAATGCTCAGAAGAGGAAGAGGAGTACAGTACTTGCTATGTTTTTCGTCGCCGGCAGCACATTTTGTGGACTTTTATACTTTTGCTTATATTATGGTAATGATTGAAGTTTCGATAGTTATAGTAGCTTCTTGTGATGCCGGACAATTTTATCCAAAACATTTGTTATATATAAAATGTGAATAACAAATGTATTATTATTAAGTTAAATCAATTTCACAATATATTCATTTTACGAAAATAATACGAAAATACATTGTAATAAATTCAGAGCAGATACACAACTGAAAAGAAAGATTAAAATAGACCATTTGGTTCGTTAATTTATATGGATTTCTGAAAAGCTAATTGTAGGATGGATGAAAAGAGATGAAGACAGTGCACATACGGGTATATTAGCTCCCTATTATCGTATCAAAGAAGCATGTAGGTCATGGAGAAATGTAAGCCTTGCTTTTTGTTTCAGCTGTTTTAATTCTCAGTCTTAAATTAGCATATGTTTGTCTTTTGTGTATGTTGTAAATTAGCATATGTATATTGTTTACGCCATACTCTTCCTTTTTAATCAAATGAAAAATAGCTTGAACATATTACTGTATACAGCAGTAGACACTATTTCCTCTAATATAATTTGTTTGCAGTTTGTGGTAGAGCCATCCAGAGACAAACTTCTTCCGGATCCATTAAAACCACCATATTGGCAGCCCAAGTATACCGTCGTTATTGAACTAAAGAATGTTTTGGTGGCGCCAGAATGGAGTGTTAGCCTTTGAAATTAATTCATAAATGTGTTAACAAAAACTAGCATTTTAGTAGTAAAAAAATTGAAGCTGAGTAATAATATATTTGTATCATTAGAAATGAACCAGTTCTTCTCCTTTATATGTTTTTTTTCTATTTCTTTTAAAATATAGGAATTTCAGTATAAAATGGGAAACCGCGTCAAGAAGCGCCCCGCTGTAGATTATCTGTTGGACGTAATTGGATATCCTAATTTTGAAGTCGTGATTTATACATCAGAAACTGCATTGAATGCAAATCCAATAGTTGAAACTCTAGATAGCAAACAGAAAATCATGTATAAGCTGTATCGTGATTGCTGTAAGTACATGAACGGCGTTTACGTTAAGGTAAGTCCAGCCACACATTTACGTTCAGCTAACACTCTTCCTATTTTTTGTATTTTTCTGTTTTTGATTTTAACCTGGCATTTCGAAATTTTAGGATCTCTCTAAGCTGAATAGAGATCTGTCGAAAGTCATCTACATTGATTTTGATCCGGACTCATTTCGATTTAACCCGGAAAATGTGCTGCGGTTACCAAAATGGGACGGTGCACTCAATGACACTGCACTTGTTGATCTTGCTGAACTGCTCAAAAGTAATTAATTTCTTCGATTTCTCATTAGTTCTTGTTGCAAATGATACTTTTTCATGGATAGTTTCTTTTTTGAATTGAGTTTTTTTCAGCAATACATTTATCAGATGTTGACGATGTGAGACCCACGCTTCAATATTATAGTCAATTTGATGATCCACTCAAAGAATTCAGAGAAAGAGCAACGAGAGTTGCTAAACTGGTTATCATTTTTGAATGTGATGTCATTCATTATGTAGCAGTTGTTTAGCCATTTATTTTTAGTCTCAGAATCTCTTTTTTCTCAAAATTCAATTTAAAGTTCGATGTGGAAGGAGTTTTTACATTTCGACAGCATTAGAAATCTTTTCCAATATCAAGTTATATGCAAAATTGTTTTTGTTTTCCTATGGCAGAGAATTACAGGAAAAGAAGATGCATCAGATGGAATCCGAAAAGGAAGCATTTATTGCACCGGTAAAGAAATATCAAGGTCGATTGTTCGGTTTTCGTCGGCATGAGTGACTTATGTGTTTTCGTTGAAAATATTAGCACTGTTGTGAACTGATTTGTTGCCATTTTTTAATAGAGATTTTAATTATCTTTGTTTTCATAGTGTTGTCTAATGCAAAATTATTGTTCATCCATAAATATCTCTATCTGCATCTTCTTGCACCTATTTATAATCTATCTTTAGCGAAAAATGCGAGTTTTAAAACTTACGAGGAATCACGAGAGTAGAAGTGTCCGATTTGTTAGCAGGATATTCGAGTCATTTCGAAGTTGTCCAAAATTTTTTTACTGATAGAAATTTATTCTTATGTTAGCTTATGTTTGTTTGTGGTGCGGAATGGTTATTGGCCTCAATCCACACTGCACCTTGTTGTTACTTTTTTCATGACAAAAACTTGTTCTAACTGAAATCTTATGCGCTTTTGAATGTATCCATAATACATGTAAATAAAATTCAGAAATTTGTTTGTTGACGTATTATTCACGGTCTTCCACAACGGTATATGAGTGATACAAATTTGCGCCTGTCAGATTTGTTTACAAAAATCTCATGACCTATCTCAATTCAGCGTTTTTTTGTTGCCAGTATTTCATTTACTTATATGAAATGGTTGATTCTATCTGTTCATGAATGGTAATAAGAATGAACTCTTAAATTCTTTATTCGAATTTTTTTTGTCGTTGTAGTTCAAGCAGGTCATGTTATGGGATAACTCGAATTCCGTAGTGAGTTGTATGGAATGTTCGCCTAAATTATTGACTTCAGATTTAGGCCTTATAAAATTTGGAATGAGAAGACGAAGTATTCTGCGACCACCATGAAGTAAATTGTTAATTAAAAAAGAAAACCAAAGAAATGGTAAAAGTATGGGCACAGTTTTCAATTTTTCGTAAGTTTCGCTAAATTTAAAAATATTTCACTGTGCTTTATTTCCTATTTTCCTGTATTTGCTGCCTCTTCCTTGCGAGAAATTATTCATTAGTAGTTCTGAGGTATTGATTTTAAAGTCCACTTTATTTATCTTCTAAAAAACCTTTGACAAATCAAACGAGATCTGCACTTAGTTTAATTTAATTTTCCGACCTCGCGTTATCATCTCCCAGCTAGGCATTAAAAAATGAGTGTTCATAAAATCCGATCACGTCTCATTAAGCATTCTTATTTTCAGTCATATTACTTGTTACTAATGATAATTTATTAAGGTAGACTAGCATACTTTAAAGTCTATCTCAGGTAATTTTTTTTCTTTACGGCATTATTCTTTCAACTGAATCGTAATGTATGTTTGATGAAAATAATATCAGTTGACCTTGGACGGATGTCTATGTTATTTCAATCGATCGTTTTTTCTCTAATGCGATTTATTTCTTTTTTTTCGATTGGTAACGATTTTCCCGTAATGCTTGTAATTCTTCATTTTTTTGTTTAAATTTTATTCGACAAATTCATTGTCTTTTATTCTCTTAAGAACATTGACAGAAACTTCCGCATATTTTTGCTATAACGTCGCTTATTTTCTCTTAATACTATCAACTAATTTGTTATATTGACGTTGAAATTGTTGTGTAGTCAGAAATAATTTTTGTTCTATCACTTAAATATTTGGCAAATTTGACTGCTTCGTTTGCTTTACCCGTTTTAATCCTTTTCATCGTGTCCGTTTTCTTCAGTTCTTACTGCTTACTATTTATAAGTCAAACGTTCGATGTTTTAATTTGCCATCTGTGGAAATGGGAATGATATTTGTTTCATTTCATTTCTCGAAAGTTGCATTTCTGCTTTATTTCGTCCTGAATCAATACACTGTCCGAGCACAATGGCTGCAATCCTGGGTTAATTTTTACAGCTGAAAGCTTAGGCTTAATTTATGAAAAAAAATTGGAATGAGAATACTTTCTGATTTAAATAAAGTTGAAAGTTTCATTTGTTCAAAAGACTTTAATGTAATGTTAAAATTAAGTTTCTAATAAAATTAAAATTATCTCAGTAAACTTGAAGAAATGCTATTTCAGTTGTAAAAATACACGTTGACTAAATTTTTTTTAAGTGAGAAATTTTCAGCATTTCAATTTTTGTGAAGATATTTAATTCATTTCAGCAAGCGCATAACTTATTTGGCACCACTAACAAACAGGAAGTTCAGTGGTCAAGGAGTTCCCTGGAAAGATTTTGCCATATGAATAATCGACAAAGATTTCGAAACTTTCTTGAACCAATTCTTGTACCACGAATTGTTGATACACAGTCTCATGACGAAGTTGCTGCGGTGTGATTTTCAATAATTGTTTTTTTAACATTCCAAAAATTCCTGGCCATTTAATATAGTTCATCTATGAAAGTGATAGCATATCAAATATGTACTCCTGAGAAATGTAATGCCAGTATTTGATCCCTTCACTTTTAATCTATTCCTTGATTTCGCATAACAATACTCATTTAAATTTCGTTGTGCAGTAATATTTTTTCTTTTATTCGAGACTTCAGCATACTATTGAGTATTCAACAATTTGTTCTGAACTGCGCGGCTTTTAAATACGATTAATAAGTTTATTTGAATAAGACTGATCCAATTTTTGTTTCATTTTGTTAATTTTGGTGCTTTTTTAATTGAAAATAGATTTCCACAGCCAATTCCGTCACTTGGCGTCGTTTATTACGTATTGTTACCATTATTTGTTTTGATCCCTGATAATCTGTAGGAATGTTAGTATGATTGAAAGTTTTGCATATTTGATATTTAATAGTGAAAAGCTATTCTTTTTTGATTCTTTTGCATTTAATGCTTTTTGCGACTACAAAATTTTTCAGCACTTGTCAAGGACATTGTCGGCTTTAGGTTTTACAATTGAATGGGATTTGTTCGAAGAAGTTACTCCTCATGGAAAGAAATTATTCAAGACATTAATCGCCACGTATGATCCGAATGTCCCTAGACGACTTGTACTTGCTTGCCATTATGATTCAAAATTCTTGAAAGGGTAACCTATTCAAAAAGTCGAAATATTTTGAAATTTTAGCGATGCATTTTTCATTGCCATAATCTATAATTAGTTTCACGGATGACCAACTTCATTTCTCTATGTTGAATAGATGCAGGCATTATGTGTTTTATTTGTTAGATATATTCATCATTCATAAATCGGATATGATCTGGGGATATGCTAACAGTAATTATTACTACAGAGAAATTTTCATTGGTGCAACTGACTCTGCGGTACCTTGTGCAATGCTACTCGAAATGGCACATACACTTGGTCCACTCTTACATAATCGCAGAAGAAAAGTACTTGTCTTTTTTTATGAGAGTTCGCATCAAAAAAATTTGGTAGACAAGCGTGTAATTATATGAAATATTGATGGAATATTTTTCATAGATATGAAGCGTATTATTCGAATCTAGAAATTCAATATTTATTTTGCAGGATGTGACTCTTCAGTTGATCTTTTTTGATGGAGAAGAAGCATTTGACGAATGGTCAGAAAAAGATTCATTATATGGTTCTCGTCACTTAGCTTTAAAATGGAACCGGGAATATTTCTTGAACACTTTTCAATCGTCTTTCAAAATTAAGAAGGAAATAGATCGAATTGTGGGTTTTTTGTCCTTTAAGTATTAATGTTTGCTCATTTTTCTTGCCATGCAAAATCAGATCCTTATGTACACGTTTTTACCACCTCTCATAAACTAATTTTGTTTTGTCTTTTGAAATTGAATTATATTCCAATCATTGTTATTCATGAAATTTAACTAGTTTCAATCAGTATGAATATCTATCTCTCTTTCAATATTTTTAATCCTTTATCGATGTGGTGTAAAATATCTAGAATTTTTCATTGTTTTATAATATGATTTATGTACTTTATTGAAACCTTTTTAACTTTTTTGATCCGTTTTTTAAACTTCATTCAAGTTTTTCAGTTCAGCTATACGGTTATCTTTTGAATTTTTCATTTTAAGACAAATTTCTAGTTTTGCTTTTTACTTCTTTATTTCCTTATTATTTTAAGCAAAACAAATACAAAAAACATGTTGTGCGGCCAACGTAGTTGCTTAACTTTTGTAATTGAGGAAAACTAATCTTTATTACTATATATATTTAACTATCATTATCTAACCAGTAAATAAATGAAATATAAAATATATTAAAATTGTAATTTTGTGAAAGGTCAATATTTGGAAATTATTTGCGAGAGTAAAAAACTCCGCAAAAGTTTCATAAAGCGTCTTAAGAGTCATATTAAAAATATCAAATGAAATATATCATTGTTTCCAGGATTTATTTGTACTACTCGATCTCCTCGGTGCACCAAATCCGCTTTTGTATTACTTTGATGGTTTCTCATCAAAAAGTGCATTTTTGGAGATGGTGAAGATTGGTTGGTGCTTTATTTAAACTTCAGATTGCAATATTTGCTGTTTTTATTGTTAGATTTAATAGTATTTTGTTAATTGAGATTTTTTATTTTCTATCATATTTTGATGCAGCATTTCTAATGTTGTTGTTTCCCTATAAGATTAATTCTACTTCTAGTGATGCAAATATGCATGATATTTCTGCTACCATTCATCGTTATTATTCCAGTAATTTTCTGCCGTAAGTGGTCATTTTTGTACCGAATTACATCTCAGCTTTTTTCTATACTTTCTACATTTTCATTTTCTTTTCAGAAATGGAGCTAATGAAAATTGGTTGTTTGCATCAGTTGCAACGAATATTTCAACCTCAAACAGTTTATAGTAGAGTAGAAGATGATCACATACCATTCCTGAATCTCAGTGTACCTGTTTTGCATCTTATACCTCTACCATTCCCGGATGTATGGCATAAAGCATCCGATAATGCCAGTGTTTTACATTATGAAACAATTGATAATTTAATTTCCATCTTGAGAGTGTTTGTTTCGAATTACCTTGGTTTGGTTGCATAGGATCAAGTGCACTCGGAATTTTAACTTGAATAAATAGGATTACAACAAGACTTTTATTTTGATGCAAATTGTTAAGTATCTGTAAAAGAAAATGTATACTAAGCTGGTAGATGTGTAGCAAATTTTTAAATGGTTTAAAATTGATATTCTTTGGCATCATAAATGAATCTTTTATTTTTTATGTACGCCTTCGTCCTGAGTTAAATTTAGTTACGTTCGGTATATAAATCCCACAGTAGTTGGAATACTTTTAATCAAATATTCAGATACAAATCAATATGAAAATATGTAAATTACAGAAATCCTGTAATCTTATTTAAATTGCAAAAACCATCAATTTTGTTTTTTGTATCTGAAATGCCTAAAATTCCGAGTGCCCAAATCCTTTCCAACCAATTCCCGTTTGATAAAATCCATTTTCAATAGAATCAATGAAATCATTTACAGTGGTAATAATAGAAAAAGGAATTAATCATTAGGACCATTTTTGATTTTATTATCGGAGTTCAAATTTTTGGAAGGCCTAACTTTTTCTTTCCAATGTCGAAAGCAGTAAGGCAAATTGGTTATGCCAATTTAAGAAGCAGTATTAATTCGGCTGTTAAAGAAATCTTTGGTTGATTACGGACTGATCTCAATTTCAAGGAATTTGCAAAGAAAAAATGACATAAAAATCAAAAAATTAAAAGTATGAAAATCACAACAATCGCAAAGTGATTTTTGCTCTCTTATTTATTTACTTTTTTTCAGATAACTTTTCATATTTATTCGATAAATTTATTTGACAGGTTATGATTTTTTTCAGTTTGTTTGGCCAATAATTTATTGTTATTTGGTAGTAATAACAAAACAAAGTATTCTCTTATTACTTTGTTTTCTTTCTTAAATTATTTGAAGTATTAAACTTGGAATATGACATTCAGTGAGTTGTTTATAAACTGACAATATTCTTTTTCCCATCCTTTCCATGGAAAGCATTTCTTTTTTTTTGCTTCATAAAACTGGACATTGAAATAATTAAGAATTTCAGACTATTTATTATAGCTAGTAATCTCCAACTACCTTATAATTTTTTTGAATGAAAAACGGACTATGTATGTGTTATTAGCAATGAAGCTAGTTTTTTCATTCTATCTTTTAGTTATTATTGATCAATTTACTTGCAGCCAATTTTTTTGGTCGTTTAATTCGAAAGATCAAAATTGGGCTACTCTTTGATTTATAACTATTGTTGCAAAAATAAGAATAATTCTATCTGATTTTTTCGTTTATTTAATGCTTCCATATCATATATTATAAACAACTCACTGAATATCAAAAAAGAAATCATTATGGGATGTAATCACTGACTTATTGATATGTATAATCATTTACTCAGATATTTTTTAATATATTGAGAGAGAAAGGTACTAAAAACGAAAGTTTTAAAGAAGAGAGAGATGATAAAGAAGAAAGGGATGATAACGTGTTATTATATGATATGTAAAGTTGATGATAGCGCAGCTGACGTCTTTGTGATGTTTTTGATGATGAAGTCTCGAATTTTTTTATATGATTGCATATGATTATTAACGAACGTGACAATTCTTTCAGCGAAGAAATTTGATATTTTTTTGAAATTAAATTTACTTCGATCTAATGTTTGTATGTGACTTTTTATGGATTTTGTAGTTCAGAGGAATGGATGTGATTAACACTGGTGCCTTCTAGTAATATCAAAGCTATGTTGATTCAAATAACGAATAGGGAAACAGTTTTGTTGAGCGTTTCTTTTTACAGAATATATGTATGAAATGAAGAGTGATAAGCTGATAAGCTTATTGAAAGCCTCTGTTTTTCTCTTTATTTTTCTATGTTTTTCAAGTTCCATGTTGCTCACAATTTCGTACAATTTGTAAATCCTCTCAATTAATTATTCCACCTGTCATCTCTATACACTTCATCCTATATATGAAATGAAGGGTTTGATAAGCTTATTGCAAACTTTAAAAACAGTTATAAGAATAAACGATTATACAAACTATTGAAACAAAGAGCAAACTATAAAGAAGAAATTGATTTGAAGATAGGCTTGTCGGACAAGACAAATTCAATTAAGAAAAAAAATCTGCTTAAATTTATGCCTAAGCGGTTCACACTTTTTAAAATGCAAAATATCATTTAATGTTTTCATGCTTTCTTCCTTTTATCTATCCTATCGTTATTTATCCAGTGAATTATAAAACAAATCTTTTTGTCGACCTTTCCAGAAATCGTAATTGTTTATTTTTCAACAGCTTTTCACAAAATATAGCATACACTAACTGAGCAATGAGCAAAGTATCTAATGATCTCTTTATTTCAATAATCTTTTCCAACTGAACGGAGACTGATAAAGTTTATTTTTGAGAATTTATTAGATAATTGATAAAGATAAGATGAAATAAGTTGAATGTCAAATAATGGAATTTAAAGCACTTTGTATTCGTTGAAGGATTACGAAGATTAATCACTTTCAGTTCCACCTTTTGAAATTGAAATCTGAAAATGTTCAGAAATGGTTGAAGAATGAATGCCACATAATTGAAAAGGGAACATAAGGAGAGAAAACAAAATGCGCCCAAACTAAACAGTGATTTTACAACACTATGAATCATCTATGAGATGATTCATAGTGTTGTAAAATTACTAACTTTAAAATCTTACAATTAAAAATTTTAACAAAATACTATCGACCAATGGCAATGTTGAAATAAATGAAATTCAATTTCACTTTAAATAAAATTACATCTAAAAATTGCTGAATTTTTTTAAAACAAATTCAAAAAACCTGTGAATGCCGCGTGCATTTTACAATGTTAATTTTTCTAAATTTCGCTATTTTTAGCATTTCATCGGTGTTGCTTTAGTAATTTATAAAATATTTCATTGTAAAATCAATATCCCAAAGAATTAGTATATTTCGAGTTAGCTTAGTTTAAGCTTATCTTGTCTTCTTCCTCTGTGCTTTTAAAATTTCTTTTCTTCTAAAATATTTTAAATGTGAGTTTCATAGAAATCAATTTTAGGTTTCTTCTTGCTTGCATCTTACAATCAAAGATTTGACTGATTCAAAATCATTGATTTCAATTAAATTCTGATTAAACTACAAATGCCATGATAAAGGCTTCATTTAATGGAACTATTTCATACATATACAAAATGTTTAATTTTGAAAGATATTTTAGGTAAAAAGCTTTAAGGCAAAAAATGCTTTATATTACACTGTTGTTTCCTTTTTGGATTCTAAAATTTGATGATCTTAAATCCAAAAAAATGTTTTAGGCTAAATCGTTTATTGTTTAACAATGCATTGTTAAACAATAAATTTGGCTGGCAACAATAAGAATTGATATTTGTTAATTTTGAAACAATTTTTTTTTTTAATTTTAATGAGTACCAATTGATGTTAAAATATTTAAAATAACACTTTTACAATATTTGATGTGAAAATTTAGACTAAATAAAGGAATGGAAAGAGCAGTAACTTGTTAGAAATCTAATTTTGATTGACTCTAAACAGAGTGAGATTAAAAAAATGATGGATTTGAGAGATGGCTTATAAGCGATTAGTGAAGCCTATAGCCTTATAGGACTTGCAAATGCAAATTATATTGAATTGAAAATTCGGCACACATCAAAAATGTTTGTTTTGTTTAAACAATATTTTGAAGGCAAAAAAAATAATGAATGAAATAGTTTTGATTACGCTTTTGATTATGTCAAAAAATGCGCCAATGGATCGGATCAGGTCAAAAGATATGCTAATGTATTGGTTTATGTCTGGCCAGAATCAGTAATCTTGAAATAAAAATTGAAATATCTTAATTGTTACTAATGAAAATATCTCAAAATTAATTTTGTTTTAAAAAATGCTTAATTATTTGATACTCTGGGTTAATATAAATTTTGATGGACATTTGCTTTCACATAATTATCATAATGTAATTACAATTTGATAGATTTAGCTGACCACAAAAACTTCCAAAATTATGATTCTAATTCTAATCAGAGTTGTAAATCCTAACGATATAAAAGATACATTTCCTGTTAAATTACAGTATTCGGAAATGTTTATTCACATCTTCCGTTTTTAAAACTTATGTTTAATGATGGCAAGAATTTAATTATTTGCATTGCTAATAAATGAAATTATTTATTATCAGTTAAATTCATTGTTCAGAAAATTATTGCAATTAATTAATTGCATCTACAGATACAGTATTTTCTCCTTATTCTCTCTCTTCTCTCACAAAAAAAACTGTTCCCATGTTAATAATATCTTACCTAACCAATAAGTTGCAAACATCACATCTATTTATATCTTATTGCTTGTTGACAGATTTTTTATAAAGAATTTGATAGTAATAAGGAAATATTAAGGCTCATTGCTATATATCATTTGGACAAAAGGCATGAGAACTATTAATAACGAATGTTATTTTCGTTGCTAAGTTTTTTTTCCTTTGCATACTGAAATTTTATTTATTTATTCACCGTTTTGATGTGTCAAAGAGTACTGCAAGGTCATTTGACCCTTCTGGTTCATATGCTCCTACCGATAAATGTATCCCGTGTTTCGATTTACTTAAAATAGAGATTTATGTATTACTATCACAAATGTAACTTTGATTCAGCTAATTAATTAGTTTACTGATTTTCAATCAATTTTCAAATCTTTCGTAGCCTGTAAAAGTTGTAATTGATTATATCACTGGAAGAATATTTAATTTACTGTTGTCACTGGACAAAATTTATTTTTTCCTTCTTCTTTGAACCTTAACATTTTCTTTAGTCAATGTCTATGTTGAAAATGCCAGCGGATGATAAATTATTTTTTCTGAGCAGAGCTCTCTCCTTACACAACGCAAAAAATATATAAATAATTTAAAAACCTCCGTTTAAACTTATTTTTTCATCACTAAGAATTTGATAGATAGTAGGCAAAGCATTTGTGACTTCAAGTTCACTTTATTGTCGAAAAATTTTTCATCTGTTCAAATTATCATGTCTTGTGGTAATTTCATTCCTGCTTTATTTTCAATTTATTTATCTATACTATAATTTACACTGACTTTGTAAATTTTCCATTTCAGGTTTAATGTTTTTTTTGATGTTTGAACGAAGAAATTCTTAGGTTTATCAATCCATCTATAAAATTTGCATTATTATATTTTAGAATATATTTCAATTTTATGATATTTAAGTGCCATAGCTCATATTGTCTGAGTAATCCCAAACGTTATAGTGCTGCAGGGTCACGTGAGCTTTCCAATGGATAGCACGAAATGCATGAAATATTTCATTGCCTACAACGAGCCTACCGAAAATTTCGCTTAAATACTTTGTTACCATTTGTTATATTGATCTCATATACACTAATTGGCGCTGCTATTTTTCGCAAGCTCGAATTAGAGCTTGATTTACGTGAAAGGCAATTATTCCGTCGAAACTATAACTATGCTTTAGATCAGGTAAAATTTGAAACTCTTGCCGGTACTTATTTTCATGTAGAAATTAAAAGTATTTCGCTTGTTAACAGCTGCACATCAGCTGTTGGAGGATTTCGTTTTCAATCTTAATATCAGGCTTTCAATGCTGTTACTCTTAGCAATTAAATAATATTCAAAAAATTAAATTTATTTAAAAAATCAAATTAATGACAAATTAAATGAGTAATTAATTGAGTGACAAATTAACTTGCATTTTATAGATAACAAAACGAATGTTAGAGCTACGGTGTGATGATGAGGTGATTAAATTTAATAAAGATTTACAAACGAAGTATACGAAGGAAGCGGTGAATTGGTTTCTTGATTACACAAACTTGACAGGTGTTATCCGTGAACGGAGCGCTAGTAGTCCATGGTCATGGTATGGTTCAATGTTCTATGCTGGACAGCTGTACACTACAATCGGTATACATGTATATCCATCCATTTTGGAATCTTTTGAAGAAACGAAAAAATAAGAAATAATTAATGGGAAACCGTCGATTTGTATTGCAATTTATATTTTTGTCAATAGCGCAGATCATTGAAGAATGATGCGTTGAGAGTTGTATAATGAAATCATTCCTCATTCGATCGGCTCCTATCTTTAGCTCTTCACCTTTTCCTCTCACCTTTTTTTCACTTACTTTTTCACATTTAGCTTTTTAAAGTTAAAAATTTCACTCTTTCCCTTTCTTCTACTTTTTTGTTCTTTAACCCTCTATATTTCTAGGATATGGATTACCGACTGCAAAAACTCTTGCTGGCCAAATTGCCAGTATATTTTATATTATGTTCGGAATCCCAATGTTTTTAATTATTCTCAAAGATGTTGGTCGATTATTGTCGCGAAGTTTTCGTAAATTTTATAAACGATCTCGAAGTACTGGAAAGGAATTTATCGGAAGAGTGCGGAAGATAAGCATTTCAATGAAGGTTAGTTTTTTAAACTTTTTGGTTTTTGAATGAAAATTATAATTTCTTTAACTGTTCAGAGAATAATTTTCAAACCACCTCTTTAATACAGTCTTGCCATTTTACTTGAATTCTAATTCATTGACCCTTCAACTTTCAACTTAAAATAAAAGTATTATTTTTGAAAAATAAAGAATCCAGTTTTTTAGGCATTATATATTCATTTACCATCTAGGACGGGAAGTGTTCATTCATTATCTGTAAAAGAAGTTCATTTAGATCCAGAAGTTGGCACTCACATTCAGCAAAACACAAGAAAATTGTAAGACTTTTAAATTTCACCTCGCAAAATATTAATTGTATCAAATTTGAACATTCAAAAAAAAAGGAATTGAATGAAAGTTGTTAGCGCAATATTTCAGTACTCACGGGAATTCATTTTCGATTCCGATCGCTTTAGCGCTGCTTATCCTTTGGATTGGTTTTTCAGCAGCTTTATTTTCCCTATATGAACCTGAATGGGGCTACCTCACCTCTGTCTACTTTTTCTTTGTCTCTATAAGGTATTTTATATGTATTACGGATAATATAAATTTTTTTATCTGTTTTTTCATATTTTAAAGAAAAATTTTGGATTTCTTTAAATGTGTCTTTTGATTCCGCTAAATTTTTCTGATTATCAATTACTGAACAGTTTTAGATCGAAGTGATTGTAAAATTAAATAAATTATACTTTTCAGCACAGTCGGCCTGGGCGATATTGTCCCAGGTAATAAAGATATGATGCTCGGTTACTTTCTATTAATCCTCATTGGGCTTGCCTTGCTGTCAATGTGTGTCAATCTTATTCAAGTCAGTTAATTAAAGTCATAGGAATTCAATTATTGAAAAATTTTGTATAAATTCTTTTTTGAAATTTTAAAATTTTACTAATTGCTTTTAGAAAAAATGTGGAAATATTTCGTTATGAAGGTTTAGTTGGCTGTAATTCACTATCCAGCTTCTTTTGTTTTTTTGTTAAAATTTGAATATTTTAATAACAATGAAATGTTACAGGTAACAGGTTATTTTTACAATTAAGTCTGAATTAAGTCCTTATAAAATCTCGACATTACATCTCAGTTGACTTTTCTTAGCTAATATATTTCACAAAGATTTAATTCATTCGTCTGTCAAATTCTCTGCTTTTAGGTAGCAATAGAAAGAATTCTTGGACAACTCTTGCAGGAATATATTGATGAAATTGAACGGGTAGCAGCTATTGCGAAGACTGAAGCCGACTTTGAATCCAAAGTTTCACCCTACGAAGTTGGAATGGCTAGTAAGAGTTCTGCATATTACAATAGCAATATGTACAAATTGTTTACAATTATTTTATACTGGAGATAAGTCTGGCGAAAGAAGTTACGATGGCAATAATTTAGAATTAATGATAACACAAATCAGTGAGTGTTATGAAATTATTGAGGCCATTATGATTATATGTTGGTTTTCGTGGTACTGTCGTCGTTGGAAGAAATACTTGTCGATTTTTCGGCGCCTGGAACTAACTTGGAATCTTTTCTTCCTTTGAATTGAATGCCGAAAATTTTTGTAAACTTGTCAAATTGCTTTAATTTTTTGTGAGATCTGATAGCTAAATGGTACATGTAGTATGTCTTATTTCAGGTGGTTTGTTAACGGTTCCATTGGCGAAACAAAATAAAGCTATGCGGAGTTTGCCAAATCGATTTAAAGAATGGATTGCGGAACGTATCGCAAACAATATGATCGAATCACAACTTGATGAAATGAATTCTGATGTAGAATCTGAATCAGAGACATCTATTTCATTTCAGAATCAATCACAAGAAAAGCGACAAAAACAACGTGAGTTTTTTCCTTTCTTATTAAAATTAATGTTTGTCTTGAAAATACATATCATTTTATTAACTACGATTTTCTCAAAAACTCCAATGTTTATTTAGCAATCATGTTTTCAGCACGAACATGTAAAATTAATTTGGAAGAAATGCGTTCGAGACAGGGCTTACGATTTGGTAACTTTATTGATTGCTTATTGAAGCACATTCCAGCTATTCGTACTGTACAAGCATTGGAAAAAGCAAAATTTTATGCTCCAAATGATGACTTCCAGTAAGTTTATATAAACAGTACAATACGAATCACAGGTATCACAGGTGTTAATATTTGCTATGACAATCTCACCACTAACAATGTTGATAACGTATCTGATATCATTTGTAGCCTTATCAAATGAAATAACAACTTAAACATTCTTAGTATTCATAGCGAGCGAAGCACTCTTCATTTCAATATAATCTCATTTTGCACTATTTCTTCCGTTCGTAGCAGAATTACTATAGTCAGTTTAAAAAAATACATTCTCACCTGAAAGAAAGCAAATCCAACTGTCACTAAGAAGACAGCAGATCCATTATCATTATCCGAAAGAAAATGAATTCAACTATTATCATTAATTGAAAGGAAGTAGAAAGAATTGTCCCCAAATATTTTTTTTTGTCATGATTATCCAAAAAAATAGATCCAACTGTCATAATTATCCGAAAGCGGATATTCAACTAATATAATTATTGTTAATGGAAATGACTGTCAGTAAGGATCAATCTTTCGGACTTTTTTGTAAAATTAATGTTTTCGCACGTTTGCCACTTTTTGCGTATTATTTTAACACAATTTAAATTGTGCAAACAGTTTTTTTATCACTGATAATTTCTTTTTTAGATCAATGCTGTTTAGTAAATTTGTGGGAAACTCGAAACTAGAACGGTTTATGGATCAAATTTGTGATCCGGAACCTCGTACACATCATGCTGCTATACAAACCGATATCTTGCGACCTGCAAATATTGCTACCTTTGGAGAGGACATGCTTTTTTTTCGCGGTAACTAAGTTAATTTCCTATCATAATAATTAATAAAAGCAGATATTGTTATGAAGAAGGAGTACTGTATATGTATCTGATCACAGGTTCACAAGATTCATCAATCATCCGGTCTGATACCACCCACCAATCGACTAACTCACTTTCTTTTGATACGGAAAGTGTATTTTCTGATGCCTTCGGTGATATTGAATTTACGGAAGCATGCGCTCCTCTCGCTCTTAGTGATAGTTCTATGAGTTCATCAATTACTTCAATCCAAATAGCACAACTATCATCAAAGAAGCCATTAGAATCAGCCTCAAGATGGGCGTCCAAATGGTAAGCACTGTCTTAATGCTTCATTGTTCTATCTGCTGGCCGTAATATTATGTCTTCCACATCCTTATCTAAAATAGTCTTTTTTCCTTCGATTTATTTATATTATAAGTTTCGATAACTGTAGTTCCATCAAACTCTCGAATTTTTTTGAGTTTTAATATATTTAAACTTATTTTTAAAATGTTCTTCTGATAAAAATCTTGCACTTTTCTCACAATAGTTGAAATTTATATCAAAAATATTTCATTATTTTATTCATGTTAATTAGCAACTGAAAATTATTTGTGCCAGAAATTAATACAAATATAATCGTGCAGGAAAGAAATATCGAGAAATCTGAAGTCAAAATCCTGTTATGGTGCAATATCTCCATACTCCGGTGAATACTCAACGATAGTTTCAATACCTCCTATATTAAATACACAATTTGTACGGAGCAGAAATTATTGTCGAATTGGGTATTGCTTTATTTATTTTCTTATGAATTATAAGTTTTGACTAACATCATTTTCAATTAAAAAATTCACCATCCCCATTTTTTATTGTGTCTAATTCCAATTTGGCTTTTCAAATGCAAATTATTTCTTTCTAAATTTCATTCACAGTAAATAATTTGTAGTTCACTGCCATCATCTTTCCAACGTTCATCATTGCAATCGGTTCCCTCACAGTCTTCACGAAAGTGCAGCGATGAATAATAGCCAAGCTCTCAAACTTAATACTGATGATCGATCTTCGACTTTGGACCTTCTCAATTTTTAATGGGAGCTGAATAAAGAGTGCTTCGGAAAGGTTGTAAATAAGCTGCAACAAGGATGCTAATGATCCGTCAAGGGAAAAATGAAAGTACAAGTATGCAGGGAAGAAGGGTGCTAAGAAGTAGTATTTGGGAAGACCAGTGGGAAGATTAATTAATAATTAGTTAAATATTTCATTATATTTCATTATAAATAAATGCCAAAAGTATATGATAAATGATTAATTTGAATTGATAGATCTTCTGACTTTTACTTGTTTTTATTGCTACCATTAGTAATCTCGAATTTCACATGACCTAACCTTTCAAGTATTCCATTACATTCCTTTACAGAAGACAATGAAAATAAAAAAGACTAAAAATAAATAATAGGAAGGGAATATATGACTGGCAACAATAAAATAATTTATATAAGACTAAGGTTAAGTAGATCATTTCAAGTCATGCAACATCGTGTGACAGTTTGCATTATATAATTGGATGTGAAAAAAGAACAGCAAGATAAAATAGCGTCCTTATTAATTTATGGAACCGATGAAACTTTTAAGAGTTTGAAATTCATTAACTTTAAATGTGTTTATTAATGGCTCTTGAAGTGAAAAGGCAAAAGTGAAATCAGTGATACCAATTAAATTACGCATACAACTGCCAGTTATCAATGTGTAAAACGTATGCGTGTAAAAGGACTCGAATTAATTGTTCAATGTTCGCTTATAATTAAACTATCAAAATATTAAGTAAGAGATTGAAGTTCCGTGACGCATTAAAATAAAATCACGTTGAACGTGTCCTGCCAAACGGCGCAACATTTGAGTGCGATGTAATTATGAACATGGCTATACTTCAAAGATAATCTGATACTCAAAATCGTTGTTAAGACAAAAGATTAATATTATCTCTTAATCTAACTAAAAACAATATTTCATGCATGCAAATAAATGTTTCTTTCATTGCTTTTTATTCAAGTTTTCAATTGAAAGTGATTAATCTTCGTAATCCTTCAACGAATACAAAGTGCTTTAAATTCCATTATTTGACATTCAACTTATTTCATCTTATCTTTATCAATTATTTAATAAATTCTCAAAAATAAACTTTATCAGTCTCCGTTCAGTTGGAAAAGATTATTGAAATAAAGAGATCATTAGATACTTTGCTCATTGCTCAGTTAGTGTATGCTATATTTTATGAAAAGCTGTTGAAAAATAAACAATTACGATTTCTGGAAAGGTCGACAAAAAGATTTGTTTTATAATTCACTGGATATAATCCAATATAATAATTATCATAAATTATTTTCTTCAATAATCAATATCAATTTCATTTTGAATTTAAGAAAATGGAAATTTTGAAAGATTGTGCGAAGAAGTAGCGATTTGATTTTAATCGATATATTATCCTAACAATATAACTTTTATGTTTGCTTAAATTTCTCGGATAAAAGTTTGCATTTTATACTGCAAATTTCAGTGAAATTAACCGTCGAAAAAACATTTTCAGAAGTTAAAGCAAAATATTCCTGTAAAAAAAATTCATAAATTCAACTTAATTCATTTATAGACTAAAGTCAAATCAATAAAATTTCTATCAGAACTATCAACCATGTTAAATTCTTTTATATAAAAGAGAATTAATAAATAAAGAGTAGGTACCTCGAAAAAGTTTTGAGTTCACTCTATCATTTGTTATTCTTCACTTCGATGGCAAGAAATTCAGTACTATTTTTAAAAATTAAACTGAAGCAAATTAACAACAAATCATTTTACATTTTTCTATCTTTGCTAAGATATATTCTATCATTCATTTCATTCTTCTCAATATTTTTTTGCTTCAATTCCTAGTGAAAAATAGCAATTACTGATAATGTTTTAAGAATTCATTTTCATTTTTGATAATTTCGATTAAAATCAATTTTCAGATTAAAAAAGGGAAGAAGAAGAGAGAGTTTAAAACGGATAGATGCCATTTTGTATATTTTTTCTCTTCTAATTCTTTTAAAAAAAATATTTAAAATTTTTGCTTTTAACTCATTCAATTAACGAAGCAAGTGAATCTGTCCCGCTTAACTCCATTTCACAGTGATATCTCGAAAAGATTGAAAATAGTGAAGGGCTGCGATTTGAAGAGGAAGAAGATTCAAGGAAATCTTCCATAACGGAAATTTAATCGAATTATATTCACATCAAACGGGACATTTCTTTTTTCAACCACAAATAGTTTAGTATTGATAAAAGACAGAGAAGAAATTAAATTTTTTTTAAATTTGATTTATTTCGATGTCATTGCTGGCTGGCATGATCGAATGCTTTCATATTTGTAACTTTTTTTTTTATTTCGTTGTATCTTTTTTTAAAGTTAGTTTTATTGAATTTTCGAGTGAATTCTGTTTGAAAACTATTTCTGAAATTAATTTCCATTCATTTCACTTCTCATTTTTTTCTTTTATTGCATTGCCTAATTATTTAATTAATTTTTGGATTTTAATTCAATTCTAAAACTTTCTTATTATATTGGACATCTTAAATATTCATTTACGCTTTTGGCATAATTAGTTGCTCTTTGCTCTTTCATATGGAAAATAACTTTTGACTTCTTACTATGACAACTAGCTCAATTAATATAATAAAGAAATTACCTGTTAATCTTCTCTTCTTTTTATCTGTCTTTGTTACATTACAGATTTGTGGTACCACTGATAATGTTCAATTTTTATGCTCTCAAATTTTAATAAATTTAAATAATGAACGGAATTACTATAACTTGTATTGTAGCAATTACAATAATTTATTTAGGATAAAAGAGAAAAGCGAATGTTTTCTTTTTAGATTCTTTAAATTTCGTTTTGCTTAAGGATAATTTGCAATTAAATAAAATTTATTACTTTCTTTTGAATTTTCTTTTGTATTATTTAATGAGCAATAAAACATATATAAAGGTAACAGATTTGAAATTAACCAATGTTTATTTCACTTTAATTCAAAATAAACAGAATAGGAAAAAACGAAATGAATCTTTTTTCTGTCAACAAAATGAATTTCCATTGATTAATTTCAAATTGATATATTTTACTGTCATTTGATTAATTTTATTCGTCGCATTTTATTATTTGAATTCTGTTAGCTTTATTATATGAGCTATTGTTTTATGAAATTATTATTTATGATAATATATTTCAGCAAATATAATTTATTTTACACAAAATTTCATAATAAGATGATCAAAAAAAAGTTCTATGGAAAAGATAAATGTTTTTTTTAAACGAAAAGAAATCTTTCAGTCATCCGATACATCAAAACAAGTTTTTTTCTAAATTCTTTCCGATATTTCGATTTATCACTTTGAACTGTTTTCAGTCCATAAAAGAAATGCTGCTTAAATCATTTATCTATCATTTTAGAAATTATGCTTTGTCGAGACAAATAAATATGAAAATCCTTACAAATATTTAATATATTTTCATGCTATCTAAGTGCGAAGATAAGAATATAATATTGATTAAAAAGTTCAATCGATCACTGATCGGAATTTATTTGTGAAATTGAAATTCTATGAAAAAAAGCCTTAGCAAATTTGCATTCGTTTGATCTTTGTTCTTTGTATAGCACAAATGAAATTCATTCTATTCAATCATTTTGTTCTAAATAAAATTGTTTTCCAACATTGGTAAATGGATATTGATTTTTGTCCTATGAATATTATTTAATGGCAAGTATATGACACACTGCTCCAAATTCATTATTGATCGATCATATTGATCAAATTGATTCACCTCCCAACGGTTTTACATCCTTTCAATCCTATTCAATGACCAGCATATTCTTTTTTATTCAAATACAAAAATATTGATCCATCGATTGATTAGCAAAATGTAAACTATGGCATTCAATGTGTTTTGATCTTTTTGTTGCAATATTTTCATCTCTTTTATTTATTCATCAGAAAGGTTTTAATAAACAATTCATCCTAATTACACTTAACTTTACCTTTACCTTTATCATACTATTGTATGCAACGAATTGTTCTGTTTCAAGATTAATATTTTGCTAATTATCTCAATAAATTGGGAGAGAATTAACCTTAAAAAGAAAAAGCGTTATTACCTCGAGATTATTCACTTTAGAAATCGTCAATTTAGCATTATTTGCTTTTAAAAAATTTGATGATTTAATTCAATAAAGTTCATTTTAATTAATGTAATTGTATCATCGCTTATTCTCACTACCACGATTACCATTATTATGACCTAATTACTAAATATTAACAAAAGTCTTCACAAATTCTATCATTTAGTGATCTGTCAATTATCGTCTAGCAAAATGATAAACCAAGTATGGATACATTTAGCTTTACTGTATCTCTCAATAGTAGTGGTATTTTAATACTATAATTTAAAATTTTTCCTGATTATGTAATGTTGGTACTGTCATCAGTAGAAGGACTATTATTGATGATTCAATTCAATTATCATTACCGAATAAAATATATTTCATAATGCTTCTATTCACTATATAAGTGTTTATGTTCTGATATGTTCATTGTTGCCTATGTTCATCTTCTTAAATTTGTCAATTTGCCTTACCTCCTTATTTATTATTTATTATCATCACTTCTTATTACCCTTATCAGTAATGCGAAAGTTTATGAAAATAAACTGATAATAATAATAGTAATAATAATAATAAATAATGATAATAAATAATAATAAATAATAAATAGTAGATAATAGATAACAAATTAATAAATAATAATTTAATAAATTAATAAATAATGATTAATAAATAATAGATAATAAATAATAAATAATAATAATAAATAATAATAATACTTAACATTCATTGTCAACATATTTAATAATTGTATTCGATTAATTTTTTACTTGTTCCATTTCCTTTCTGTCCTCAACAAAATGCGGTTGATGAAACATTTTTCATATCATAATGAAAGCTTCTCCAAATTTCCTTTCTCTTCTTTACCATTTATCTTTCATCATTTATAAAATTTAACGATCACAAATTTCTATTATTATATTTGCGATTTTTCAGGCAATCAACAAACATACAAATTTAATATCATAGAATTCTTTTTTAGTAGCAGCATGGTATGTTAGGAATAGAAAAATTCTCATACCATTTTAAAAAAATTAATATATTCATCAAATATATTTTTGTCAGATATTAAAAATCATTTGTTAGCAAAAAGATGTTGCATAAAAGCTTGTGGTACCATTCGTATCGTAGGATATGGTCATATAATTTAGTCAAAACGAGAATTTCAATGACAGTCGTATTATAGGCCAAATTTATCTAACGAGCTTCGACACAATGAAGGCTCTCAGATTTTTATTCTATGATTAATTCTATAGTTGAAGATTTATTAATTTGAATTTTCGAACTTTTTTGAAGTTTGATATCATTGTATTTCTTCAAATTTCTATACGCACGCAGAAAAAAAGGAAATAATATCGTCGCCCCACTACATTGAAACTAAGTTTTCTGATAGATTTTATCAAAAAGTTCTACAATTTGCAAGAAATTTTAACATATCAGTTCAAATTTAGAAAGCACTAATTTGTGAATGCGTGCTGATAGCGATTGATAAGACCGAAAGGACAAAATCAATGATAGATTCTTTAAATCATAAATTATATCTTATAATTTGTGGAAAAGATTATTTTTTATAAAATTTCTTGGACCTGATATTATAAATATGGACAAATATTACATCTTTTCAGCTGTTATTATATGTAAATTTCGTATCGTTCAATGATAATTTCATTGGACAGCTGGTACTAGCGCTTTTTTTCGAATAGTCTGATCAGCTTTTTCTCATAAACTTTACATAAATATTTAAAATTTTGGGAAAAATGATTTTCGAAATATAAAATCTACTATATTCATCCTTTTTTGGTGGTTTAGAGAAAGAAGAAAGAAATAACTTTTTCGACTGGCTCGATTGCTCTTTTACTTACAATCCTTTTAATCTTCCCTCAATCCAACTTCAAATTTAGCTTCATTCTTATGTTTGATTATGACAGTTTCACTGTTAATTGTATCTGTTCATTCAATATATGAATATTTAACTTAATTTACTTTTCCACTAATCTTTCCATTCATTATGACATAATTTGGAAAAACTATCCAATGAAATTAAGTAAGAAATTTTATAAAAATAATAGGGTAAACTTATTTGCTTTGCTCTCTGTATTTTGTTCCATTACATATACATCCTTAGAAAGATAAATTTTGAATTAATGAAAAAGGGAGATGTGAGAGTTGAATAAATGCTTTCGTTGATTGTAATTAAGTAAATCTCCATTAATATGTTCTTTACGATAGCTATAGATAAGCCGATAGATATGGTCAATTATTTCAATTTTTTAACGAAAGTTTCGCGGAGAAAAAAATGAATAAAACATTTGAAGAAAGAAAATAAAATTTCTCTCATTAAAAGAAAACAAAAGTAATCAAATAATTTAAAAAGAAAATTCAAATAAAACTTGAACTGTATAATACGTGAATTGTACTGTAAACATCTTATTCGCAAGCTATTCGATACAACTTTGTTGTAATCTTTATTCACCTAATACCGAAATACCATTCTTATCACATATCTAAATTTACATTATATTCAGTGAGAAATAAAAAGACAATGTAGTCAATATAATAATTTTGCCTTTTATTTTCTAAAGCTTTATCTCTTTTAAGTATTTTAGAAAAATATTTCATTGCAATTTTTGCTTAATGCTAAGTTTGTTTTTTACGCCTTATCATTATTTACACTTAAATTCATCCGTACTAAAGTCCCTGAAGACATAATAGGCCTAAAGATATCAAATATCGTTAATCGTTATTCCCAAAATTTTCTTCAGATCTGAAAAATAAGAGGGAAGCGCTAATGAATATATGAAGACGGAATTTGCTGAGTGTGACGGATATGTCGATCCATCGTCTACCAAGCACAAAAAAACCACCGGAGTTAATCGATAATTACTTTACCACCGGTGAACAGGTTTACAAAATTGACAGTGTAAGCTTATTTCTCTTTTTTCGAATATCGTATTTTATGACAAACTAATTTAATTTTTATCTGATTTGATTCAATTTGATGTAAATCTAATTTGAGCTCTGTTTTTCAGATTAGTGATCAATTTGAGGGACGTTTTGTGCATTTGTCATTGAGTTGCGATGGTTTAATATTATTCTGGAAACAGTATAAGGTATTTTTTCTTCTTTTAATTTTACTCATAAAAATTGAATGAATTAAAAAAAGAAGTGAAAAGAGAGAAAATAAATAGAGAAAATTAAGAATAAAATGGAATGAAATGTGATAAAATATTTTGTTTAACTTAAATACGAAATTTGAATAATAATTTCAATCTTGAAAATTAGAATAATGAAGTAATCGCTTCGGAATTTTACTATATCGACGATATCATTGATGTATTTTCGGGTTGCTGTGCAGAAAATTCCCGACGAAAAGGAATTCATCAAAAGGTACACACAATTTGTTATTTTTTTTCCATTTCGTAAATTATAGTTATATGTTAACAAAGTGGGAATTACTAAGTAACATTAAGTATAAAGCAAAAGTTGAATAATGCATTAGAAGGAAGGAATCTTGCATGCTTCAGTAATTTGCATTTTAGCAATACTGAAGTGATGCGAATGATATAATGCTTTTTCAACCTTATGAATGCAACCAGTAAAATATCATTTAAACTAGTTCAATAATAATTGTACAATTATCAGGAAATAAAATTCTTAAGAGCTACCGGAGAAAGAAAATTTAGGAATTTCAGCAATTTTAAATAGCTCAATGCTCAGAACTGATATTACTATAAATGTTATCTTTTAAGTTTAAAAAACAAAATTTATTGATATAGCTTGTGCCTTCAAAACTTTTCTAACTTTTTGGCTGTTAAAATTTATATGAACTTATGCTAATTAACAAATGCTAACGTAAAATATAACGCTGACCTAATCGATTTATTTAGCAGCACTTTAGCAATACTGAGAGGTGAGAATGGTATGATAAAATTAAGCATTGAACTAAGAGAATTTCACAATTTTAAATAACTGCAAGTGAGAATATATAAAATTAGAGTTAGTTGGAAGTTTTCATATTTAAGATTTATCATCTTTTCTTGTTAATTCTATAAAAGAATTTTCCAATTTTCCAGTTGGATGGTTACGTTAAAAAAACACTTGGTGGTACATTTGTATCGGGGAAATGTACGCTGTCAACTCATTTTCTTACTGTAATGTGTGGTATCGACGCTGTCACTCCAAATGCGCTAATTTTTCTTATCGATTGCGAAAATAATGTCATTGTAAATCATTATCAACATTGAAATTTAATTTAAAAGAAAGCGGAATTTTTCTTTAAATTATACTATAAAACAATAGAAATATTACTTTTTTCATTACAATTAAAGTTAAAGGATTATGAAATGATTTGAAAATTCAAATTTTCTAAATAGAAATGATACTATGAATTATTCATTTGATTAATATCAGAAAAAATTCATAATCATTCAGAATGTTAACCTTGCTCCTCTTATCATTTGAATCAAATTGTGAATTAATCACAGAATCTTTTCTAAAGGTGAAAGGCCAAGAAGTTCACAGGATGATAATAATGTCTTCATTTTTCATCCTTTCATATTTATCATTGGCGTGATAATGCTAATTTAAAAAAAAAACAAAGGGTAGAAAAGGGAAAAATACTTTTCAGCGTTGGCTTAATGAGCTTCGTCGATTATCAGTGAAAGCATCGAAAGAATTACCACTTCAAGGTTGCTTTTATTATTGGCAGCGATTGTTTACCAAAATCAAACATTCCACAGATACCGATCAAATTTCAATCAATGAGTTTGTTTTCTGTATCCTTAAATTTTAGAAAATTTTAATCCTTCGGTTTCTTTGATGATAGAATATGTTTTTTCTTTTTACATAATTCGTTCGTTATCCACAAGTGATTGTAAAAAAATCGAACAATTTATTTTTTGAATAATTAGAGCTTATTTAAATATGTAATAGTTTTAATGTATTATTAATTAAATTAACAGTTACAAATATTTCAATTGCATAAGAAAAAAAGAGTCAGTATGAAAGCGATTTTCCAACTTTCAAATAACACTGTAAAATCAAACTTAAAAGTTAAAAGAAATGAAAAATTGAATGAAATATATTTTCGCCTTAGCCAATATGGCCATATTTTATAGCTCCGAATTTTCATCGAATTGAATAATAACATTTACTTAATTTTATTTAGTATATTGGATGCTGTTTTATTCACAAAAAATAAGGAAGATCGGAAAGATATTGAAAAATCGTTGAAGACACTTTCCGCCTTTCATAGTAAGGTTGTGTTTGTTTTTTGTTCCTATTGAAATTTTAAATCATTGATTCTTAATTCATTACATATTAAAAAAGAAAATAGAAAGTGAAGAAGAGGACAATTGAAATTTTGCTATATTTAATAAGCTGTATTAAATCAATTTAGGAAACGATTTCAGTGGATGAAATAACGAATGATTTCATATTTTCCTGCTATTGCTGTATATGTGGACGAACTGACGTAGATTATATATTTCATAAAAAGTAAGCCAAAAACTTTTACCGCCCTTTATGTCGATGAGCGGAAAATGTTTTCTATTACATGCTTATGCTAGATTACTGATGTAAATACATGTTACGTGTTGGAACTATTATGTTTGCAAGAAATATTTGAAAAAGTAGAAGTAGAGCTTCTTTTTTTTCAAAACAGGAATTAGTAGGAAAAATGAAAGATAAGATAGGTTGAATAAAATGATTTAATGCTTAATTAATAGTAAAGGGATATTTAATTATCAATTTCTAAAATCTGAATTAGCTCAGAAAGTAACATTAAAAGAAAATAGAAAACAGTAAAAAACGACAGAGAAAACTTGGAAATTTTTTTTTTCGCTTGTGATATATTTTGTGATGATTTTCTAAATTATAATTTTAGATTTGCTGGGAGGGAGAGAGTGGACGCAGAACATTTTGCAAAGTATCTCAAAGAGGAACATTGTGATCCGAGGCTTAATGAAATGCTTTATCCTTCTCCTACCACAGAAATTGCTCAGTGTTTAATTAATGAAATGAGCAAGAATGGTATTTTTTTTTAATATGAATTTACATTTCGATCCTTTTTTAAGTGAGTATTGTTTGCTATTTAGCATCTTTGCATGTATCGCTTTATTAATTCTTTGAAGATGCAGGAGAGCAGCTAACGAAAGAATCATTCCTGAGATTTCTACTAAGTGAGTACAACATCGGGATGCACCGGGATCATCTGATATTAAAGGAAGAAAATATGCACAAACCGCTTTCCCATTATTTCATTAACAGTTCTCACAATACATATCTCAGAGGTTTACATTCATTTCGATATATCAAAGCAATTACAAAAATATGAATGACATCGATGACACCGAAAACAGCAAAAATTAATAAACAGAAATGATTTAAAATGGATTGATCCAAAAATGGAAATAAACAAAACGATCAGAACTGATTTATTGATATTTGTGTAATATTATTCCCCACTTTTTCGACAATTTCCAAATGAATTAATTTTAAAATAAGTTGGTCATTTGAAAGTTTTTTGAGAAATTTCTGACAGCTTGTTAAAATGAACTTTTTTCACAATTATAGACACTTTCAGAAGGAAATTTCATTTTATCCAACATTTTATTAAATAATCATTGAGACAGAACAATAAATATTGACCAATTAAACTGTTTGTTACTTTTTTTAATGAGAAATTCGTTTAATAATATGCATAACTTTTTTTTAAAAAAAAAATTTGCATAGGTTATCAAGTGAATTCCAAAAGTTCTGTGGAAATGTATCGTTATGTATTATTATCCGGATGTCGTTCCATTGAACTTGATTGTTGGGATGGATCAGGTGGTGAACCGATCATCACACACGGGCCTTCGCAACTTACACGAGTTACTCCTGTATTATTTAAGGTTTACACTTCATTTTTTAATCAATTCTGTAAAACATTTAAACTAATAGATGGCAATATCTCCAATGGCATTAGGAAAGTTTAACAGTGAGAAAGATTGAAAAAATATTACAATTAAAAATGACAGGCATCCCATCAAAGCTATTCTTACATATGTAAATCTTCTTAATTGCAAAAATGAAAATCTGCGAAACACTCTTTCAGAATGTTTTTTAAAACGAGTGGTCATTTTTCTCTCATCAAAAATGACCTTGCCTTTTTCAAAGGGCAATTTAAATTAATGAATATGATCAACGAGTTTTATTGATACAGATCAGAAAACAAATTTCAGGATGTTATTATGGCAATTGCGGAAACGGCTTTTGTGATTTCTGAATTTCCGGTTATTCTATCATTAGAGAATCATTGCTCCCTGAAACAACAGAAGAAAATGGCATTGTATTGCCAAGAAATTTTCGGAAATTTTTTACTCACAGAACCATTGAGCGACTATCCGGTGCTTTGGCATTTATTTTCTTAAAATTTACTCTCGCGAAATTTGATCATTTAATTTGAAAATTATGTGCGATTTAAAATTGACAAGGTGAAATGAATTCATAAAATTATTTAGATTAAGCAGGGTGTGAGTTTGCCATCACCAAATGTGCTCAGGAAAAAAATTTTGATCAAAAATAAGAAAATCAACGACGCAGAAGCAGAAGATTTTTTTAGCAAATCAGTTTGTAAGTCAAAAATAATTTACTTATAAAATTATTCAATTCCTAAAAATTGGAAGTTTAAAGAATTCCTGCAATAACGGCTTTCCTCTTTTAGTACTTTCCTTCTCAAATTCACTTCCTCTATTGATTGTTTCCTTTTCAAAATTAGGTTGGCTCAAGTTTTATTGAAAATGCTACCATTTAATTCAATAATAGAAAAACTGAATTAATTGAAACTCGAAATTTTCAATATATCACATACGTTTAAGTTAAAATTGATATTTGTAGCACTTTTTCCCTATAATTTTTAAATATTTCTTCCTTTAGTGCCTGTTTTAATATTTCGAATAGATTCATAAATGGAAATCATCAGATTCAATAATTAGTGACAAAAGTTTATTTCCTATGATTTTCATTTCTCTCTTTGCTGTAAACATCAGAAATAAGCTATGTGGTATATTTTAAAATTATAAATTATGTACTTTAAAAACCATGTTAAAATTATAAACTATGTGGTATGGTGTACTTACTATACGGTACTATGTGGTATATGTGGTATAAAAATAAACGTTACCACTTCAAATGATGGTTTCAGCGTCAACGTCACAAAATGTTGTGGAAAGTGATCTCAGTGAAAGTGAAAGCAGTGAGAAAGGTTCATTTCAAAATTTTCGGAAACGATTTTCAATTATATTTTATCAGAAAATTATATTCAAATTGAGCTAAAATTGTGTCTCTTAAAATGGTCGTTTTTTTCGCATTAAATTATTTTAAAATTTAGACGACATCGTTCATCAAAATGGAGCGAATACGCAGGAGCAATCACGAGATTCCGTTAGTTAATGAAATTTTGAGATTAATCTTTTATTCCTTAAAAGTTTCAAACCGTTGATAAGTCCTAGAAAATTGCAGGTTATTGCTCGTGAACTATCGGATCTCGTAAATTATATGCGTGCGTTGGGAAAGTTCACATCATTTACTGATTGCGAAAGTAAGAAATCTTCTTCTTTTCTTAATTTATAGGATTCTGAAGTAATTAATAAATAGCTTCTTTCGTAACTGATAATTTTGATTTATCCAGCCTTTTAATTTTTTAGTATTTTACAACTTTTTGGTAAATTTTGTTTTTTTTTTTGGAAAGACAATATCAATCCAATTTTTTTAAAAAAATTTAATTAAAGTATAAATTTCGAAGATTTTTATTTCATCGCATTGTTTTAATTTTTTCTTATATAAAACCAAACGATACTTATTATTTTTCAATTTTTCCTTCTCTTGTATTGCAACAATTGAAATTATGTGATACAGGTAAACAATTGAGTTATGGAATATTTTCGATGAATGAATCTCGTGCCTATGAATTGGTAAAAGAGAATCCAATTGAATTCGTTAATCACAATAAGAAACAAATTACACGTGTTTATCCAAAAGGCAAACGTGTTGATTCCAGTAATTTTTGGCCTATTGTATGTTTCTATCATTTAAAATTTGCAACATTTTTTTAAACCAATTTATTAAATATTTTCAATTGTTGCAAAAGATTTTTTCGAGACCGATTTTTTTTAGAAATTTTGGAATTGTGGTTGTCAAATGGCAGCTATAAATATGCAAACACCTGATATACCATTTCAAATGAATGTTGCATTTTTCGAACAGAATGGCCGTTGTGGATATGTTCCCAAACCAAGTTTAATGCGTAAAGCTGATGCAAAATTTAATCCTTTTGAAACGCATACAATGGATCTTGTTGTACCTGCCTATCTTTCTATTACCGTTAGTTTCATTTCGGATTTATTCCTGAAATTGAGATTTTTTTTTGACTTCTTGATCAGCACAAGCTATTTGTAGATAATTTCTGCTCAGATGCTATCATTTGCATGCGAGAAGCGTCCTTCAACATATGCAGAAGTGAATTTTTATGGGCATTTTAATGATTTATCACGATTTTCGAAACGAAAATATCGTACGAGAATTGTTATGGATAATGGAATTAATCCCACTTATATGAATTTTTGTGAAGAAGGCTTCAAATTTGAGAAGGTTAGTTTTACCTTTGCAATTTTTAGAAAGATTCAGATGTTATCGCTGCTAGTGAAATGCTGAAAAATGCATCAATTTTCATTTCAGTTTCTTACGTTTGCTATCGGATATAAGCATATAAATTTAACATTAAATTTTGTGACATTGAGAATTTACAGAAGTCAAGTGTCAGTAATCACACTTTCGTTTTACAGATAATATTTCCGGAGATGGCATCAATTCGTTTGTCAGTATACGAAGAAAATGGTCGTCTTATTGGACATTGTTTCTTACATGCAAGTTTACTCATTCATGATTTCTAAATTACATAATAAAATTACTCTTCTACTTGTCTATTGGAATTTTCCGAGCATTTCATTAACGATCTTTCTGGGTGACTATATAACTTAACTACAGCTTTCTGAAGGAGATCAATGTTCACTCTGCGTTTATTATTATCTTCAATTTATCCATGATATTATTGTATTTTAAATGATTTGCTTGTTATTGAGCTTCAATTGAATCCTTCTGTCTTATAGAATCAGTCTATTTGTAATAAAATAATTTCAGGTCCGTTCAATTCAGCCAGGATTCCGACATATTCCGCTTCGAAATGCTCACAGTCATCCATTGGGTCCTGTATCACTGTTTGTTTTATTCCTTGTTCACGATTATATCGACGGTGGAAGCGTTAGTACGATTTATTCAATATATTAAAGATCTTTTTTCGAAATGAAAATCAGAATTAGTCATATTTTTATTGTCCCTATGTTTATCTATCAAATATTTAATGATAAAGCAAACTGACCACTTCAATGGAATAGTATCGAAAATAAATGATCTACATAAGTGTTGCATTCAAATTTTTTCTGCAACCAAAATATTAAATTCACAAGTTTTTTAAATTCAATGTTCTTTGCAAGTTTTGCTAGATATTTAACCGTTTATTGGAAGAAACTAGTAAATTTTTCATTGCAGATTTGGTAAACGCACTGCAAAATCCAATTGAGGCTATGAAGAAGATAATGGAAAGTGAAGAAGGTATGCAAATGTTATCAACGGCTCAGATATATTTAAGCTTAATTTTTGATTAAAATTCCTGAAACCAATTGATTTTCTTCAAATGCATTTGAAATATCGAAGACTAAATCAAACGATTAAAACGCTTGAAATTTGGCAATGATTGGTTAATTCATAACAGTTAGAAGTTTTTACTGAAAATTTAATTAAAATCTCAATTGTTCTTCGATTTTCAGCAGCTTCTGCGGCATTAGTAAATCCGATAGATAGCATGAAACAACGTGAGAAAATGCTTGTGGCATTAGAGGAAAGTGAACCAAAATCTCTCTCTACCGAATTAACAGCATCTTGCGATATGGGCAAGGAATTCAATAGTATGGATAATTTTGAAAATAATGCTAAGTTTTTAGCAAAAGTAAGCATTTCAAGTTAACTAAAATTGATATGTTGGATTGAAATTCAAGACTTTTTATCATAAAATTGATGAACTTACTACTGTAATCTATCTTAAACTTTTTTTTTGATTTGAATTGAAATTAATTTTTATAGATGAGATCAGTAAGTGCGGAAAGTGAATTATCAAAGGAAGCATCCATATGTGAAGATGGAATGAAACCATTTAATTTTGATAAATGGAATATGTCCGGTATGCATAATAAATTTCAGTTATTTTGTTTAAAAAAAGATAATGATAATCATTGTGAGGTTTTGTTTTTTGCGACAATAGTTGTCGTTGATATTCAGATGAAGTGAAATGATCTGATACGTGAAATATCCGAGTAATTGTGAATTTTGGCAAATTTTTATGGTTTTGAGAATGTGCCAACATATGTTCTATTTGACAATGATTTCAGCCAAATTTAACATCATTTTATTGTATTTGATTTTCACAATTTATTAAATTTACAGAAAAATTGAAAGAACGCTTTTATTTGGATGATGTGGAACTTAGATTTTTAAGAGAGAATGAATTAGCTAATAGTCAAAAAGTTGTAAAATTGGAGAAGAATTTCAAGAAGAAGCATCAATCTATCTTTGATATACTCAATGCTTCCTTCAAACAAAAGTATTCATTTTATTAATGAGAATAACTTCAATTTGGAAAAAATGATGACATTTTGAAAATTATTTTTTGTGAATTTAAAAGCTAAATATTGTAAAGAAATCTTACATTTATAAAGTAAAATTCATTTTAGGCCAGTGTGTTCTATCTTAAGGAATTTTCATGGAGATGCTTTTGCTATATATGCTAAATATGAGAAGGAGGTCAGCTCTTCTTCAAATGACATATTTTTTGGGTGCAAATCAAATTAAAAGAAAAGGGCCTTAAAACTGGGCATTCTTTATTTTGCTATTTGGAATTTTGGTAATTAATTAAATCAATTAGTTTAGAGAACAGAACTTATTATATCACTGGTGGAACAAAACAGGAAGAAACTTATCAAGCGACTCGATATGGCTTATAAATGGTATATCAATTCAATAATAAAGCAATTTTAAAAGATGAATTAATAAATAAACTATAAATTTTTGAAGTATTTTAAAAATTTTTATTAGCTGATTTAAAAAAGGCCCTTTTACACTTATCAAATTGTGTGAAAGCTGAAAGTTGAAATGTGAATTTGTTAGATGATTCTTTGAATTGAAATCTTCCAATGGAAATGTTTTTTTGAATTAGCATTATTTTAGTGAACAAAAGCAATTGACCAAATTAAATCACCAAAAGCGCTACGCAGAGCAATGGAATGTGGTTCGAACGGATGGGTATGTCATATCTATCGCTTTTCAAATGTAAACAATAGTTAGCTAGTTATCTTTGTGTAAGAGGGACAAACCACTTCTCCCGCATGTTCATTACAGTATCTTTTGAGCACACCAATATCTCTTTACTATTTGTTTGTTTCATCAATGCTAATTTAAACTATAGGACTGTTGCATTAGCATAGTTTTTGCCGAAATATAATAATAAAATGATTGATATAATGAAGATTTTCTTCAAAATTTTTTTGGTATTAAATATTATAATTAGAATTCTTTGTTCGAATTTTCAAAAATTGAATAATGAATAAAATGATAATATCAATTATTTAATGGGAATGATTTTTAGGACAGAAGAATTACGAGGAAAATATGTAAAACTTGGCTTAGAAGAGCAAAGGAGATTAAATAAATCAAAAGAAAGAAGGTTGAAAGAAATTGAAAATAATTTCGAATTGCTAAAACAAGAAATTGGAGTAGGAATGGAGCAGGTAACATATCATTTGTTAAAGTTTAAAATTCAATCGAATACACAAAATTCATTTAAAGTATTGTAACTTACGACAAAGGATAAAAACAAAAAAAATGTCGAATGTTTTTTCTTAAAATTTACCTTCGATATTTGTTTCCATATATTATAATTTCAGAGATTGAGCAAAGCTATCTCTATACTTCGCGATCTATAATTATGATTTAATATTTTCTATTAAATATGTTTTGACATTAATATCTACTTTGTTTTTAACTATTGTTTATATCAATGAACTAACCAATATTACTCGGGTAGTACTAGCCGAATAGTTTTGGCTAGTTCATTCATTACTCTAGTTTAGCAGGAATAAAGAGGGAGAATATTATATATAAGTGAATTTCGTGAGAGTATGCTTACTTTAGTAGTTATTTGATAGTTGATTAAAATAATGAAGTGAAACTGAGGAAAGAAAAATGCTCTAGTGTCAAGTTGGCGGAATAGAGTCAAGTTGATACTTACTAAAATATTTATACATTCCTTTTTTCAAATTACTTTCTCTATACTGTTTGAAAATTAATTTATTAAAGTATTTTATAGTTCAAAGCGAACTAATATAAAAGAAAATCATAAAAAAGCATAAATTTATTTTGCTTCAGCACAATTAAAATCCATTTAACTAAAGGAATTTGGCGCATTGTTATGTCTAAAAATTACAAATAATTTGTAGCAACGAAACATAATGAAACCATTAAGGGTTATTTTTAAATGAGAAATGAAATTTTATGAAATAAATATTCAGAGAAAATTACTTCATAAAATATATTTGAACGCAATTTACAATAATATATAATGCGGAACTTATGAAACCAAAATTCGTCCTTCCAGTTTAAGTATATTAAACCTTATTGAATCTTCTAGCTTTTTTTAAAATTTAAAATTTGAATTACATATTACAATAATATTATTACAACCCGTATATAATATTTTTGATTAAAGGTAAAGGGGATAATTTATTGTGCCCATTTTGAATTTCTAAAATAAATTTGTTAAATCTTTCAGTGTCAATTTTAAAAGACTTCTTAAACTTCTAGTATCTTTACCTAAATTAGAAATAGCAACTAATATACTAATAGTAATTAGTTTAGTTACTAAGCCCATCCATTTGGCATATAGTAATGTGAATTGGAAGGCAAAATAGAACTGGTTGATGTAAAATAATTTCCATTGGGTGTACATGAACCAGAAAGTGTATTTGATGCAGGATAAGTACCGGTAACAAAATCTGCAGGACATGGTTTTCCATCATGTACCAACATTTGCACCGGAATGCGTTTTGATTGTGAGAAATTAACAGTTGGCATTGACATATTACTCTGCGCCAAACAACCATTTAATCCCTTATCCTGACAAGTTTTCTTTGTTTTGTACCTGAAAAATTGAAATGGAAAATTTTTTGGAAATTTTTACAGACTACCTATGAATGCATTTTTCGATTTGAATCTAAAAAAGTGTCAAATTATTTTTGTCAGCAAAAGGATTTAAAGACACTAAATTTAGGATAAATCAGAAAAAAAAGTATTAATTTTAAGTTTATGACTTCTTATTATGAAATGAAATTTAAAATTCACACAGTCACTTCGTTAAAACTTAGAATTTCCACTTTTAAATTGTAATTAATTGATGGATGAAGTTTCATTATTTACCTGTGATTTTGGAACCAAATTTTCACTTGTGTAGGTGTTAAATGGATTTGCGTGGCAAGTTGTTCACGTTCAGGTGCCGAAAGATACCTTTGCGTGCGAAATCTCCTTTCAAGTTCAAAAGTTTGCAATTTCGTGAACAATACCCGTCGTTTGCGCCGTTTCTTTTTACCCTTTTCTCCTACAAAAAAATGAAAAATTGGTAAAATTGATCAGAATAAAAAATTTTTTTGTTCACAATCTATTTTAGATAAGTATTATTATATATGTAAAACACTGGAATTTTTAATTGATCATTTGAATACTGTAAAATTTAAATTGAAATTAATACATCTACCTTCATCTTCATTAAATGTTTCATTTTCGTTGAGAACATCGGTAATATCTTCGCTTGTTCCTTTACTAAAATGTTATGAATTATTTCAATGATATTATGTTATATGAATTTTTAGGATCATTCTTAAAATCTGACAGTATCATTCATTTCAACATTGTTTATATTACCCATTCTATCAAGCGTGATATGCCGTAAACAACTTGAATATGTTGAACGAACCAGTTAAAATCAAATCAAAATTTTTAAAATATGGTTTTTAGTAGGCTAATATGATTCTGAAATACCTGATAACACTGGAATCGTTAATATCCTCCTCATTTTCAGATTTATTATAATGTGACGAAGTAGGCAGTAGCGGTGGCTCTAAATTCTTCCCAACCTGAGCACAACCACCAATTGGTGCATTGATTATCTCAAACCTAAATAATGTAATAAAAACGATTAATTTTAGAATTTCAGAAAATTTTTCAAACTTTACTTTGATTTTCATAACTTCAAAAATAAATTCTTCATTTTTGCAATTTTTTATTTGAATGATAATTGAACTTTAAAAGATTTGGTAACAAACCCAAATGGAGCAGCAGATGATGTAAGATAAGGTTGGTGTGTGTTAAATGCACTCTGATCATAGAATGGATAAGATGTGGTGCACGAAGAGGAATATGATGTATCAAATGCTGGTGAGGCACAATGGTATCCTGAATGTTATTATATATTACGGATCCGATTGTTTTAAGATATCATCAATATCAAATTTATGCACCATATTTAATTTAATTGGAAGGATATTTTATTTAATGTGGAAGTAAGAAAAATTGCGAATTTAAATAATAATAAACTGATAAATTCTACATCGCACTGTGATCTTTGTGATACTAAGAAATTATTATGAAAGAAAATGTAGCCTTTTAAATTGTTGCGCTAATCATGTATCAGCAAATAATTTGAAGTTGAAGAGGGAAAGCTTACCGCCGAGCAATGGTAAATGATCGGTCCAAGATGATGAAGGATAGTTGTGACAGTTACCTACTCCTGTACCATCAAATATATTTGGCTTTAATAATTCATATCTGAAGAAATAGGGTTTTGACGAATTGAAATCAGTATTATCCAACTTGAGAGGAAAAGTGGAAGGCCCAAGAATGATTCAATGCTTATTACAAAAAAAGAAAACCTATGTTTATTAAATCAATTGAACAATGAAGAAAAGAAAATTTATTTTAATAGGTGAAAGGTGCTGGCTGACAAATGATATTGGTTGTAATTTCTCTCTACTACAGATTTTGCATAAAACTAGCAATTATTTTTACAGCTTAAGAAAAAGAAATTGGGAAAGAAATTCACATGAAGGATTTAAATCATTGCTCTTCATATTATTTACTGATATTGTTTAGATTAATCATATTATTATATTGTCATATTAATCATACTTATATCAGTCATATTATATTATCATATTAATCACACTATATTAATCATACTTACATTAATCATATTATTTACATTTCTTTTCTAATAAGGAAAAGCTTTTCTTAGCAAAATCTTTGCATTGACAGAAATTAATTTTCATGCTCTGAATGATAATAAAAGTTAGATGGTTATTCTAAGTTGAAAATAAAAAGTAGTTTAAAATTTATTTTGATTCAAAGTTGAAAGCAACTTCGAATAAAGTAGATTGATTCCGAATTATTTTTTTTATTCTGAATTAATATAAATTTCACATCCCAATAATGCCAGCTGAAAATGAAGCATAAAAAAAGCTAGGAAACTGAAATTTTTAAGTCCATATGCCTTACTATTGCTATAGAGATGATTAAGTGAAAAAGTTGAAAAACTTTTTCAACCTAACATTTCCATGAAAAAGATGAACTCATCATCTATCATCTGGCACTAAGCATTCTCTGATAATGAGATGAGATTAATATACTTTTTTATTTATTTTAATTCTTGAAATTTTCCATTATTTTGTAGAAAATAATTTTTTCTATTCAAGATATGTCCTCTTATTGAAAAAATTTCTTCATTTCATCATTTTTCCAAACTCATTTTGAAACTTATGATTGTATAATATAGTTGAAGCTAAATTTTAATCGAAATTTAATTTTTAAATAAGTTTTATTGAACTAATCTCTTTTTTATACAATTTAATTTTACATTAATTAGAAGAAGTATGGATGATTCAATCATAAGACGATAGAGATTATGAATAATTTCACGATGCTGCCAGCAAATTCTGTATTCATTAGGAAAAATAGTGTAAAATGATGGCAATATAAATTCCAAAATATGGCTCGGCCCAAAACAAATCAGTTACTGACTTATGAGAATATATCTGATTTAAACATATTGAAATGGCAATAATAATTTCCTGTAAAATACATTTCAAAAAAAATGGAGGAACAGCATTTACTCCAAGAATGAATGAAATTAATTTTATTGAGCCTATAATGAGATGATTCATTAATGATTTTTAATTTATTTCTTAGTTCTTGTTAGAAACAACCATTAATCCTTACCAAATAACTTTTCCATTTTATGTCATTCTTCTCTCTCTCTCTCTCTCTCTCTCTTCAGTACTGCTTGCTATCTGATATCACATTATCATCACTATTATACTCCTTTCAGCACTTCATCCACTAGAAAGGAAACAGCATGCCTATCATTAATCCTATCAGATTACTTGAGATATTTCAAATAATTATACCATTTGCAGTTATCATCTTATCCAATTCTTTGAAGATGCATTTTAATGTCTATTTCAATTATTTCATGTAAAATTCATATTCTTTTATTTAGCCAGTTTCCTTATTTCTTTGTGTATCCGTATCAAAAATATTTCAACTTACTTATTGCTGATGAAACTAGCAGTTGTAGGAGTGGCAATAGTAGTACTAGTAGTACCAATAGCAGTTGTAGCTAGAAATTGTGATGTCCTCAATGAATTAGTAGAGTTTGACCCTGATAATCCAGTAATTACTGCTGTTGTTCCAAATGTTGATCCGGAAGTGGTAGCAGCCGCATGAGCGGCTGCAAATGCAGCAGCATTCAACGGGAACATATATTTATTAGGCGAAATTTTTCTGATACTATTTTTGTTGGTTGGGAAAAAAAAAGTGTTGTTAAAAAGTGAAATTTGAAGCAGTATCAGTTGAAGAAATCTCAAGCAAAATAAAGTAAAATAACTTGTTAGCTGATAGGCATACAATAGATTGACTTGTTGGTTTAGTTTAATTTTGTAGAACAATTTAAAGTGGCATATGAATCATTCATCTATGCGAAAAAGTATTGTTTAGCTAATACTTCTCGAGGATACTGAAGAAAATTTTCTACTACCACTCAACATTCTTAGAAACCGATGAAATATAGCAAATGCGGATGAATTTGTTGATGATGATGAGCTCTACGACAGGTAAGTTCAGGTAAGTCAGAATTTTATCCGCCTTCCTCCCCTCCCTCTAACATTTTTATCAACTGTCATTGGATGTTGTCGATACACGGTATTTGTCTCATCTTCTTCATTTACTTCATCTGTTGAAATCTGTCTGTCTGAGATATTTCTTCGTCTCTTTAAGTAAACTTTCAATGGAATGGAAGAGGAGACAGTAAACTGAACGAGACATGAATGATTTATTCAAGTGACATTTTCCCGCTACAACTTTAATCTTTAAACTATGCATTTTCATTCGCATAAATTCTCGAGTTCTAACTTATATTCTCTTAAATTAGTCATAAGAAAAATATAGCACAAAAAAAATGAAATCCAAGAAAAGTTTATCACAGGTATTAACTGAAGTAAGTATTAGGTCAATTCTAATGAAGCCAATGTGACTAAAATCACATAACAAATGAATGGACAGCTTAAATTTCTAAATTTCATTCCAAATTTGCTGCATAGCTTTATGAGACAATAGAAATGATCGGTTATTCTTTGTAGCCCTGGCAAGTTCTAGCAAATTATCAACAGTTCAATTAATTTTATTGCATACTTATATAAAGATATTAAATTAGTTGCTTATTAAATTTTTTAAATATCAGTTAGGGAAAAATTTTTTAAGATATTAAATTTTTTGAATAGACCATCAGTTTGGAACAAATTTCAGAAAATAATTACATACAAACAATTGCAAATTCTTATTTATTATTCAATCATATATTAAAGTTTGATATTTCTAACAAAGATTTAAGACAAGCTAAAAGAAAAGATAGCTAATATTGATCTTTAGACCCTGCATTTCTAGAAATGATGATAGATGAGAAAGATTGTCCTCATTTGATATGATGTATATGCCGCCGTAGTCTTCATCTCGAATAACAGTATTGTGGAAGGTAAACAACGACAGTAGCTAATAGCAATAATGAAGTAGAACTGTAGAACTGTACCTCGAATCTACTCAATCTGTAAACATTTCCCATTCTATCTTTACTTTTACTTTCTATGACAACATTACGAAAGCTGGAAGTTTCAGCTCCGATTTCGCGCATTATGAGGCGATTTTGAACGATTAAATAGCTGTCAAGAATGTGATGCAAGTATTAAAATAGAATGATATTTTGAATTGCGGAAATTCCTTTTTTTTAATACATGTGATATTCTTTCAGTTATAAAAGGCAAATAATATAGAATCAATTTTTATGTTATTTTCAATTAATATTAAAATTGTTGAAACTTATGAAATGAAGATTTTTGCGGATATGGAATAATGATATGAAAAGTTTGATATGATCAACTTTTACTGACAACAAATATATTGCACTTTTTCCTTTTCATTTCGAAATACGATGTTTTGAAATGAGGTAAAAATGCATTGGACATAATATTTGGATAGAATAAATTACCAAATAATTTTATATCAGAAAAAAATCTTCCAAAATAGCATAATATAAATTAAAATTCTACAACTCATTTTAAAACAATTAAAAATGTGAAAGGAATGAAATCATAGAAAATTTTTTGTTTTGTTATTAAAATGCATCATCCATTAGAAGTAATTATAGATCAGTTCACATTAACTGTGAACAATTAAATCTAAAGTAAGAAGAGGCAGAAAAGTTGGATAAATTTGATTTCATTTCAAGAATAACTATGTTCACAATTGGAAAGTTTCACAGTTGAATAATATATATATTTAAGACCAGTTCAATCCATTTTCACATTAGAAACTAATTGCATATTAAATCATATTGAAGGATTTACTATGAGTATCACAAAAATGTCAAATCTTAAAACTTCATTTATCAAATGAAAATAGCGAGAAGTTAGTGTGAGCAGCAGAAATTCATTTTTGCTTAATTTTGCATTTTTAGCTGATTGTGTGAAAGCCATTAACTTCGTGACAATCTAAGCTTATCAGCTTGGATTGTTTCACTAAATTAAATGTAGTTCTCTCTCTCTCTCTCCTGTAATTTCGGCAGATTTAAAATTGACTGAGGAAGTTCTTCTCAAGAAGTTTTCACAATTTTCTTCTGAGTACAAATACAAATCCATTCTAAAATTATTTCGGAAACATAACTAACTATACATATTAAAAAAAAATTAATTAGAAGATTTAAATTTCTGTTACTCGATTTTAATTAATAATCGATAAACGATATCTTTTCATTTTTTCTAATTTATGATTTCCAATTATCAGTTTCAAAAGATTTAGATTTATATTCAGTAGGATTGTATTCCTTTAGATTTGTTTGAAACAACTTATTTTGTCATTACTATCAAATACTTTCAATTATTGTTAATCTTAAAAATTTGACTTTGATTTTCATATGCTAATTAATGTTTAGATAGTTATAAAGTGGAAGCTCTTTCCAATATTATTTTCTAATAAATCAATCAAACTAGAAATATTCTCTTTTTTTTCTTTATTATCTTTTGGAGTTTTAGAAAATAACAATAAAAGAAAGCTTCTCGGCTTGCAACAAAGATTTGGTTATTTCAAATAATCAGATTAGAGAAATTTCTTAAAATCTTCTTTTGGTTGTCAATTAAAAATTTTCATTTTATTTGCTATGTTACTATTGTTAACTAGCAAAGCATGTTATTAATATCATTATCATATCTTGGTTTACTATCTGAACCAATAAATAGCAACATACAATATACATTATCATATCTTGGTTTACTATCTGAACCAATAAATAGCAACACAAATCCTATCATATCACTATTATTTTCATGCATGATATATGAATAATCATGATAACACTCTCACTATATAATTTAATATTAGTAATATTTTGAGGTTCGAGAAAATTCATTTATGATTGATATTTAAACTTGAAATTAATAAGTTTTTAATCAGATGCTACAAACAGAGCAGAACTTTCTCACTAAAATAATGTCGTAGCATATTTTTCGGTTCTAATTCACGGGTAAACAATAAAGAGGATAGTAACTGCATAGACCATGCAAGCAGGAAAAGTCAATATTACAAGTATGATATCAGTCCGGGACCGAGAAATATATTTCTCCAATTTTTTGTATATTTAAGTTATATTGCAAGGCAGTATTTAAATTTAAGAGCATAATTTTCAAGTTGTCATATTTTGTAGGAACACACAAAATTAATAAAATACAGTAGTCCCCGGCTCGCACACATACAATGATAATTTTGCTTATATCATTTCGATTTCACTCCTAATCACGCACTAATCCAACTTCATTAAACAAATTTTTTTTTAAGACTTATAATGTGAAACTGGAAATATATGCAACTTTAAATTTGATGTTTTTGAATGGAATAGAGAAGAAAAAATTTTTCAATGAACAAAAATAGCAAAAAGAGTAAATTTTCATATGCAAACTAAATTTAACAAACAAATTTAGATAAAATTCTCAATATTAAATCTTATAATCTAATTTGATATAAGTTTCAATGTTTACTCGTAGCAAAATCGTGGCAAAGGTGGAAAAGGTATCACTGCTCGTCGACGCCTTTTACCTGGAAAGGCTGCAGGATTCCACGGAAATTCATTGTGTTGCGGATTTCTAGGATCCCATGGAAAACTCTAAAAAATAATTTCTTTGCTAAATATTTCATTTATATATACGAAAACATTTCCAATTTTAGTAATGATTTCTACTGAAATTTTAAAAAGTTTTCCAAAATTTAATTCGAATTTCGAGAGAAAACATAAATTAAAACATTAGAAGAAACCTTTCATTTCTTTTCATGAATATAGAAAAATCATAGTATTTTTGTAATAAATCAAGTACATACCAATTGTATATGATCGGCAAGACTTGCAGACCACTTTGCAACATCTTGTTTGTATTGATTCAAATTTGAATAATCTTTTGCTTGCATTTTACGTTTATATCTGCCATTTACATATATTCTACCGTTCTATAAAGCATTCCATAAATCTTGCTCGATTCTTTAATACTATACCTTACAGAAAAGTTTAAACGATGAAATTCGTTAGATTCACATCCATTTCGTAAACAAATCATATCACAGGTTATATTCCAAATTTACGATTAATCTTATTTATTGTAATATTTCGCTTAAATCGTAACATCGAAATTATCGTATTGAAAGTTTAGTTAATTTTGACAGTATTATTGAATTATTTATTCTATACAGCACCTATAGAATAAATAGTTCAATAATATTATCACGTACAGTAAGTAGTACAGAAAAATTATATCCAACAAATTGCTTTCTTTGCAACTTTCCAATGTAATACAATGGTGTTACGTCACATTAATTAAAAATTTACTAGTAATCGCAAATCCCCATTTTGTAAAGAAATAATATATTTTCCTCCAGTATAAAGGAAAAGGAAATTGAAATAAAACAAGCTATTTCATTTAACTTACCTTTACCACGCAATATATGCCGTTTTGAATAGCACTCAGTTCATTGTCAACTCTAAATGAACGTACGGTATTGGCGCTTTTATTGCGAAAACCGCTACCAACATCGGAATTGCCAGAAATAATCTGTCCTTTACTAGGTTCCCAAAGAATGATTAATTGTACTGTGATGCTGTAAGAAATTGAGTATAAAACTTGAAGATTGAATGCTATGAAGAATGTGATGCGTTGCTTACAACATTTAGCTACAAACACTTTGGGATGTAATATTCACTTTTATCTTTGTATCTTCCTATAATTCACTTATAACTTTCATACATTTTGGACATTATTGAATTAATGATATGAGAATGATTCTGTGAGGACTCGATTCCTTCAAGTATTTGTTAAAATCATCATTAATAGTATCACCTATGAATCTCAATCTGTGATATAGTAATATCTATGAATCTTAATCTATAGATACAGATAATCCATGAATCTCAATCTGCAGACTCATTGTATCTGGAAACACCAAATGCGGATGTCTTCGACAGAACAAAAATTTCTCCCAGCTTTATTCGTAATTCTAAAATTATTGCAGAGTTGTAAAATGAGTTCAGAGTGAGTAATGAATCTAAAATAATTTGGCCCAATGTGGGTGGGTATCTCGAAGTAATGATTTCATCAATGATATTCGGATAAGCTATATGAAAGATGGGGACAATCTTACAAATAAGATAAAGATAATCTCATCGAACAATTCATCACTTCCTTACTAACCACTAATCGCAATGTAACGAAAAAACTCTTACAGAAGTTGAAGTTTGATTCGCATCGCAGAAAGTTATTTGTTTGCTCTGAATTCTGCAATAAAATTACAATGAATTATTGACAATAAGTAGCGCAAACATCGAAAAAAACGAAATGAAAAAGTCCTAACCACAATAATCATTGATATTACTACCAGTTGAAATCATGAATTTATTTTTATTTTTTGGAGTAATGAGGGAATTCCTTAGAAACCTTTTATGAACTACTGGAATGCATGAATTGCATGTTTGCTTATTCTTTCAATGTTTTATTCCCGTATCATTGATAAAATTATGATTTTCATTTGTCGTATGAGATCTCTTTTTAGATCATAATCTTTAGCATATTTTGTTTAGTCGATAAGTTAGCAAACTTTAACTTCGAAATCTTATTTTTCATTTTTTACAGATATTGGGTTTATTTCAAAAATTTGGTTATCTGAACTCTTATAATACTTTAAGAATTTACCCAATTGAAACGATGCAAATTTATTCTTAAATCAATCTACAAGAAAGCTTCTTATTTAATAAAGCTATATTCCGGATTAGATAAAGTAACTGCCTATTCCGGTATGTTGACATTTCAAGTAATGTCATAAAAAATTAAAATGCGAACGGAAAAATAACAAGAAAGGAATGACACTACGCTGAAATGAACATTACTGTCAAATAAATGACATATCGGATGAAATAAAAGAAAAACAAATATTGATTGCAATCTGAAATACTCGTTTTTTTTCGCTGAAAAAAGTGTATCTCAAAATTTTTTCATTTTCAACTCATTCCTTTCCTAATTTTTACTATTATCAATTCATTGTTTTTCTTCATCTTAGGTATTTTTTGTTGCACAAATGAAATCTGTCAATTAAAATCACATCCAAAATTTCATATTTCATCAGTTTCTAACGGATCTTCATCCCTCTCCACACTTCAATAATGCAATTTATTATCTCTCTCACTATAAGTATCTTTTATTGTTGTTGCCTTATCTCTCAACAATTTTGAAATAAAAATTCAGGTGAAAAAGAGATTTTGCGAAATTTGCAATATTTAGTGAAATCTTTCTAAAAGCTAGTAAATATTCTAATATATTTTGCTGATGCAATTGTCATATCAATTATATACTACCAATTATATATTATACAATTTCATATCAATTATATATTAAATTATTAGATTAATACAAAAACACGGCGTTTGAGAAAAATAAATAAATAAACATCACTGACGTATGGGAATGAATAGCGGCGTAGCGGGGCGTTATTAAATGATGTTAGTATGGTTGTTGGGACTTAACAATCATAAATGAGGGTTTTGGTTGGTATGTTGGACAGTGGTTTGCAGTTGAAGACATCTTGAGATTAGCGATAGGTGCTCAGTAAACATTAACTGAAAAAGGTCATTTAAAAATCTCTGCTAATTGTAACAAAATCAGAATAGTGCATGTTACATCTATTCTTTTACTTTGTATTAATGTGGCGAAATTAACTATTCAACAAGGTTTATTATAGTAAATATACTGGTACATTCCCACTATCGTCATATTCATTTCAAGCTTAATGGATATCCCGAGAAATCTGAGTTGTGTATAGCTATAGATAATTAAGCAGAGCTACTGGTTTGCAAATAATGACATCTAATGATTGCGAGGAGAATGCTGAAATTGATGAATATCAGAGAGATGCCGAATCGGTGGTCAACGTAGCAGGATATTTTAGCCATGTGGACGAATGTCATGTTTTAACTGAGCAGGTGTTTTCTGTAAACCTTCTTATTTAAAATAAATGTGTGAATTAAATATGAAAGTTTTATTTTTGCGCAGTTTTTAGCTGAATTATTTGACGGAATTAGTCAGTAAATTACTAGAAAAATAAGTGCTACAGGTTTCGATGACATACTCATCTGGTACGTCAAAAACAAAACTAACGTGTTTCGATGTTGGCCATAATTATATCGTATTTGGGAGTAGCTGTGGTACTTTGTTCCCTTTCAATCGTCGATTAAATCGCAGCGCTACCCCGTACAGTTTTCTATTCTACTTAATACATTGCTAATATACAAAACCATGGTACATTATATGAAACATTGTATTAAAAATACTTGAAATGCAGTTAATGGAGATCTAGTACAAATTGTATAATACTCGTAGTATTCGCGAATTTTGTTGAGGAGTTATGAAAATTTTGAGTGACCGTCTTCATGTTTGAATATTCGGGCTTTTTTGAATTTTCGCTATGTCACTGCTAGGCAGACATAGTTGGTGCTTCGTTATCAAAACTGTTAAAAAAAATTTGTTATAAGAAAACTTTTACAATAGAATATTCCCCCTCTAACATTTTTTCTTGCAAAAACTTCTAAATTTCAGCTTACGAACAAATACCGACGATCTCATTACATGTGTAAAACTTTCCTCAGGAGAATATGATTTGCTCGCCGCAGGGTATAATTCTGGGGGTCTTGCAATACTGAATTTCCCAACCGGGAAGCCCGGTTCGATCAGAAAAGTTCCTTTTTTTATTAGAAGTGAAATTTCATTATGGATTTAATGATACTGATTTTCTCGCAGGAATTGAAATGTTATACTTTCCTGCATAATTTCAGTTTATATTTATGTGCCCCACTTCACATCATCTACAAATTGTTAACTACTACTCTCTATTATCTTATTTTTAAGAATTTGTTGTAGTTTTTCAAAGTCTTAATTTGCAGTTGGAGCAAACTTTGTCATTTGATGGTCATAAAGGGCATGCGATCAGTTGTATTGCATGGGCAGAAGATGGAAAAAAAGTGTTTTCTGCCGATGATGCTGGCGTAGTGGTCGTCACTTCAGTCGATTTTATTCATGTTAGTAAAATCGCAATTTTTTTGAGAGTTTTTGCCAGTTTATATTCATACGACATGTTTTTTTAGCTATCTGTTTATTGCATGGCATTCCAGTCTTTCTCGATAGCAATCAGTCTTTTTAGAGCTTTAAAATGTCAAGAATTGTTTCAGCTTTAGAAATTTGCAGAATGTCTTTCAAACAACATTTATCAGCCTCGAACATTCCTGTGTGATGCAGTTAACTCATGCCTGCAACCTCTTAGCTCTCTGCACTATCAGAAGAGTGGCTATTATTGATGAAAAATTTTTTGATTCTGTGTTGGAAATCGATCAAGATCAACAGAAGTATTTTTTTTACTCATCTTTAGGGTATAAGGCAGAAAAAAGAATGTTTTTTATTAGTTGCTTGTGAAAAATTTAAAAATATAAAGTACTTTAAAATTGAAGAAATTAGTTTTTGAAGATTTGCAGAGTTATCGGCATACATGTTATGGTTGCTAAATCTTGTGAAGCGGAATTATTTGTTCTTCAATCAGATGGTTTCATAATTATTTATGATATTTTCCATGGTGAGAAAAAAGGAAGTTTCAGTGTATCAAAGAACGTAAGTATTCAGATTTAAACTAATGCTGATCTTCATAGCCTTCTTCAGTACACTGATTTCAAGTTCTCGTAGTGAACATATTTCAATATTTTGCATAAATGTAACATAACTTACTTATTTTTAGATAATGGCGGAGATGACCACAACAGATTTTTCAACTGCTAACAGGTTGTCTTTTCATTTTTAGCTGTTTTAATTGATGTTTTAAAAGTGGTTCGATTTTTTTTCATATTTCAGAAAAATAATAAAAATTCAATACAAGTTTGATTCACTGGGAAAAATGTGATAGTTTTTGAAACTTCAGTGAATTTCCAGGTTACAGCAATGGAGATCGTGCGTGTTAGCGGTGCATTCGCAAATTTTTATAGTTTATTTCTACAATTACATTGTTTTATTGGATTTTAAGGATAAGTCTACAATGTTATCATCATTTGATGTTGATTCTCTTTTCCACGATAAAACGTTTGAAGTAAGCTGTTCGAAATTTCTGAAACTTCTGTACCATAAAAAAATCCTTGTTCATTGTTTAGAATTTCTGTTTTTCAGATATTTGTTTGTGTTGATCCAAAGTTTTCATGTCTTACCATTTATGTCCTTGGTCCAGATAATCGTGTTTTTCGTCTCTCGTCGAACGAAGTTCCTTCGTATCTAACAGAAAGCCGCGGTTAGTTCATTTTTTAAATTGTAATATATTTCCTCGGAAACAAATGGATTAAGATTTTTGTGTATAAGAATGCTACGCACTTTGATTTGATTTGCTTTGTTGTTACTTAGCCTGCTTCTTTTAGTTGTAACACTTGTCTAAACTATTGTCTTTTTTGTGCATACAAAAAAGTTTAACATTTCGAAATATGGAAGTGTCCATGAATGTTGCATAGGAACTTGAAGAACACTTTTTTGTATCTTATTGATTTTTTAAGTTCACAATAGTCTAATTATTCTAGAAATACCTATGGAATTCACTTCAAGAAATTTCTTAACCTCTTTCCAAAAAGCCACTAAATTACTGCCGAATGCTTCGAAAGATGTATTTTTGGATGGCTTAAAAGTGGCAAAGGAGATGAATATCTTTTCTACGCTACGTAATTTCTCCCTTCCAGCTTTGAATAGTGTGCCTGATCTGAATTTCATTCTCCAGGATAACAGGTAGTGGTTTTATTGAATTATGAAATGTTTTATTTGATAACTGTGTAGAAATGATTACTGCTTTCGAACTTATAAAGCTTGGCAATGATTATTTCAGCCATAATTCTCTTTGTGATCGGTCTTCGGATACCAATTCAGATGGTAATAAGTCGAATATCGTAGTGCATCAGGACAAGAATAATATTTCGAAGCATTTTGGTAAATTGTTTTATGATATTGTTTTCTGTGTAGAACTGTTGGGATTTTACATTAGTGGAATATTATTTATCATTTTAATACCAATAAGCTTTTTAGAGCAGATGCAAATACAACGGAATAATATTATAAAAAATGTCAACAGTGTGGCACGAACATTAGTTGATACAGTGGGTAGCTTTGGTACACAGGTCATGTTACTTAATTTTGGTTGTTTAAAAGATTTCTTTGAGTTTGTCGCTTGTTTTGAAATTTGAAAATTAAAATGCTACACAGTCCTTCGGAATATCACAGTTTAGGTCGAAGACGGCTTTCTAGTACAGCCCATATATGACACTGATACTGTGGACGTAGAAGAAACACTGTTTCCAGTTGAACAAGCTGGCATTCTTCAAGAAATTATGGTACGTAGGACAAAGACAGCTCCTGCAAGTAAGCGGAAGAAAACTAAAAAAGTGAATGATATCGATAGACATAGTTCATTGGATTCATCTAAGGAGGATCTGATCCCTGTTGATGAGCATATGTTGAAAAATATTAAAGGAGGTGTGTAGACTTTTTAATAGTTTCGAAATGAACTGTAGTATGTATGTATTTCAGAGCTTAGGATATTCTCAATCCTATTTTTCCTCTTTTTCTGACGGATAAAAATCCTCTTTTTCCATTTGAATTGGTGAGGTAAAAGATTGTTGAAACATTTCTAAGATATAAGACTAACGAAATGAACATATCTAAACTATAAAGACTATTTAGCTTGTTTGAAGAGATTGGAATCATGCATTAAAGGAATCATGTGAAATTTTTGCAGCACTTACAATTCCTTTACAAAGTGGCAAAGTGGATTCCCAGCCTCAGAGTGATTTCCATGATGATAATATTGAACAGATAGCTGGCTTCAGCGAAGAGAGTCAAGAAGTCAATAAGAAATTGTTTATATCTTTATTCTTCACTTTTTGCAATTAGTTACTTAAATAATCTTACCATCGAAAATCCGAAAATTTCGAATTGCAGGTGCCTTTGAATGGTGAACTGAATGATGTTGATGATATGAAAAGTGAAGACCATGATCCAGTAACAGGCACTTTAATCCCTTATTTATTAGAACTGTTGGTTAAATGAACAGATTTTTATGGAATGAATTAAGGTTCATTCGCCGATCTAGCTTGTTTCGTTTTCTTTCGTGTACCCTAAAAATTTTGGAGTGGCAAGAATTAGAGCTGGAAAAAAGTAAAAACAAACCTTTTTACTATTGTAATAGTTTTCGGTTCTAAATATTAAAAATTTTAAAGAGACGCTTGAATCCACTTTTAAATTTCTGTTCAAAATTTTTAAGGCATATATATTTCAATTATATTTTAAGTGTTCGAATGTTTATCCTAGTACGCTTAAGCCGGGTTGAAACAATCATTTTAGAACAACCCTCGACAGAAAATATAACAAATTCGTCAGTGCAGGAAATACCGGGAGAAGGAAACGCTTATGAATTTTTAATGAAGGACGCGCTAGAGAGAAAACCTTCTGTTTTTGAGGTAATTTTATTAGTGCTAACGTGATCAAAATACCAATATTTAGTTTTTTTGTGATAATGCGACATCAATAATTACAAAATATTGTATTGTAGGGACCAACAACCAGTACCATATGTTGCCCGAATGATGAACAGCTGATCAAAGACATTGTTGTCATGAATAACTTCAGTGATATTTGGAGCGAGGTTTGAGATTTTAATAATGTTTCATATTCAATTTTTAGATATATATTAGTAATAATGGCTTATGTTTCGGTATATATATTTAGTGTCATAAATAGTAATTAGATAACTGAGCAATAGCTGACTTTTAAAGACTGTTGTGTGATTCCTGATTGTTTGATCCCCGAAACGTAATTTTCATCTCGTTACTATTGTTAGAATAATTGTGACAGTGCAGTAGCTAAGTTTGTGATAATACCTATCAAAAAATGGGATCAAGGAAATTCAAGAACTGTCCAAAAAAGAAGGAAAGGGCTTTAAAAGTTTTAAATGTGTAGAGACGAGGGTTAAAAAAGTCTTTTATTTCGCAGTACAATATCATTATACTGTCTATTGAATTTAATATCGTTCAAGAAAAAGATTTTCAGCATATACTTTTCATTAGACGATATCAAATTCATCTAGATGCTGTTATAAGCTTCTTTCTTAGTATCAGTTTCAGATATACTATAAAGATAAAGTTACTATTCAGATAAAGTTACCATATTCCTGTTCATCTTTTTCTGTTTCGTCTCGATATCTCATTATTTGTCATTCAAAAAGGAAGAGAAGACCTTGTTACTTACCCATTCCATATTGCGGCACCCCACAGTGGATCAAATTGAAGCAAAAGGCTGATCATTTTGTTGTTAATGGTTTGTTTTTTTTTTTTTGGAATATGTCTGAACTCCGTAGGTGGTGTTTTATTCAAAATTGATCCATCTTAGAAGAATTGATTTCTTCTGAATTTTCCTTTTTATAACGCGTGGGGTTTATTTTTTGTACGACGATTTCTAACATCTTTCCAAAATTATTTTCATTTTATTTTATAATGGAAGCTCTTTTTTGCAGGGTTTTGTTTATTGGAAAATTTTATTTATTATTTTGCTCTATGTTAGACCTTTAGGACTTAACATTTCTTGATTTTGCCATGTTTCGAGTAAATTTATGTAAATTTAAGCTTAATTTATTATCCTTATTTCTGATATGTGAATATTTTAATTTGGAAGAACCAAGTGGCTATTAATCGCCGCAAGCATTCCAAGTTCCCTGAGTATATTTAATATTGTTGATATAATTAAATTTCAAAATTTATGTAGATAATGGCGTCTTGGTTTGGAAAATTCTTAAAAATGTCGCATTTGCACCTGTGGAAAGTAACAATGTATCTGGTTCGTTTTTAACAACTTCACACTGGATTGTCGTTGCTGATGAAGGTGGTGGTGTTATTGAAGTCACTTTAACTAGTCGTTCAGCTTGGTATATAACAAAGTCAGGGGAGGTATATTTATTTTTCATTCTGCATTTCAGATAATTTAGTGCAGAAATTAATAATGTGAAAATGTAGAATGTGTGCTTCAATGGTTCTTCATGTGAAATTATAAACATGTTTTACTAATAATTTACAGATCAATTGATCATTCGTATAGTTATTGAGATTTAGTCAGTTTTGCAATATTTTAACAGCTTGCAATATAAATTGCAGGTTTTTGTGCAGCTGTGTTTGCCGGAAATGGGAATTCTCAGTAGATGTGAAACGTCATGGCCATTGCATTCTATTACTGCAAGTGAAGTGGCAGTTTGGGCGCTACAAGTTGAGTCAGGTCGTCTTGTAGTGCGCACTGGACTAAAATATAGTCCAGTTGGATTGGATTGGGTTGAAGTTGTGTATGTTTTTGCATAACTCTAAATTTTCATCGTTACTTTCTGAAGTGAAAATTGAACTGTTTGAAATGGTTTCTCCCTTTCAAATCTTGATTTTTTGATTCTATTGCTTCTAGTCTCATCTAAAGAACAGTTTTATAGGCCTCATGGTCCTGTACGTTTGATTAGTATTTGTTTATATGGCCAGAGCGGTTGGGCAATTGATGAAAAGCGTTCATTGTGGTTTACAATTGGTGTGGGATATGAAAGCCCATTTGGTTGCACAGGAAGCTGGATGAAAGTATTTCTTATTCTTTTCTGGCTTATTTATGTGAATGGTGAAGGAAAATAAATTGCTCCATTCTTCTAAAATTTAACACTTTCTAAAATTTAGCAAATTCCATAATTTAAAATTCGATATTGTTTTATGTCATTGTTAACTAGTAATTGATTTCATTGTTATTGCTTGTAAAAGAAAATTTTTGTTTAAGTACGGACTTTTATTTGAGGTTTATAATCCGTGGGATGTTTCACCGGATATTAATCGGTTGTTGGCTCTGCCATGGGTTATTCGCGTCTCTTCGGCCGGAGTTTTTGTATGTATCGATCATAAATGTTATTGGTCCTCTAGCACTGGCGTTCTTTCTGGGCATCGTCTGGAACACCTTGTGCGCGACAAGCTCTCAGTGGCTAACAATTTTGAATTAATAGCAGGTGGAGGTTTGAAAGAAGATTTTGGTGAGTATTTCCAGCTGCTGTCGAAACCTGTTTTAGCGTATTTATTCATTAAAACCGCAAAATCTATTTTGCGATCTACTACTGCATAAGTCTTTGTATAGCTTGATAAGCTAAGCACCATTTCATCCTTTCACTGTTATGTACTTTTCATAGTATTGGCAAATTTTCTATGCTCATGAAGACAGTAAAGCATTGACAGGAAAGCTAGTGCATTATAAATCAAAGGTCAATGTATCATAATGTCTTGTTGCAGATTGTTTAACATTATGTCGAATTAACGAAATATTTCTTTATCGATTGAAAAATAACTATTTCTATTCTTTACCAGCCTTTCCAGCATCATTCAGTTCAAACGTAATGCATTTCGTACCGAGAACTTTTTATTAATTGAAGTGTTTTGACACGAACTGCATATGTTCTCTTAAGAGATGCATATATTGTTTCATATTCTTCATATTCTTTATTTCATAGTCATATTCTTTATTTCATCAATTACTGTTTTTCAATGTAAAGTCTTTCAGATAATTGAAATATCATCTTTTGACGAGAGCGTATATGTGTTGGATAGTTCCGGTTGTATATACGTGAAGGAAAATATAAGTACTGTTTCTCCATTTGGTGTTGACTGGAAAATCTTAGACACAGGCCCTTGCGGTCAGCTTTTCTTTATTTTCATAGTTTTTATGTATCCAATTTACTTTAATGTTACTTTTCTTGGAGGTCTGGAGTAAATATTCCTATAATTACTGTTTCAGGTTCACCAATAATATCATTTACGGTTACATCCCTTTCATTGTGGGTAGTTACGGCAGCTAGCGAGGCTTGTTTATACGTAAGAAATGAGAGGAAGGAACCACTAGTTGGTACAAACCCTACATGGATTCATGTGAAGGCTTTAGCTGCTTGTGTATTCGATAAGGTCAGGAAATTACATATAAATTGTTAGGATAATCTATTTAATTTTCAATACTGATTTATCTTTGATTCGTGTCGATTTTATTGAGAAGTTATTCGTCTATTTCAGCTGTAATTATTCGTTTATAATTTTCCATTAATTTGGCGCTTAACATAATAGTTTTTTTAGATTCGTGCATCCTCTAATGGAGTTTACGTATGGGTCTTTTCAAAGGAGAGTGGGCGTGCATGGGCTCGTAATTCTATTACGGAAGCGCTTCCGTCTGGAAAGTCATGGACGGAGGTTAATGGTTGTCTAAAATTTTGAGCAAGTTTGAAACAAACAATGTTTGTCAAAATTTCATGAAGACAGTTTCAGGCAAGTGATGAGTTTGGTGTTCATGATTTGGCGGTGGGATGTAAAATAATCTGGTCTCTTTCCGCTTCTGGACAGCTTCATAGGCTTCAAGGTCTTGCTATCGGTAATCCAACTGGAAATTATTGGAAAGCAGTTCCACTTTATTTGAAAACGATAACTCTTGATAGGAAAGAACGGTTATGGGGCATCGATTTTAACAAGCGATTGGTTTCTCATAAGTTAAGTTTTCATCTTTTTATGCTCGGCCTTAATCAAATTCTACCTTTTCTTCAGTAATTTTTTCCTTTCAATTTTTTAATTTTGAAAATCAATCGTTGATTTAGGTTTTCTGATGTTGAATAATTTTAGGCTGAACTATATCCTCCTGTCAGCAGTCGTCAGTTGATGGTCTGATGAAGCCCAATTCATAATAATCACGAGCCTTATATTGAAACTTAGTATATCCCTCTGATATTATTGTACAGTTTGAGTACCTATTTTTTCCTTCACTTGTTTTACAAGATTACTCATCAATCTATTCTCATTCAAGAATTCTGAAATCTCGTGAAATTTCGTATTTTTATTGTTCGCGGATATATTTCTCTTCTTTTTTGTTTTTATTCTTGATGATCTTGTATTGCTCTTTTGTGGTGACTGTTGCCATGATTACTCCCAGTAATCAAGATGTTCAATACTATGGGTCTATTTGCTTCAGTTCCAAAAAAACTTTCTTTTTCACTTTTTTCAAACTTTCGTTCCTTTAAAGCCATGAAAGTCATGCTCTTCATTAAATTTCATTTTTCTGTGATTTTTATATATTCTTCAATTCTGCTTTATGGTAATGATGATTGATATAAATATCGCGTGTTCTTTGCAGTCCTAAATTACATAATCGGTAGTTATTTGGTATATAAAAGAATGAAAAGTTGCCGATGTGAATTTTTTGAAATTGAAAGAGATGTGATTAATAAATTTGAAAAAAATATTGATTTTTAAGCAAGTAGTTGGGTTCGTCACTGCCCAATAACATCGGTACAAATTAATTATTGTATGCCTTTCGTAATACATTACAATGAAAGAATTACAAGTTCTGGAAAGCAGTGAATCGAACAAGACCTCTTCTTGCACATTAATCCTTAATTTCCAACTTGTTTGCTGAGAAACAAATACTGCCGAAGAGAGTGAGTCAAAGATAGGAAGTGTATTGTGTCCTAAGTTGCTAAGTAAGTAAACATTGTTTGGAAGAAATTGACGTTTCCAGTATTTTACCGGAATAGGAAGTGATATAATGCTCGTCGTATCATGATTTTGAGGTTGTAGTGTTGACTTTTGAATTTATTTGCTGGGAATATACAACGTATGACGCAATACACAATTCTGGGACGTCATATTAAGTCCAGTCTGCTTCGTGGTTTTATCCGCTAGTTTTGCTTTCTTGCAGAATTCTTTATTTAATCTTTCTTATCTTTATCTTCGCGCTATTCTATCGAAGCATTTGTTTTTCCCAGATTTATTTATTCTTTTCCATCGTATTTTTAGAATTTTTAGATCCCCACTTGATCACCTGCAATGCATAGTTGATCTATAAAATTAAAAAATGATAATTTACCATCGCTAAAAGGTAAACTTTTCGTCATAAATGTTTCTAAATATATGATTGTGGAGGAAAATTGAAGAATGGCAAGTGGCGAAAGTTTTTGTTTGTTAAATGGTCATTTTCAATTTATCTTAAATTTTGCAAACTATGATAAATTTATATGATCGGATCAAATGTAACGGAATTTTTCGCTAGGTGATCAAATTTTTGCAAAATTGCTCGAGATGGAGTTAATAGATAAACATATTTACAAAAAGGGGCCACTAGCTACCAGTACTTATTATCCTATTGTTGAAAATAAAACTTATTATTGAAGAAAGAGAGGGAGAGAAGGAGATAAGGTGACAGGTAAGTAAGCATTGTGCATTGCCGCAACTTTTAATAGTTTACTTTTCCATCATTTCACTTTCTCAATACACGATTTTGTAGGTTGATATGGGATTGACAAACCTGTAGTACTCATTTCCAGAATCATTGGAATATTTCATGAGTGTCGCCTCTCTGTTGCTTGCTGATAGTAAATATAATGTTTACACAAAAATTTTGTTTGATTTAGCCATTGATAATAAATAGCTTTAGCAGCAATCTGCTCTATCTACATTTCACCGAAGGTGACAGATAGGAACAAATTGACTCAGAAGTTCTGCATCGTATCCCTTTATTGCTTGTTTAGTTGAATAGAAATTTCGATTTATACAAGACTGAATAACAATAATAATAATAATAATAATAATAATAATAATAATGATAATAATTATTATTATTAATAGTTAGTAGTTAATTAATAATTGATAATTAATAATAATAGAATATAAAGATGATTTAGGAATTTATGGAACTTTAATTTCGGGATTTGAATTTGCATTTTTATAACAAAATTGAATAATAATAGTGATAGCAATAATAGTAACAGCAAAATAATAATAATAACAGTGATAATAAGAATAATGAAATAATAATAATAATGATAATAATAATAGTGATAATAAGAATAATGAAATAATAATAATAATGAATAATAATAATAATAAGCCGATTTGAAGACTTTAAAAATTTTAATTTTTTTATATCAACCATTCTTCGCCTTTTTAACACAAAAATAAGCCTAACTATTACTCTAACAATCAAGTTATCATATATTATTATTATTGAATTTAATCACAATTTCAGGAAAATTATTCAGATAAAAGGGGAAAAAATAAACTTAATAAACATTCCCCTTTATCATTTGTCATCTCTCTCTCCCTCTCTTTCTCTCTCTCTCTCTCTTCCTCTTTCTAACAGTATTATGCTGCAATGCTTCAATGTGTTCGTTAAAAATCTCTATACATTGAATATTATTACTTTATACTATATTGAAGAAGAAGGTGGAAGAATTTATACGTTGTTTACTAAGCACTTCATTCTGTATTACTCTGTTCCTCTTCCTTTCAGCTGGAAAATATGCCACCCACTTCATTCTTTTTCTCCATATTTTTAGAATAATATTTATTTTCAGGTAACAAATTTACAATATTAAAGAGCACTTTTACTGTTTTTTCAACATATCGGATCAAATCGTTAAAAGTATAAATGAATCGATGGGAAACTTATCAGAATAGCCCCACTGTTGCTTTGTAAGTTTTCATGAATTTTTGTATATTTTTTAGATTTTCATTTAGATATCATTTTAATTCAATTGCGTACGCTTCTATGGCGGCATAATACTTAAATGTCATAAGAGCTTTAAGATATGCGAGTAAAGTTAATACTTAGTTTTATTACTGATAATTTATCGTAATAGTGCAATCGTTATCCTTGCTTTCAGGAAAGTTTCAGAAAGTTTATTTAGCTTATTAAGCTTATTACGAATAGTTCGTTGATTGATTAAGTTTATTTTTGACTCTCATAATATGGAAATTATAGGCAAAATGAAGTGGTAATGCAGGGCAGTAAGGAGCTTATTAACCGTGAAGTATTTCAGCATGCTACTGTTGGTAACTTCTTGGGATCCAGCATTGAAGGTGCCTCTTTACTATTTAAAAACTTTTCTACTTCATTGTTTGAATGCAAAATTTTGCGCAAATATTTAAATAATTTCAGGTTCAGGTTCCGGTTTTATACGCTGTGTGTATACAGCAAAGAATGCAGTAAATGCAACCGTCACATTATTGTAAGATTTTCAACTCTACGTCCATTAATATTAAAGCAACAATATGTTATCATTTATATCTTTTCTATCTAGAATTAAATTAATTTCTTATAGAAAAATCTAACTAAAAATTGTTATCTACTCTATTCAGAAATTTTAGCTTAAAATAAACTTTTGAAATCAATTAGAAAATGGAATACTGCAATGAAAATTTCATAAGATACTTAACAGTTATCAATCTGATAATGTTGTAGATGTGACATCGAAACCGGTTGTTGTGAGAGAGGTTGCTGTCCACAAGATCTTTTCTGGTTTGCTTTTTCTTTCTTTTAACATATTAACTCAAATTCTGCAAAAGTTTAAGAAATATTTAATGCAATGATAAAATTTCTTTTTTTCAGAACGTATATATATACAATTATAAATCAAATTTTTATCTGTCATATTTTTTAAATTCAATCATTACTTTATGTATTTGTTTTTCATTAGTATTTAATTTTGGCATTTGTATTGATAAATTTATTTCAGGATGGCTGGAGTATTTGTTCTACTAGTTTTTGTGCTTTTGGTATTTGTTATTGGCTCGTTCATTATAATTTGTTGCTATTGGCGAACGAAAAAGGAGCAACGTAGAGAAGCATACGAATATAGCATTTATGGCTCACAGGTATACGAATTGTAATGACTTTTTGAAATAATTTAAATTTTTAAAAATTTTAATTTTTTTAAATCTATAATTTAAATGCATTCCAGGTTGATATGTATCCGGATGGATACAATTCTTATACAAATCAACCTATGTATCAAAGGCACTAACAGCATACCTGTTTTCATTTAAAGATATATCTGGAATTGTGTAAAAAGAAAATGTTATGTTATGGATCATTTTTTCTGGATTATAATCATATTTTCTTATGCGATCATCTAATCAAAGCTGACCTGTTTAAAACAAAATGAATCATTCCACTCTTGTTGAAACTAATCAATATATCTAATTTTTGATCTTACAAAAATTTAATAAACTTTATAATGGATCGAAGAAAATAATGATTTTCTTATTTCACAATTGTATTTGGGAGTACTAATGAATTTTCAATCCATGCATTCCTTCTCTGATTAAAAGAGATTTTCATTTACGACAATTTGAATAAAAGCATATGTAGTGAAATAAACAGAAAATTTCTTCATTATTTTTGGAAATCGATAGCTTAATAAAATATAGCTATCGAAAATATAATTCTTCAAGTCTACCGATAATATTCAATTCATGAAATTCTCATTATGGTTTTATGTGAAAATGATTTGTAGTATATTTTCATGAATAATTACTTTGTAAAGGGATTCAAATATATATTATTTCGTGGTAAATCTATACGAAGCGGCTGAGAATATTACCATAGTAACTGACCATTTAATAATGAATGGGTTTAAAGTCGCCAAATATTTTTTACTGTAAAGCAGTTTGTTGTCGCCATTTTTGAGTTGCTAGCGAATAAGTCAATGACATTCAACAGTTGTGCCTTTCATTTCAGTTTTAATAAGATCTATCGAATTTTCATATTAAAAGATGAAGATGATTAAAGCATCTGTGTTCTAAGCAAACTTAACATACTCGAATAATAAGCGTTATTTATAAGTAAATATTAGTATAAATAGCGAGAATTCCTATGATGATAGTTTCATTGCTATTGTATCTCAATTAATTAATTAGATTAAAGATTATACGACAAATTTCAATGGGCCATTAAGTTCTTCTGAAGTCTTACAGATTTTGACTACCATATTCAAACAAAAGATGCAATTAATTGTCTTCTGTAGATGCAAGCAAGTTTGAGATGCTTTTACTGTAATTAGCTTTTAATAAAAGCTAAACTAAATTTGCAAATTAATTGAGACTTTTTTATTTATGGGAATCGTAGGTTTTAACTTTAAACATTTTCTAATATTTCGATTTAATAAATGCTAATTTTAGCCCAATGCATTCAATCACCTATAATAAAAAAAAATTCTCAATTACTTTTTTTAGAAATCTTACAATTTCGAAATTCTATTGAATTTCAGAGGGAAAATTTCAAGATTTTAAATGATAGTGAAGATGAAGAAAAAATGATATCCTATTGCCTATTTTCATATGAGTTTAGGTCCTACACTTACTCTTCCAATATCTAGCAATATTAATAGAAAATCTGGAAGCAAATTTAAAAGGTGTAAGATGAAGTTTGTCTCAATGATACTTTCAATGCATAATTTTTCGTTAACATTATAATATATTAATGATAATATGAAATGGCAAAGAATACAGTAAATTCCCAATGAATTTTTCTAGTAAATATTTCGGTTGTCTAAGTCACAATCAGATATTCTACCATCTCGATATCTCGGTACCTTCTAAAGGAAATCTTAGCTTTTTCTATGTTAGTAATTCCAATAGCATTAAAATAAGCTGTGATAATTTTGCACATAAATATAAAAAGTTTGGGAATTCAATTGCTATTTAATTGATCATTTGCATCATAACGGAATTGCAAGCGAAAATCCTTTCTGGACTTCTAGGAAAATTCGCCGTTTGATAAATTACAGCCATTTGACTGAACAAAACTCTTGCTTATAAGATTTCAGATAAATTTGATTCCTATAAGCACACTTATATTTCAATTTATTTTAGTTCATCTCATCAATGCGGCAGTTGGTTGATTTTAAAATCAAAATTATAATACAAAATTACCAATTTTATAATGACATGGACAGATTAATAGAATTGAAATGAAATGAAAAATTCTGTATGGACGGAATATCAGCCATAAACAATAACATTTATAACTTACGACTCAACATTTTATTATTCAATTCAATTTACCTATATATTAATCAAAGTTTATTTATCCAATTTAATCCTCCCACAAAAAACAAATATGCATTTCGTTGCTCTTTTTAACTTTCCATTTATCCTCATTGCATTATTACTTTCATTACTATTTGAGCACATAAGTAAGTTATTCTAATCTATATAACAAATATTTTTTTTTTAATAGAAGATAGATAATTGCAAATAAATTATCAATTTAGATGATAATATTAAATTTTAATAATTTCTATAAATGATTTTATTAAGAATTTCATCTTAGTCGTAAATTCAATAAGTATCGCTGTGTGTAATACTACAGCGAAAGGTTGGCATAAACCAAAAGAAACAATCCGATTTTTTGATGGAAACTGCCTTCCGATCAACTTCTAAACACTAATATAATTTCAATTTAAAAATGAATGGAATAATTGTTTTGTACCATAAAATGTGAGACATAATTAATTGCTTTAAGAAGTGTTCTTGTAATTGCAATGGAAAACTTGTTGAACTGTGAGTTATCTTGAAAAATGAATTGAGTAGGATAATTCAAATAAAGAATTTTTAAATGAAATAATTTTAGTTCATTGAAATCTTTGAAGTTGAATAATTAAACGATTAGAATAATAAAAATTATTAGTTTTCAGTTTATTTTATTTTAAAAGAAAAAAAACTAAATAGGATTAATTTTCGGAAATGTGTGGTGGAAAGAATTTTTGCTATAAAAGAAATAAATGCTAAAATTATTTTCTAATTGATAAAAAAGAAATAGGCAAAGTATTGGGAAGTGAAGTTGGATGAAAGCATTTTAATATGCTAATAGAAATTACCGAATATTTTTTCATACGCTAAATCTATTTTTTTTATATATCAAATGGGTTAAATTGCAAATAGCAAAGTAATGGCGTCATAAATTATTTACGTTTATAATTTTGAAAAAAATGACTTTTAGTTTAACATCCGAAGGTAGAAGAAACTAATAAAGTAATAAATGGATCTACTGCTATTGGAATATTCAGGTGTAAGTTTGATCTCTTAACTTTCATATGACACCTTCAATTTTTGGCATTATGTAAAATTTTAAGCGACATAAAATATAAACCTTTTACGATAAAATTATTCTTCATTTCCATGTCGCAAATTATGTTTTTCATTTGTTCGTATGAATTATTAAGATCGTTATTATCATTATTGTTGTTATTATCATTATTATTGTTATATTATTATTATCAGTAATAGTAATATCATAATATAGCAATTTTGAAGATTGTTGATTTAGAGGTATACATATCAGCTATGCCGGCAATTGTTTGGAAATAATATATTATGCTTAGTTTTATCATTATCACTTAGAATGATTTTATAACTGTTTAATTCAGTAATATTCAGATTTCATTCAAACATGTTTAACATTCCTCTTTAGCTTAAATTATATCAAATTCTTCAATGGTACTTTACCTATATTCTTTTCAGAAATATTATCAATTTTCTGACTCAGTTCACCTTTATCCAGTAGCACTGGCATTAGTAAACAGTATTACTTATATTTAAAGCACATTGACTTCAGTATATCGATCATGCAGAATCTCATTAGCAAGTTGCAAGCGGACTTTTGTTGAACAATACACCTATCTGTTGCATAATTGGAGGGAAGGAATGAAATTTGGGTTAGAATATAATATGAATGCTTCTTAATAAAAAATTCTATTTTAAAATTTGACTCTATCATTGAAACCTTTTTTACCAATCACTTTGCTTGGTTATCATTGTTTAAAATGTGATATATGCCTTGAAATTTTTTTATTTATAAAACGTCCTGTGCATATCATATAACTTAATTCAGCCAAAGTGTGGAAGAAATATTACTCTATATTTTGGCTGAATTAAGGTATACGATATGAGTCATATCTCGAATGTCCAATTGAGTGGACATTAAATGGAGCAGATGTGATCGCTGATGTACCCTAATACGGTCAGTATCATGAAATGCAATGAGAAAGCAGATATATCTCTTCTTCGATATGTAGGTGAAAAAATTAAGATAAACAGTTAAATGAAGAGATTTTCCACAAAGTGAAATTTAAATTAGAGTAATTAGAGTGAAAAAAACGACTCGAATATCTTTTTTATATTTACCATCGCTTACATCAAATATTAGAATGAAATGTTATTTGAAATTGAATTTTATAAGAAGCTGATTTAATCTGTGCAAAATCTTAGCAAATAAATTAATTCTCAGTTTTATTTATATTTTAATAAACGGAACGATTTTATTCATTGAATTGAGGAATGGAATAATAATAATAATAATAATAAAACTCTGTGGAGGGACGGCAGAAAAGGTCAAAATGAAGGAATTTCTTATCCCTTGTAAGAAGATATGTAAAGAACACACACAGAATCACAACAATCTCAAGCATAATGAAAATTAACCAGGCCAGTGTCGCCAAACATACTGCAACATATTGCAATGCGACATTTACTTAAACGAAGAACAAAATGGCAGTATTTTTGACTACTGTTTCAAAAATGACGATCCACTTGCAGGCAAAACCACTACCTAAAATTTCTTCAGCAATTCCATTTGAATCTCATCATACGCGAAAGTTGGGTCTATTGTTTCTAAACTCCATGAAATTTAACCTGTCCACTGAACCCAGAATTCCCCAACCTTTTAGGCTCATATGTAGAAAAGAATAGGTAAAAACTTCTGACATCTAGGGTCATACATCAAGACTGAAGTGTCAAACGAGGCGCAACGCCTATAGCCACTTCATCCTTTTAATCAAAAAAGCTAGCAAATGCGACAAACAGTAACACAACCAACTTACACGACCAATTTTCGGTAATGAACTGAGTCTGAAAAGCCACAAATGGAGTGAACGGAAACTGGCAAACTGACGAGCAGCTTAAGATATAATCAATGGGTGGGTAAGAAGAAATGAGGAACCGGAAGGGTAAGAGGAAACGAGAGACCGGAATGATTTTAAAAGTTTACTCCAGAACATACTAAGTTTATCCAGAAAAACCTGAGGATAATCAAACATATTATACAGACTTCACAAAATGCACTTCACATATAACGCACAAAAAGTTTGTACTGTACACCTTTAAATATCATTAAGTCTTTGATACCGGATAGCTTACAAAGCGAATGAAAAATGCAATAAGTTGTGGTCAGTGAAGATGAACATGAACCGAAATATGAATCACCTCCCAACATCCTCAACCACGTTCGCAAAAACAAAACGTTCTATTTGTTACATGAATAAACCTCGAAAAATATTTCTCACTATCGGAGTAAAACACCATTTCATTTCTAAAAATGACTGGGGATGTCACCATCCACATATTAGCTCACAACACAGTAGCTGAACACGGAGCAGCAACATGACACTCTCGGCACCCCCACAGGAACTATTTTTCTTCCCAGTTGTCTCAGGTTAGATATCCTCAAATAATTTTGAAACGCTGCAACTAAATGCATATCATTTCCCTAGCTTCTACTCCCGATTTCACAATATAATACTCAAACATCATCAAATTTAAAAATGAGACCAAAAGAAATAGTTCTGCACTGTGTGCTTTATAGTGCCCCAAAAATGACTACAATATAACTTCATGTAAAACAGAAATTCCACTGGAAAACATAACTCTGGAAGTATGATGTCAAGAAAAATAATACAGTCAGATAGGACAATAATTAAAAAATTCATATAAACCGAAAGCTACGAAATTACCAGAGAAAATGATCAATAAATGCACATCATGAATTCGACAGCTGTTATCGAGAAAAGACTCGTTACAACAACTACGTTAATGGCAACGGTATTGCCCTTTTCCCGAATTAGCATCACACTTTTTAAAAACGATGATTTTCTCCGAATTCGCTGATGATTATCGATAGTAGCAGAAATTCATTTTCTCGATTATACACACTGTACATGCCCAGTAGTGATAATGACATTGTGGTGACAAACAATTACGAACAGTAAGCAACCATAAATTGTGAGAAAAAAATTAAGCTTCATAAACAAAGTGCACCTGATGAGAATGCTTGACTTAGCAAGCAAATGACATTACGCAATGCATTAATTGGAGCGGAACCCTGCAGAAATTGAGTAAAGTGATTTCCAAGCGCTGCTTATCGTATCGCTATAAAAAATGTTTAACCCCTCATTTTCGTCGTGTAAAGATATATGACTGACTCACAAATAAAGCAATCCATATTATGAGAGGTTTCAATCAGAGAGAGAAACCTGCAATTGCCTTCTTTACATGAAGACATTAGATGAAATACACGATAAGCATAAGCCAGTTGAAACACTCAATTCAGAGATAGTACAGTTTCAATGAGCATCAATAATATCCATAAGAAAAGCATTTGTACTCTGTACTCCTTTTTTAAAAACCACATCAATTTCTTTTGAAACCACTTCCAATAATATTCGAAAAACATGGAATTGCCATACAAATACTCAGCACCATAAACTGCTCGGAAGACTACTGAAGCCTTCGCATTTCTAAAAAAGAAAAACACATAGAGAACAAAGACCCTATAAACAATTCAAATCAAAAAACAAATATACAATGAAACAAAGCTAAAGTTACAAAAATAAGTGATTAGAACTATTCGTCCTGATCAAACCATGTGTAGTCTCCTCGCCCGTTTGAACAGTGATCGTTCGCAAGAAAGGTTCCAATCGTACGCTTAATCTATTCCCTGAGCATGAACCTTCAGTACCACATATAGTTTCCAGATTCATTCTTGGAGGGCAAGAGCTGGATCTCTCATCACTCTCACTAGCACTTCTTACAGGAAGAGAAGACTCTTCCAATGACATCGTTCTAACGCCAATATTGCAATAAATTTCTTCCTGATTTGTTTCACTTTCTCCGGACTCTGAACTGCTTGATGCAGGTGAACTATGATAATGCTCCGAAAGCTGACGAAATACATCGTCATCTTTATCGTAATACATTTCTGCACCAGGGAATATATTTTTGTTCGGTACTATCTAAAAAGTTCGCAACAGAAGAATAGTAAGAACAAGCACTTTTTTAAACAAACCTTCAAAAATCGTTACTACTAATTAATATTATGTCTACTTTGGCATCAGTTCAGTTTATTCGCAAGAGACGAAAAAGAGAATTCAGTACCAAACTGCTGGAATACTTCTATTCCCTCTCTTTAAAATTAACTCCTCAAGGCATTTTATTCTGTACTTTTAACAACGAAATTTGTATGATTTCTCATACCTTCTACTGTGGGATTATGATTTTCATTTTGGATTAGCTTTGAAGCCAGATAACTTTGCAGTAAATCAGAACTCTCAGCTCCTGGTTTTCTTATTTATTAGTCAAATTACCTACAAAAAAACTAATAAACTACTCAGAGGCAGAATACATATAGAGTATTGTTAAGACGTATTTTTTACATGAATAAAAGACAGATTTAAAAAGACTAAGCATAATGAAATAAAAGTACAAGAACTCACAAAAAGATAACCATCAACGGGAAGTCTCGATCCCACGCTAACATATCGTGCATCCCACATTGAAGGCATTTCTTCTTTCAGTCTTGCTCGCTTAACTGCTGGCTGATCTAATAACTTCTGAAAAGACCGTACAGCATATCAAGCAGCTGATATGTTTGATCCCGAAATCCTATATCCTATATGATATCTATTGAATGAAGAAGCAAATTCAATGCAAACTTTGAATTGCATTTCGTTGATGGCCTTCCGAAGAGTTGTTTTCTCGTAAATTTCTTCGACTGAGGCAGGATCGCTGTGGTTTGTCTTAGACCGACCTCAAAAAGAGTACTTCTTTGAGATCTTGACATCCTGACACACGAATGATTTATCTAAAGCACTATATAACACACCAAAACTTACCTTTTCTGAATATATCGGTATAGGGAGGACCCAAAACCAAAGCTAACTGGGCCACAATATCATCGCAATTACCCAGCAATTCGATATCACTGGCGTAATGAGGTAAAGATTCACGATTGATGAGTATCTGTGGCACTTCAGGACTAACATTGTACGGGAGAAGTGCAACTGGTTGTACTTTCAAAGATGACCCGATAACTACAACCAAGTCAACCTGAAAAGAAAAATCAAACCTCATAACCTTCCTCTGAGAACATTTAACAAAAGTTTGATCACAGACAAGCATCTCCTGAAATATGTGAGCATTATAGCTGACTCACAAAGAAGTTGCAAAATTTTCCTTTCCATTAGTCAATTGTCAGCTCTTCCTAACTACAAGAACTGAAATAAACTGCAAACCCTTTCTCTGTCCTCGGCCATTTTTTCATGGAAATCATCGGAGAGATCTTCACCGAAAAAAACTATGTCAGGTTTCATAACTCCTTCCGGCTGACTGCACATTCTACACATCGCAACACGCTGTAAACACCATGGAGTACGCTTAAATGCTTCATTAAAATTACAGTGAAAGAGAGGAAAAGTATTTCCCTTTGTGAAGTTCTTTTTTTACAGCACATGTCTTTCTTATAATACAAAACTTCAAACTCCGAACTTCAACTTCAAAATATAGTAATAGCAGAAAGAGGTGCAACAAACGATTTAAAAAAAATTAACGGAAAAGAAAAGCTCCGTAAAAGGGTACCCCAAAGTCAATGTCTTCTCGAATAGCTTCGCTATCGACTTTTAAACCACAGTTTTGACAAGTTGCCGTTGCAAATGACCCTAAGACAAAACAAAAATTAATATACAAGAGAACAAAAACCTGTGACAATTTCAGCATTAAGAACTTTCACGATCTGTTATTAAAACAAACGGTTGTAAAACAGTTATCGTTGACAGAATTTGGAAATGTTATCAGATTAGATTTATAACAAGAGAAATTCCGAAAAATATTCACGATAAAGTTGAAACATGCAACGATACGAAAGATATTTGTGGCCATTATAAGCTTATTACAAACAAAAAAATACCATGGCACTGTACAATTCGCTTGATTCCAGCTACTTGCTCCAAAGTATCAATATTCTGAGTGTAATTTCTCAACAATTTCCCATTATCTTCGAGCGCCTTGATAAAGTAATGGCACATCGAAGCCTCATAACGACCAGGGAATAATTCCTTGAATATGATTCATTCAATCAATGTTCACATTTCGTAAAAAAACATAAGACGAGACCAGATTCGAGGACAAAAACTGAAGCATCATATAAGATTTACGGGTTGCCCCGAAAGGTACAAAAACAGCAAAGACTAGTCGAAAAAAGAATAAGATAATACCCTAGCGAATTCGAAAAATGGTTTCGGATTTTTACTAAAGTAATTGATATCAAACATAGCAGTTGGATCTGGAAGATCTGGATATTCGATGTGAAGTCGCGCATATATGCCGTTTTTACTCCGGAAGTCAGGTATACCGCAGGATACAGAAACGCCAGCACCAGTTAAAACTAAGATGCGACTGCATCTGCAAACATCAACAATTGCTTTTTCCCTTTTATAACAATGAAATATTTTAAAGAGAGTAGTCTGTTCAATTTCAGAAAAGATATCATGTAAGGAATAACCTTTTAAAAAGCTCAACCGCATCATCAAATGAATTGAATTCAGGTAATTTTGTGCGTCTAGGACGTTCACTGTATAAAATCTTTCGAATGATTCGATACAAATCTTGCTCAGAAAGATTGTCTGGTAGATCAACATGCGGCAAAAGGCAACGAACAACATCTCTAGCCGATCCACCTAAAGTAAATTAGTGTAGTAGTATTTTTCTAAATTTCAAATTGTGCTAAGCACTAAATGTTACGGGCAAATGATACATATTAGAGAATTCTAATGTACAAAATGCATTGCTCTAGGATGATAACTGCGTTTGTACCAACTTGGAACGACACTGCATTGTGAGTATATGAACCAAATAATTTCACTTTTTCAGTTTATACAAATAACCTCCGTTCTGCAGAGATTGATAAAAAGTGATGGAAGCTTAAGTCTAATTAATTTTATCGGAAAGAGACAAAGATGGATTTGAGAACGATTTGATAATTTAGTACGTAATTAGAATAGTTCTGAGAGAAGAATGCATTTTCATATCGCATGCTATACAGAAAGTTTCTCAACAGAAATGATTTTCGGAATCGCATTTACAGTAAAAATTTTCTACGTATAGAAGTATAAAAACAAAAAAAGTAAAATGAGACATGTACTTTCTGAACTTGGCTACATCAAGTCTGATGAATAAATACGGGCGAAACTAGAGAAAAACAATTGATAATCATGTGAAACATTGAGTGCAAAAAAATATGATGGTGTAGGTTCATATGAGAGAAAAGTTTGCCAACTTTAAAAAGTTCAACCAAGGTGGTTTTAAAAATACTGCAACTAAAAGTGTAGCAGTTTTATTCCACTTTCCAAATGCAGTAATCAAAAACAGTGACGAAGAATACAACTTGGTTAGAACTCTTCACCATTTACAGTGCGAAGGCACTAATATAATCGATGTTGCAGATATTCATTAAACGTATGAAGCACAGCAATAAGAAAGCTGAACTAAAACGTGGATGAGAAAACTGACGAGAACTACTCAAGATTCCTTAAGTGCATTGAGCTGTGTAAGAAATGATAAATAAGAATGAATGAAGAGGTGCATTATGCAAAAGAAGTATTGATCGAACATGGAATTACTAGAAGTCTATCGAGGAAACTTTCGAAAATCGAAAAATCACCATAGTTTTCACTAAAGATAATGTCATACAACACAAAAAATATTTGCAAATGTTTCTAAAAATGAATGAATTCGAATAACGAATTGATGAAACTCAAGCTGCAAAGATAAGAAAATATTTTATGTGAGAGTGTAAAACTTTTAAAAGCGATGTGCAAAAGGTCTAACAAAATCATACAAATAAAACGTAGAGCTAAGCACACCGATTATAAGAGAGTTCTATGCAAAGACATACTGAACCCCTAATTTTGCTTTCAAAGATACATGGACGGACTCGAATTACCAAATGCTCGAACGAACAAAAATATGATGAAAAAAAATCGGCTTGAAAAGAAAATTACATAAATAACTCACCTTCACTGCCTATTTGGTCGACAGCAAGAGAATCACTTGAATCTGTATTTATTAACCCCTGATTTATTTGAATTTGGATAGACGGATTTGTAATGGAATTCGTATGTGTATCGGTTTCGGTTCTCATACTGCCATCTGATATAATGTTTTCACCTGAACCAAATTTTCATAAACCTCATTTTAGAAATCCTTATTTCACTGACAATGTGCGTAGCATCTTCAAAATAACTTAAGTTGTTTGTTGCACCAACCGATTACGGTACTGAAAAGAATCAAATCATACCATTTGCAAACACTCTGCAATGACAGGAGTAATACAAATAATATCATAATGACAACTTACTTCTTAGCTCATCTCCGCAATCACCTGAATGCATGAATATGACACGAAATGATTTGTGAACAGTTTAACCTGAAAAGATAATTAAGAATGCACGCATATGATGAGCGATGCAAATTAGCTCATCAACATTATCTATCAACGTAAAACCAACAAAAGACTCATACCTTCCTTAAATAATATTCACCATACAGTATCAACTTTGAAAGATGTACAGCTTATCTAAAAACATTACATAACATTATAAGATATCATGTTAGTAGTAATGAGCAAACAGTTCGCCTGTCCTCATCACCTTCAACTTGTTAGTTACAGTATTACATAATATACGCAGCAACTTCCTCCCCTCCTCCATGCCCACCACTCCCCGTCTCGTACCGAAACCTAAACCTCCCGCCCCGTCCTTCCCTTACCTAAAAGTGGACATCGTGCTAAACTGTTTTTACTGCCAAATTTCACGGCCCGTTATATTTTGTGGGCAAGTGCCTTTATTTTGAGGAACACGTGGCAGACGGTTGGTCGCTGAAAAATATTGGCTTGTGCGTAGCGGGGTTCGATGATGCGCGTTTTTTTTCGAGATTTTAAGATTGATTGCTGATCTTTGCTCGTGAATAAATGATATATTTGATGGCAGTCTGTTTTTGCCGAAAATTTCAAGCTTTTATCAAACATTATTTTTGGATTTCGACAATGGGCTCCGCGTGGAAAAATAACCTGCGTGGTATTATAGGAATTTGCGGTTTAGTTTCTAACTGAATCCCGTAAACTAGTCTTCCTAGATTCTGTGACATGTAGCCTGTTCTGAATCACTTGTACTAGTTAATACCTCACTGTTGTACTTATCGCTACAATTTCCCCATACCTTTCCTGAAAAATCATTGATGTGAGCGGTTTCTAGGAAAGCTATTAAGATAATTTCATACCTATTTTAAGATGAATATATGGGAAGACCATCTTGAAAGGCAGTTTATCGTTTTTTTACAAACTCTTATGCGTAAAATGGATATTATATACAGTCAGCAGTGATTCCGGCCGATTAATATCCAATTCACAGGCTGATGTCCGCCTACGACATACTTCTGTTCTATTTAATTTTGCAGTAATTGCACATTTCCGTTAACCTTTATACAACTCAAAAGTGTATCTGTTTCACTGTTGAAGGTCAAGAGTGGCTGCATCTCGGCTACTATCCGTAATGTTGGTATAGTCGCTTTGTTTCATGTCCTCCTCAGCTTTATAATTGAGAAGTCTTCATATTTCTAAAGTTTGCCTGCTTATCCTAACTTTATCAAAATATATTTTATTGCCCCGTTCTATACTCTTTACAATCTCTCTCATCACACATGATGGCGTAGCAAATGGAAAATAGAATTGCTTCACGCACTTGAATGTTTTACTACCAGTTAACTTATTTAAAATTTTGATATGAGCGAAATACGAAGACTAAATTATTAATAGCGGCATATTTGAGAGGCATTATCTGATGAAATCAAGGAATTTTCAGATATACTTGTCTTCAAATACATATACGTTAAAGTTTCCTTCCTTCGTCATGCTTCTCCACTTTAGCATCATCATTATCCTCCACTCACGATCACAATGGCATAACATCGTCCTCGTCGAATTTAGATAGTGCAGTAATTTTTGCAAAGCTTCTGAAGACTTCACCAGTTAGAATGCAAAAACTGCGGGACGATTATGTCGTGCGACATCCCCAATATTTAAGATTTAGGCTTTCATTTATTTCCTTTGTTCTAGATTTGTTTTTGAAGGATTTTTTTGCTTTCATTGCACTATATCAGTTATTCGATATAGTCGTCCGATAGGTCTCTATAGAATTCCGGTTCAATTCAACGACAACAAGTAGGATAATAAAGATAACAACTATCGCTTGAGCAGTTGCTGGCAGATCATGCAAGCAGTTTTACACAACAATTAGTGAAATAATTTAGCTGCAATTGTGCTCCATTATCTCATCATGTCCACGTCCTTGTGCCACGAAAAAATTATCTATGCTTTTGATGGCAGCGTGTTGCTCACAGAACTTCAAAGTGCGTCCTTTTCTGCTCACGATTCTTCGCACTATTTTGAAGGTTACAGTTGTGGAGGAAGCTGTTTGACTTGATTTCTTTTGGACTTTTTGTCTTATCTTAATATCATGTTTGGCGTTGATTTCCCCTGCGCATCATTTTCACGCTAATTCAAAACATTGGAAAGAACACTGTTAACGATGGATAATTTGGCAAATTATCCATCGTTGATAATGTTTAATTTAGAATTTGACAATTGGATATTTATATACTTTAAAGTCGGAAAATTTTCATTATTTTAAAAATCGTGGTAACTGGGAATGAATATACAGAAATATTCCGCGAGGCGACATTCATGAAGCAAAGAAACATAAATTGGTGCCTCAGTTCGCGAAGCTCTATTACTGCACAATATTGTAGCCTATGTTCCATGGTCAAGTCCATATTTCTGCAAATCACAGCTATATTTTAAATAAAGAATCTCGAAAAAAGCATTCGAGGCGAAACTGTTTCCTTTGTAACCTGATTTAAGGGTAGCATACACCTGCAAGATGGAGAGATCAAATTAAAGTTTATTTGAACGATAGCTTCTTAGAACTGCTAGAGACCGAAAATCGCCTTACGAGAAGCAGGCTAACACTGCTAATTTGATGATACAGCTTTTGAGTTCCATGAATAATAAAATGTAACAAACGAAGTCATGGTCACGAATTTGCAAGAGATGATGTTGTGTTAAGACCTGACAAAGACTAACTGATGATAAGTTCTCGACAAAGATCGTTTATGAATGCATGAACTACGCTCGGATATGCTCATGATGAGAAAACCACCGCCAATAGTATTACCCACTAAAAATTTATTGTCAGAGTTTACTATGGTTCTTTAAGAATTGCAAAAACATTTCACTCTCTACTTGTGTGTGGAGTTCCATAACGAACAATCATTTTCCAACTTCTTGCAAAGAATGATTCAAAATATTTCTGGACCTGAGCCGCTTTGCTGTAACACTTAAACAAATAGCACAACGCGTTTGCATTGTAGAGAAGGTACGTTCAGAAATATTTATCGTGATGCTGTCAAAATAATCTGTTAATCAGCACTTGCATTGCATCTGTCCTCACAGAACTCTCAACTGTACAATCAGAATTACAACAAAATATAACAAATATTGGATCATTCCTAAAAATCAGAAAAAGCACTTTGCGATCTATAAAAATTTCTGGACTTCAGAATGCTGGAATATTTAGAACTTCAAAATCATTTCTATTCAGAACCGTTTTTCTTTTTTGCAGCATTTGATAGCGTTAACATTTCTTCATTTGCTGAACTTAAACGATCTTCAATTTCTTCAATCGTTTCTGGCAATGGTTTACCCATTGTTTCAGGTATACAAACTATTACAATTAAACCTGCTATCAGTGAAAGACTACCAAACGGAATGATCATTGCCCATGTTCCAAACCGCTCCACCTGTAAGAAAAAAAATTCCTGGAATATTCGAAGCTGTTGTAAATACACTACTCTTTCTTATAAGTGAAAGAAAAATTCTCTGGTGCCCAGTGAAATATTTTCTTCAAGCCGCAGTACATGGGAAGCAAAACACTGCTGTAGTCCCAATGATTTATTTATCCAATAAACTGGATTCTGTTGCGTCTTCTGTATCACAATGAGTGCATAGTGGACTGAATTTTGAAGAGAACATACAATCCACATGACAATATAGCAAGACAGGTTGGCGCCGACACGAGCAATCATCGAACAGCATCCCATCGCCGAATTACGAATCACTGTAGGGTATAATTCAGGAGTAACAGTATAAATCACTACATAGCAGCCAGTTATAGAAGCTTTTGCGATTAAAAATTGTATGACGCTAATAATCCAATGCACTGAAATGTTTTTTAATAGGAATGGACTATACATAGCTTAATTGAGAAGATGAATGAAAAGGATGACCGTCAATATTCTCAACGAGCCGTTGCGAAGCCAGATTTGGTTAGCTGCGTCATAAATACTGCAGTGAACGACTGGAGGAGATTCCTAATGATCCGTGATGTGAATAACAGCCATGTTTCTTGCAAAAAGTCGGTTCTTCAAAAAAATTTGATAAATATGGGTTGAAAACTGAGAAAATTGGATGCTTTCAGAAACTCTACCTTCAGAAGGGAGAAGGAGGTTAGAAAGCATGCATAACGCAGCAAGAAAGTATCCTCCGGCAAAGAGTGGTTTCCGGCCGATTCTGTCGATTAATACAAAGATCAACAAAAGAGCTGGTATTTCAGCTATACCACCGCTAATAAATGTTCCATAAAAATCACCACCAAGAAAATCAGTTTTCATCGAAACACCATAATAAATCATCGACACAACCTATGAAATATTGAACAAGTAAAAATAAAGCTGTTCCGGTATTGCTCCAATCATTTTTTCAAATCCAGCAACTTGTGAAAAAAGAACAATAGTCGATTAATGTGCGAAAATTTCTGAAATTAAGTCTCACTGGCCATAAGAAAAGGCATGCGAATGTATGCAATCGTATGCGTGGTGTCCGAACAAGATCAAGGTAGTTGTATTTTCTTTGCGGAGAACGATTCTGTGCAGTCTTTTCCGGGGAATCAATTTGATCCCACCACTTTTCTGGCAAGCGCGCACCATTAATTTTTGCCGCACGTTGCAATATTTTATCGGCTTCTTTATACTTATGTTGTGTCACAAGCCATCGTGCGCTTTCAGGAACAATCCTAAATTTACCAGGATCTGATCTAACTTTAATCCTTATAACTGGACTTATCCGCCTTTGTTTTACTGCAACTAACTTTTCGAATATCATATTTAGAGATCCGCATTTTATACTCACCACCAGTAGCACATAAATATCAGTGCAGGCAACGAAATGGCGAGCTGCAGATACCGATAATCGCGAATGAAATATGCAAGACATCCCAGAAAAATCTGACCAAATGAAAAAAATATTCCTGATATTACCGAAGCAATTTTTCTTTTGGAAGGCCCAACCAATTCCATACCTGCAACAAATAACATTATCGGAACATTCCTCAAAAAAAAGAAAAACAACTGATAAATGAGGAACAGTAACCTGACATTCAACAAGTGATTGATGTAACATACCAATTACAACAGCAATAACGAAAATGCCAGGATGTGCAAATCCGACAGCAGCCCGTAATAAAGCAAATGTTGTCCAGTATGGTACCACTGCCATCAAAACACCAGATATTATTAGCATAATTATGGCAATGAAGAATACTTTTTTACGACCAATCCTGCAACAAATAGTTTTTCGCCAACCTTCAACTTCCGATAACACTAAGGTTTAATGAAAATGATACGATAATCCGAAAGTTCACATATTGAAAATGAAAAATACCTGTCACCTAGGAAACCAAACACAAGCGAGCCACCCATTTGTCCAATATAATATGTTGATTGAATGAATGCTTTTAACACTGACCATTCGCACACAATATTCCACTAAAATATTTTTCCAAGGACTTTAAAATCTAGCTAATATATTTATCTGATGTCATACTGACATTAAAAATCATTTGCCTTATTGCAGTAAGATGGTGGCAGCACTTAAGTAGTACTGAAATCCGACAAAACCGATTCCCAAAACGTTCAAGCCAAGAAGACTCTACCGTGCGCTAACTTACTAAAATAAGCAACCTGAATCGCTGGCAATCTAATTTACGGATGAGATAAACGAACCTGATACGAATCTATTTTAGAAGCCCACAACATCCCAATCATCCCAACCGCGTACTGGCACCGGTATCAGGAAATGGGTTACACTGAATATTTGGGTTATAAGTACTCCTTGGCGTCCGAGTGCGAATACTACTGCTTTATTTCGATCAAGCATTTCTTACGAATTGAAATAGCTAGACCACTAAGTGCAAAAGTTCATACACTATAACTCCGAAATTTGAAATGAGGACTTTGTTCTCTCCCAAATTCATTCAAGCATCAACAGATAAAGTAAATATCTAAAAAAAAATCCTACTCGATTAATGGCTGAGTATTTGATCTCTGATAAATCATAAACATATCCATGTCGACACGTCGAGTCATTACGTAATTGACATTCTTGGTATCTGCACCGTTTTGTTTTCTCCGTACAATTTGCTGCTGTTATAAGTAGATCACTCTGTGTCCAATAGTTTGCATCCAATCCTTCGTTTGCCAAACGACATCTTAAAAAAAATATTAAAAATTTGAAGATTAGACCGACCCAATCCTCCATTTTGCTGAAAGGAAAAAGGACTATGTTGAAAATCTACAATTGCTAGCGTCGCCCATTTCATTATATTATTGTTTTGATAAACGCAATAGAAATTGAATACTAGTACAAGCCCTACATTTCTATTCCATGAATTTACATTTAGTTCTTCGTCTTCTTTATGGTTCACTAAAGTAGTAAACAAGATATATTACTAGTAACAGAATGCTATTTTATACTTCCACGACATATTCAAATGTTAAAAGTTTGTAGATATTTTTCCGTAAAAGCCCCGCTGTATTAATTTCCAACCTACTAATGCCACATAAAATCGGGTACTTTTGATTAAAAGTTTGATACTACTGTGTCATAATGCTCGCAGGCCTTCAATGCTATGACATGATCATTAGTCAGACATATAATTTTTAAAGAGTTTCATAGTACAAAATTTCTGAAGAAAGCACAAACCTATGCGGAACAGAGGCAGCACTGAACGTCCACGACAGTGCATGCATGGAAACGAATATAATCGGCAAGCATACCAGTACAAACTGTATCTTTTGATAACGACCAAATTCACCCAGATTAGTGAATAGCAATTCATCAAATTTCATCTTGAAGTGAATCTCAAATTAAATCGGTAAAAGTGTTTCTGAATGATGGTGTGGCACTTCACATGCAACGATATGTACATCACGACGTCACATAGTAATTTTATACACAAATAGAGATTCAGGTATACTTATCTATAAAGGAAAGGAATAACATATTTCAGGCATCATTTCTTCGACGACGACACTGCGTCAGATAGAAATTAGACAGATGAGCTATCATCATGGATAACATTCCCCTCCGTACATTTTTAGCAAAAATGAAAGACGACAGCCCACCCCGCTTCATGCAGAGAGGAAGAAAACACGCTTCGGGTAGAAAAATGTAGCTCGGATGTAGTAAGAACAATACCTAACTTAGCTATCTTCTCAAACACGGTTTTCTGACAGTTTTCCTATTGTTATAAAGGAGAGATAACAGTGAGAGTGCCCATCCATGAGAACATAAAGCATACCTGCAGACCTTTCACATGCTTCTTCGCTTCGCGTTTCGAAGCCTCCCGTATTGATCAATTATACTTTTTTTGCTGAACAGAACAAACATCATCGTACATAGAACGCATGGAACAAAGGATATGGTGCACAATTAGCAAGAAATAGTTTGCAAGTATCTGATGGGAAAGAAGTCAAATGCCGCATGCCGCATGTCGCATAGTTAAGATGAATTATAGACGATTTACAGGACTATCAATAGGTCATGGACATTCGGTTATTTGTTACTATGCTATCTATGATATCTCTCTTATACTATCAGTCCCTTTCTAACCTCTGTCCCATGTTATCGATTAATTTTGCTACACTAATAATTGCCGTCCACGAACTTTAGGCAACACTATCCCCCAACTGCTATTCATTTATATCTTGCAAGGTAGTAGTTGTGATCATATATACTTTAAATGAATTTATCTGTTGCTCTTCTGCTCCCCAAACAACTTTCAGTATTTAAAATATTAAAAAAATAAGGCACATCACTTATCTTTACAAAACCTTGAATGTATCTTCAAATTGTCAAACCATTCTCTTTATTGTACAAAAATTCATCACAAACGTCAGAAGAAACAATTGCTTACAAATCACTCTGCTGTAGACTTTTGGACTGACGGTATACTGATTATGGCTGAGTGGTAGATCTGGGGAATTCTGATTGATCGTTGAATAATTGATTGGAAAAAGTACATAAATTCATCGTTCATACTTCTGTTTTCACTAATATTATCTTGGACCTAAAGATGAGTAGAATTACTCTGAATCTCATCAAATGAATTCATATTAAAAAATTGTCGGAAAAAAGGAGTATGGGTACAAGTGAGCTAGGGAAAAAGCGTAATAATCATCTGAAACGGTTCATGATAAGATGATGAATTTCAAATCTCAAAAATGAAGATGCTAGTGCATAAATTCACCCACAACAAATCTTCATCCCGGCCTATGCTTAGGTAGTGTTGTTGGTCCAAAACAAATCCTAAGCACACTTGCTATTAAATGAATAGTTTACAATTTCCTCCATTAAAAAACGATGAACCAAACTTGGAAGTGAATGCTTTGCATCCTTTTCCCTTCGTACAGAAAGCTTGTGAATATGAGAGCAAACCTCCTGTTTTACCCTCTCTCTGTTAACTGTACTTTCTATAAAGTTCTCTTTCCATCGATTCACGCCAACAGACAGACAATTTAACTTATTTCGTAATTATTCTGGCAGGGAGGGCAGAGCAGCTAAAGAAAAAATCATTGCAATATTTGATTCGTTTGTAACAAAATTGGATTTTTAAAGTGATTCATCGGAAATCAGGTGAAAGTGGCGGAAAATGTGAGAAAGTTCTGCAGACATCAATGAATTAAAAAGAAGTCATCATAATAAACAGAGCAATGAAATGCGCAAATGAATGGATGCGAACAGCAAAACATTTCCAATAGCGTTGGAATCAACGATTTCATGATACCATATTGTACAAATCAGCTATCAACTGACGCTGAGCTATAGAAAAATTACTGCAAATTAACATTCAGTAATTTTAACTGGTATATTTTATATTTTAATTTGATGAAATTTGAAAAGTTGGAATATATATCAGTGATTTTAAAAAAACAAATAGATTTCGTATAAAACACCAGAAAATTTGGTCCTTCAAGAGAAGTAATACTACGTGATGAGCTAAAAGATATTCGGTCTTTAACCTGTTGCTGATGTTCACAGGTATCTTCAAACACTATCAAGTACGCACATGTTCATATTTTCAGAACAAATTGGGAGATTTGACAGAGTTTGAACTTAATATTATTACATGTTCATAACATTTGCTTTCCTTCATTAGATAATTGTGATCTGTGATCTATATTCATGAATAATTTCAGAATTTTCTTATATGTTTCCATTAAGATAATGTGATCATCACACAAGATTCATTAAAACGTTGATTAATGAATCTTATGGGATCACGCGGCTTTTCGAACAATAGACAGTTTCGAATGGTGAATATTAATGCTACCCACTACCCAGTATAATAAATTTCAGTAACCATTTTAGTGGTTGTCAGAGCACGCTAGCATTCCCGAACAGACTTGTCATTCAAAAATTCTTTGTAAACCAATATTTTTTTGGAAACAGATGACCAAATAATTTATGTTGATAAGACTTCAGGAAGCCATGAATGCTAGAAATTTCATATTTTAAATGACCCTATTAAAATCTACTGTTAAAATTCAACCTACAAAGAATGAGAAGTTAAGTATGAAAAAGATCAACACTGTTGAATGCAAATTGCACTGTCGTTTGCGCAGAATTTTATTCCAATCATAATGATATTGCATCTGCAAACCAGTTTTTTGCCTGTATTTTGTAATTTAAAATGCGCAATATTAAATAAAACTTATGAAAGAATATGAAAAAGGTAACCTTATATGTTAGAGACGAAGATACTATCTAAAAAGAATGAAAAAGTTAATCCGACTATGATCATATTCTAAACTATTTCTTTTGTAGGTATTGCTTAATTAAAAAAGCTACGTCTGTTAGCAGATTTTTGGTGAAAATAAAAATACTGTCATTACTATAAGAAGTTTTCTTAAATATAAACCAGAGAAGTGAACAGGCTTGGACAAAACAAAGTCAAATGAACTGGCCGTAAACTATTTCACTCTCAAATTGAAATATAAAAAAAGCGACTTTATTCATCATCAGCCTGAAATTGGATGAAGTCAAAACGACAGTCTGATGACTGAAATTGACTGCTAAATTTGCGCATTTTTTGTAACATTATTGGCTAATGGATTCAGTAGAATGGAGCAACGCGTAATAAACAGACTCTCTACTTTAAAAGAAATTTGAATCTATGAATTATTTATCGGCCTTTCGAATAAAATTGCACTTCATTAAAAATCACTATCTTTAATCTTGATAGAATTTGTTTTGTCATGATTTTAAGTCATTTAGTTTTTTTTCGACCATCACTTAATATTAGCAACGGTGGTTCATGCACGGCTCTATTTTCAATGAAAAGGTTTAATTTATTTATCATTTATGATGTGCAGTACGGTGAAATAAGTGAAATGATATGTATCAGATCCACAATTCTATTTTTTGGCATTATAAAAATTAAAGAGCTAACAATTTCCTGCTTGTATGTTTCCAATCTACTGCAATAATCTTAATTTGAAGAACAAAATATAACAGCTACTATGTGTCTTCAATAAAATTTGTATGATAAAAACAAATCTGCCATTTAAATGTTCTTTGACAGGTATCACCATATAATTTTTTATACATACGAAAAAATAAGTTCATTCTATATAGTTGTCATCAATAAAGTTATGATCTATTTTCTTTTGTGGAACCACATGGCAAAAAGGGCATGCACCAGTTTTGAGGCACGCCATTTCGAAGTCGTCCGCATGAAACATCTGAAAAGAAGAATCTGAGGTCATCACAATTTCAAAACTAAAATACATTTGTCTATATTTCTCAGACTGCGACCGCGCCACCTAATTTTTAGTAAGAAACTGATAACTGGGGATGCTCGAGTAACTTTTTTGATAAAAATTTTTCGTAGAAATTCAGTTTTCTCAGTTTACTGTATGTGGGCTAATTTACGATCGGCGGTATGTGATAACCCTTTCAAGATGATTTTTGATTGACGAAATGTGCATAATGAAGATAAAAAAGAATAAGAAATGTGGAAGAGCTAGCATAACGACGCTACTATAAGCAAAATTAAAAAAACTGGAAGATTTGCAATCAAAATAATTCATACTTCCAGTAATTTTGGAATGACCAAGTTTCAGGATTAGAAAAATTGTAAGTCTAATACAAAATGTCAAATAAGGTCAACTGTTAAGAAAGGGTACCAAATTTTTGAATGAAAAAATATATACAAATAAAAGAACAAACACGGTAACAAGAACTGCATTGAGTTATCGAAATTTCTGGTATAACATTGTAATAAAAACGGGTAACGAGCGGTGACGGCCACTCAGCAATTATAACCTGTTGCTTTTCCAATTTAAGCAACGTTTCACGATCTGCCACAACTTTGCCAGTTTTCAGATTCATCTGAATATATTTGTATTTCAGTAGATGTAGAATCTATGAAAAAAATCGCATCGAAATAAAATGCAAATATTGGAACTATTCAAAAACTAGGTCAAACTACGTCCTTGCTGTTGGCGCAAAAAGCTAAATAAAACTGACTACACTCCTTCAAACTGAGATTCATGATATCAGCCATTTGATTACTTATTTCAATTAACCTATATTAGGATTAATGAACAATTTCTTTTTCCGGACTGACCTGCTCCTGTAAGGGGTTTCCAATCTGATCAAGAGGGGGTTCAGTACTGATCAGTTGTCGAGCTTCTTCTAAATTTATATCATCACTGACAACAAATTCTACAAGAGGTAGAACTTCTGCAAAAATTTTTAATAATTATTTTTGACAAAAATTAGTGGATAAAGTTGATGCTTTTGTACAATGCAGCAAAAAATAAGCCATTTATGTATTATAAAACTTTGTTAGATTTAAAAAGTGCGGTTTCTTTTGTAGAGGTTTTTTCTGTGTCAAGGGTTGCTTCGAGCATGAATACAACGTAAAGTGTGAAGTGAAATCTCAAAGATCTCCAACTTTTTTGTGCAATGTTTCTATGCCGCTAATGCATAGGAACACCATCCATAAACACTTACCAAATGATACAAATGATAAAATAAACGGAGTTTTGCAATGTATGCATTCATTAGTGCCAATGAGAGGATTAGAGATGCCACATCTGAAACAAATTTGATTGTTAAACGGTGATAAAATCTGATTTATTGACATTTCACAACTAATATGCACCAAAACTTGCGCAGTGTTATTATATCTAACGCCTATATGTTACATTTAAGGTCTAACAATATTATAAAACTTTTTATAACAATATTAACATATATTATAAAACAATATTATAAAACTTCACCTATAACACATTGGCAGCAATTCTTCTGCATCGGTAAAGGGTTTCGATCGGATCATTAGAGCATCTATTTCAATAAACTTTTCAAAACGACGTGGAATTTTCAAATAACTGAGTTGCTCCAAGGCATATCGTGCTAATTTGTAGGCACCCAGCACTTGACCCTGTTTCATTAAAGTGTATAATATACTCCTGAAACAAATATTGTTTTGTTCCATTGTTTATTCTGCCATTTAAACATTATACGTTCTGCATATATATTGATTTAATTGCAGTTTGTTTGTGGGAGTTCTATTATTTTTATATCTCTATGAAGACAAGCAGCATGGAGAATAGTTATTCAGGAAAGGAATTTGGAAACAAATTACTTATCGAAGAATATCGGTTTGACCGTAAATTAATAGATAGATGTCAACTGCCAACTAATAGTATCAGTGAGAACTTGCTAACAAAAAATATGATGCCAACTATGTAATGCCAATTAATAGCACCAGTGAGAAACTTGCTCACAAAATATGAAGTACTTGGCACTATCTGATCACACGCTTCCCTAAGAGTATATTAAAAACAAAATATTCCTATTAATTTTATCCTTAAAACTAATTTGAAAAGAGAATTACACTCGTGATATCTTGTAAATTTCCTTTTGAAAAGCCAAATAACGTGCAATATTGATTAGAGCATCGGCTGGGCAGCTCGTGAAAGGTTCGGCCTATAAATTGCTTTCTTAAGAGTATAAATGGTAAAAAACAAATTAGAAGACTTATTATAATTCTAACGCGGGTAACAATATTTTAATTGAATCCATTCAGAAACTAAAGTGTGAAAATTACATTTTAGTATTATCTAATTTTGCGATTCGGAATTTCAACTCAATTTTCAGAATGTTCCTTTCAATATTATTCCTGGAAGAACTATAAATAATTTCTGTAGGACAGGAAAGGAAAAAGCTCAAACCCAGTAACTCAATAATCAATAATTCATAATAATAACCAGATATTTATGAATGACATCGAAGGCATAGTAGCAATTTGCTTTGTCACTAAAGTCCAGAAATTTTTCATTCAATTTAGGATCATTGTTGCACCGTTCTAGATATTGCATGCTTAGCATCCAATTATAATATCCAGCATCAACGAAACGGTTTTCTTGAACAGCATTTCCCATTAATTGCTCCAAAACTTGCAATGCTTCCACATCATGCCCGGCCATATGATAGGCTGTGAAATATAAACTTATTTATTTTTATGTAAATGGAAGAAGTGACATTCAATATTAGATAAAAATGCTAGAAAAATTTGAAGTACCAACCATTTTGAGCCTCATCAAAACGATCATTTTCTGCTAACCAACGTGCGTAAGGCAGGTAAACTTGTTCATTATATTTTTGGTGCTTCGCTGCTACTAGAAATGCCTGAAAAATAGGCTTGTTATTTGGAATCTTATTTTTAAAACATGAAGCTACACTTAAAAAATTTATAAACCACGAATAAAAACTTACATCATTCCACAGCGCCGCACCGACATACATGTTTATTACGGCACGGATATCACTGATCGATTGGAATAAATGGGAGGCAAGAGTATATTCTTCTTTTTTTGCCAAATAATTTCCAATGGTGCGCAATACGTCAACGTTGCTTCTGTCGATACGATGTGCAAGATTGATCAGCCTAAGAAATATTTACCCAAATTTCCAATAAAAATTATATGAAAAAGGAAAAGGAAAAAGGAAAAAACAATTTCTACAAGCACTCCACTCCCAAATACAAGGATAAAAGGGCTCACATATCAATCCAATCATTTTTGATCATAAGATTAACTGCTTTATCATAATCGCCTGAAGCTACAAACATTTCGGCTGCAATTATGGGCTCATTTGAATTCTGTGCCCAATCAGCACGCCTTCGTAACAGGGCTTTTTGAGTTTCTTCGGAGGCGGACGATAACAGTTCCTGGATGAAAATATCTCAGTGTTCAAGTAAAAAGAGAATCTGTGCACCAGAAAATGATAATTGAACGAAATAACTGACTAGACAGATAATAAAACCAAGTAAAAGATATAAATGTATTGAAAAAAAATCTTACATCCATCCATCAAAACATTTTAGAAAATGAAAATAAAAGTGTGGCCATGCAAGCTATATGAAATTTATCTTCCAACCTGAGCTTGATCAAACATGCGCAAATCTGTGAACATTTCTAGAGTTTTTTGCTCCTGTCCAGTTTTTTGGAATAATATCGCTGCTTCGCGATATCTTCCTTCATAAGCTTTTATACATCCCAGAATCAGCTCCTTTTTCGCATTCCCTTTTATCATATCCTAGAATTCAATCCGAATCAGAGCAGTTCTTCGGCAGATCAAAATATAAAACATAACTTTGTATGTCGAATAAATGGACAGATTAGAAATTTCAATTCTCATACCTTGATTTCCGAGATCAATTGGAGGTAACGTGCATCTTTAATTCTATGAAAAGCTTTTTGAGCAATATCGAGTTGAAAGTTAAGTAAAGCATCATGGCCAAGAATTTCCCAGTCACCTTCAGTTACACCTAACGATGCCAAATCGTATGCTTCCCTACAAAGATGATAGAAACACATCATTCATCCATTGTTGCATTTTGTCCTTTTATATTCAATGAAATTATCTCAAACTCTTACCTGTACATTTTCTGTTCAAGGTATTGGTATAACTGATTAGACAGAGGCACTTCCACTGCAATCATGGCAAACATATGCAAACAGAAGACACGCTTTCCCGAAAACCGAACTACAAAGCCCTAAAAAATTTATTATTCGTAACTAAATATTTTTCAGAAATTCTTCGACACTAAACATGCAACAAAAAAAATTAAAATTATTTTTTTGAGATCATACTTGCATTCTCTGTTGATGCGAAGAGAAATTGTTAGCTTTAATACACAGTGCGCCACTACCAGAGTAACATAAAAGATTCTCCTGATCAGCGTTCCACGCAACACTGTTGCATGATGGCTCCTATAAAAACTCATCAGTTTCTCATATTACGATTTACAAAATCTAATGCTACAAAAATTATTACACTGAACTTGGAATAGAAGCTGTTTAGTTTTGACATCAAAAGTGGTGCAAATTCCGGTTTCATCGACGATTGCAAGTTTTCCTCTGAAATTCACAATTACTCGAAGTAAAAAAACCTCAGAAAAGGATGAAATATCATTGAATAACTAAATGTAGGTAAGAAGATACATACCTCATATGGCTGATATCAAGGCACCTGACAGCACTTTTTAAACGCAATACCTCTGTTATGAACGGATTATCCACAAAAATTTTACATACCTAAATCTTTCATTTTTTATTAAATAGAAGGATTTTCCAAACAATTTAGGCAAACAATGACAAATTCTAGCAAGATGTTTTTGCTCTAATAAACTTACAGCTCCATTTCGCAGACCGATTAATATGGCTTCTCGTCCTGATGGTCCACCAACAACCTTTATATAACGTATCAGAGATTCAAGTAACCATTCCCGTTGTTTAAGTCCTTTATGGTCATAGCATTGCAAGCGTCGTTCTTGGCAGAGTATCAGATGATGCGTGCAGATCACCTATATAAGAAATTTTTCTTTGCGAACTGGAATGAAATACAAATGAAATAGTTATACATCATGTGAAAACTTATATCAAAAAAGGATCTTACAGTACTTACAAGCAGTGAACATTCGAACGAACGGTTTATTTTCTCAACCAATTTATATTCCGGTTGTCCCTCATCGCCCTCTACCATAAGGCGATATATTTCAACACGATCGATGAGCTGCACCTAAAATAAACTTCCATCAGTATGTATTTAGTAAAATATACGTTCAAAAGAATTACTTTTTCAAACAGCATGATCTTTCATTTACCGCTTACCTTTCAATCTGACATCCTATATTTATGGGCAAAAAATGATTATATTCCTCATATCTTCAAAATAAAAAATGAAACCCACTGCTAAATGGTTATAGTATACAGCCACTTTGCGAACTAAGTCATTACAATAAATTCTGATGGATGTTTGATTTGAAAGATGTTGCACGACCACTTCGGTCATATTCTCGCGGTACGCATATCGTTCCTAAAATTTACGGTTTTCTGAACAGTACCAATTTGACAGCAATTTAATAAGCCCAGAATGTTCAAAGCAAATATCGTAAGTAAATTAAAAGTGTTTCTTCTATAACCTACTTTATGCAATCCATGTACTGTGCTAAACATTAACTGGTAGCACGCCAATGTACCATCCACGCAACCAACTGCAAATAGCAACTCCAATCCAAATTCTGCTACATCATATGTACGGAAAGTTGAAAATGATTAGGACTAACCAACAACTGCGTTTGTATTCGGTCTAGTTTTTACTGTCCACACCCATGTATCCATCTGTGCAACTGTACCCAGCGTTGTTCCTACAGTAGTTAGTAACTGATTTTGGGTATAATAAAAAATTGCAGTGATCCAAAAATCAGAAATAAAAATCTTAAAATATCATTCTCAATGAAAAACATAGTGGTCATTAAAGTTTATTGGGAGTGCGTATAGCTTTGTACAAACCTTCGCGACTATAAAGAGTGACCTGATGATTGGAGCCACATATTATTAGAAACTGGCCGTAGTTAAAAAATTCTATTCCTGTAGGATCATAGCCAAGTTTTTTGTCTTCTCGGACAAGCTGCAATCATGCAATGATATAATATAATATATCATATAATCATATAATAGCAATTTTTTCTAAGCGTTAACAATAAACTTCAAGTGCAACTACTGTACCTCCACAGGTCAAAGGTCTTAATAAACTTAGAAAACAGAGTAGTTGAGATGACAATATTTCCCACCTGATTTCCTTCCAAATCGTAAAATGCAGCTGTTTGTGCCCAATCTACCAATACCAGAATTTCGTCAAAAGTGCTGAAAATAATAAAAACATATTGTACTTGTAAATTGCCTTTCGAGGAATATTCCGCAAATAATCATCAATCAGTGTATTTGAAAAAAGTCCTTAAAATTGATATTTTTACTTAATTTTCCGGTTACAATAAGGTTTGGATGAAGAAAACGACATATAATTGAAAATGAAGAGAAAAGAGAAAACAATTTACCTTTTGTGAATATTGATATTACAATGTCAAAAATTCTAATATGCAAGCTTGTTATTTTTTAAGAATTTTTAAGCAAGATATGCAAGTAAGAAAGTTTAAGAAGAACTCACGAAGTGCTTCGAGCTGCCCCAAAAGTAATCGCCCAAACAGGCTCGCCAGAGGGTCGTTCAATCTTCTTTATTTCTATATTATTCTGAAAAATAAACGAAGTGCATGAGGAGAAGACATTCTGTTTGTTGTAACAAAAACTCAGTTCAAACTTTTGCTATTTCAGAATAATGTTATTGTAGAATGAATTTTTATGTTTTTTTCTAATCGTCTTCGTATGTGTTCAATATTGTATTGTACTGTTATTTTAATCTTTTGTACTTAATGTAGATTGTACTGTTATTTTAATCTTTTGTACTTAATGTAGATTGTACTGTTATTTTAATCTTTTGTACTTAAATGTGTTTTACCAGTAACATAGTACTTGAAAATATTTGGTATAAATGCATCAGCAAGAAAGGAAACTCAGAAGCTCGAGTTTGAGGGCAGAAATCAAAGAAGCAAGGCATAAGAAGTGGAGCAGACAAAAATTATAAAAATTTTTGTCAGTTACAAAAGCCATGTTTTTATGCTTGCCGCCATGGAAAAAAAGAATGAAAATGCAGTTGACCGTAGCGGAACGCAGAGATACAGTGCCGTCAAACATTCCAATGGCATAAAGTTGACCATCACAGCTCCATGCGCAACAAATGCACCTGCTTGATGTTCGCTGTTTGCTAACACTTTTTTCCAATTGAGTCCATATCCCTAAAGAAAATATTTAAACTCATGAATTTATTAAGGATAAAGCCTTTGCAAGTCGGATTGTAATTCAGACTTATAAAAAAGTTCGATCTTTAGGTCCAGCTTTTGAAGTTATCTGATTTGTTCAGTACAAATTTCATTTATTAGGATGTGTAATATTTATTCTGAGCTACAATTATGAAATAATATGTTAAGGATAGCTAATCATTCTATTTATGCAAAGACAAATCCAAATGCTTACCGAAATCACTGATGGCACAGCTAAGCAAAAAGCATGTTGCAGGACTAAAAGCAAGACACTGTATCGCTTCATTGTGTCTAGAAATGTCTATCTAATAAGAATAAAAAATTCCCATATGTTAAATTAATAGAAGTCTGTTATCTCTGTCTGCAACTGTATTTGCTTTATAAATTTTCGACTGGTGTATTGAAACATTGCACAAGAATAGTAAAAATTCTGAAATACGAAGGATTCAAATCCTCTACTTTTTTTGATGTCTAAAAACTGATATGTCAGCACGACAATTTTTAATTATCGCTGCATAAGTGGTATTTAATCGGTGTTAATTACAGTCTTGATGAGGAGTATGTAATATAAAATATTAAGTCTTATGCAATATATCACTATGGTGCACAATCCCGAACATCGAAAAGGTTCGTTGTGCTAATAGTGGCGGATACATTATTAAACTACGACAGTAATGTAGTCGGGATCTACATTAAATAAAATAAAAGCGGAAGTAATTCAATACTGAAACTCAGATGGCAATTTTGGAAAGAAAAAGAGACATATATTTAAGCGTTCCTTCATGTTGCTCTGTCCATATGATAACAGAACGGTCGGCGGAACCGGATGCAAAATTTTCGCCATTATATGAAAATGAAACGGCATACACGAGATCCTTATGACCTGTAAACAAAGAAATAAAGTTTCATTCTGTCATAATTTTGCGTTAATAAGACTAAAATTCAAAAGCGACTGAACCTTTCAAAGACTGCAACAATGTGCCATCTGTACCATCATAAATCAAAACTTTCGTACCAGCAGCAACGAGCAATTCCGAACCATCTGGTTTGAAAGCCAAATCATAAACGCAGCATCTAAAATGTTCTTATGATTTAACAGAATTATTATTGGGAGAACAGATTACAGTTGTGTGTTAGGAATAAATTGATAACTGTGAAGGCTGAAGGCTCTTGTTACTATCGGGGTTTTGTGTGATAGGTCGGATAAGAAATGCTAGATCAAAATCAAATAAAGAGGAATAGCGTCGCCTTTTTTCTCGGTTTTTAATTCTTGGCTCTACTTCATTTAATCTACCGTACGGCATCATTTTGAAAAGCAAAGAGAAGAAGGACTATATGTGTTCAAAGATAATTTGCTTTGTGTTTTCCATGAATTTATAAAGGCAAGAAGTGTCGTAATTCAGAAAGAACATGAAGCACTCAGGCTTCTGGGAAAATATTCCTGTAACAGTGACATTTTATTCATTTTTATTTTCATACTCTTTTGAGGGAATTTCAGCGGGTTTTGCAATTGATTCATAAATTCATTGTTTATAGTAATACATTATGGATATGTAAAAGATTAGTGTTAACAACATTTAAAATACTTACATTCATTTGTTTACAAATTATCAGATTGCTTGGTTAAAATAATGGTTAAAAGCTGCTAAAAATATAAAAATAGTACATATTAGAATGATGACATGTTCATTACTGCAAACAATAACGTAGAAGGATGAGTAAATCTGATACACATGTGGCATTTCAGGAACCACAGTTAATTTCATTATCATTTCTTAGCATATAAATATGGAGAAAGAAGGAAGAGCAATATTCAGTTATGGTTCTAGTCCACGCTATTCTTCTGGTATGCAGCTTAACAGAGGTAGTTTACTTTTTCTGTGGTATGTAAATGTACCGTTGTTGATCCTTTATATACTTCCCTTACACCAGACTTCAGAAGGATTGCTCCCCACTAAATTAAGATCACTCAGTAAAGCAAATTTCCGATTTCTTCATTCCCAGCACCGATTGCAACTATTGCACAATACCACACACTATCTTACTCTTCTATTTCATCCCAGCCCATTAATATTGTCCACCACAGCAATGCACCCTTAATTTCTCCTTACTGATTCAGTTTTTCAGTTAAGAAATAAATTAATTAGAAGTTAAGGCGTAACTTCAATCAAAAAAAAACAAAGGAGTGAAAAGATTTCCCATCTTTCCTGCAAAGTTTATGAGTTACTTATTCTTTTAATACCATAAGGAGAAGAGAGTTACCATACTACAAAAATCAAGAATAAAATATTACATCGAAAAACTTTTTGACAAAGTCATTAATCTAAGATATATTATGATAATGTTGCTTGTCTGCATTAAATCTTTAGAATACTCGAGATAATGAAGATAAGAAAGAAAGCAAATGCAATGATAAAGACACATAATTCTTAAAATCTCCAGGTGGGACTAGCTATACGTAACACATTCTTCTTCACCTATCTATTTTAAGTATTATTGCTTTCAAGAACGATATTCATAAGTATATCATAGGGAATATTACATTTCCTTCTTTTATATGCTCAAATTATTCCTACAATGCATTCGAAACCGGTTACGCAAAACATGTAATATTCCCTATGATATACATGTATACATACCTACCTACTTGCCACATGCTACATATCTTTGAAAATTTAAATTTCCTCTATTGCAATTTTCGATACAATATGTTAATGGTATTGGTACTGAGGAAGTTAAACTTTGATTTTAAGGATAGTGGGAGAAAAGAAGAGGAAGAGGGGAACCTTCGAGTGGACGGGAAAGCACATTGAAATCCATGAAATTTTAAGGTATCAAGTGAGTGCTGCAGAAATTCAATCACATCGAATTTTTGCACTATATTCAACATTCTTTCGATTTCACAGCAAACTGAAATAAGGCGACATTTTGGGGATGATTGTCAAGGAGATGCCAATGAGGCAGCCAGAAAAATTGAAAAAAGAAAGCCTAATTTCATTCGATTTGGTAGAACTGGTATATCTATTTCATTTATTCCAATCTACGTCATATCTTATGCAGAAGAGAAATTCCAGAAAATATTGATTTTGGTGTAACTTCTTGAGACATGCCTTTTTGACAACATTCGATATCTAATATCAGGTGCGCCGATGGGGTTTCTTGATGCTCAATTTTGCAATATTGATTTTAACAGTAACGTAAGACTGCTAAAATCAATATTGCAAAATTCAATCACATTGAATTTTTGCACTCAATTTTGCAATTTTTATTCCATGTCGTATGAATTAGATTCGAAGTCATTATTTAAGAAAGACGAGAATCAAAGTGAAGGAGGTGTTCAATAGCTATGCAGTTTAAGAATTATTTCTCAACAAGAAGTATTTTTTATTTACTACAAACAAATGTATTATTTTCAGCACCCATAATGTACGGAAAAAAAGTAGATCCGAATTTTTTACAATTTGGACATTCATCAAGTACATTCGCACCTAGCAGACAAAATTTCCTTCGATTTGGTAAAACAATATTATCATGCTTTTGTAATAAATTCCAGTAACACTTCCCATTTCTAACAATTATGTGAATTACGTGAACTGACTGTAACATCCAATTCCAAACGTACTTGTTTCACTCATTTGAGAAACTATCCGGTTTGAGTTGTAGCAATGATACACAAGGTATAAATCTGCAAGGTGTAAATCGTACCAGGATCGTATCAAGAACTACACTGGTACAGGATTCTACTGTTTTTGACATATTAAATTTATTTTCCAAAATGTGAATATTTGAAATTTCTCAGAAGTAAACGAAAACGACTCTTTCAGGTCGCATGAGAGACCCAAATTTCTTAAGATTTGGGAAATCTGCTGAACCGAATTTCCTTCGATTTGGGAAACGCATTGAAATGAAAGGCACAAATTTTTTGCGTTTCGGAAGAAATAATTTCTTGCAACCCAGTCGAGAATACAACGAAAGATTCAGTCACGAAAATCGAAAGCCTAATTTCCTACGCTTCGGTAAATGATTGACACGATATCAAATAACAATAACTTAGACATAAGTCGATGCGCTTTATCATTTGAAGCTAACCTGTGATACCGAATTTTGAACGGAATGAATTAACCGTGCTTTATTTTACTTTTGCGAAATACATGATTTTTTTAACATTTTAAAGATTGATGAATGATAAATGGCAAAGTTCCAGCGTCCAATTTTTTTTCCTAAGTCAAAGTAATTTTGATAAACTTATCGTCCATAAACTGTTCATTGCGACATTAACTACCTACAACTACTCGATCTTACTACTCTGCAATGAATCATGTAGATATAAAATGGCCAGTGGATATAAAATGTAGATATAAAATGCTACAAAACTGAAAAGGAATAAAATTACGACGAGTTAACTCTATCCTCCAGCTATAGTTTGAAATCAAACTGGCGATTCTTTAATCTTTAGCTATTTAGCCTATTACATCACAACCTTCCGTCGGTCTTACACAATAGATGTGACAAAAGAGATGGGAGTACATATACTTACAAATCCTTGTCCTTGAGTCTGGAACGATCATTTCCAGCGCACACATCCGCCAATATCATTTAATTATGCTTAAGCACCAGAAAAATCAATTTAAAATGTGAGATAAATAAATAAATGGATAATAAAAACATGAACAAACCCTGCTTCGCTATCATCCTCGGATACCTTATCAATCCACTGCAATATCGGTCGCATCAAACAGAAGAGATTATGCGATGCTTGAAATGCAGAAAGCTGCTTATTGTTTCCATAACAACCCCCACTTTTACTAGGAGCCTTTTGAAGAACTTAATGATGAAACTCTGGTATAGGCTTTAAATAGTGATCATGAAATCTTCACCGGTACCTCCTAGTAAATTGAAAATTTAAGTTGATTTACATTAAAAACTTTGCAGCTTGAGCTAAAATCTCGAAATGCGTCACATTTACCAGTACTTTATGTTCAGTTCTTGACATCAGAAATACTCGAAGTATTCGAAATCTGCTCTATTTCACTATTTTTTTCGCCACAATTAGGATACAAAGGAAATAGTCATGAGTTAGTTATAGGAATTAAACCAAGAAAATCACTCCTCATCAAACCTGACATTCACATTCCCTAAATAATCGAAATCAGAGGTACAGCTAATAGTTTGCAACAACTTTTCTGCCTGAAAAATTGATTTTCACATCGCCCATGCAATTCGAATGGACGTCTAAAATTCGTTGTTCAAGAATAATACCCAGTGGCTGCAAACGGGTGACGCCAATGGAATATTTTGGAATGGAAATGACTGGCGCGTCATCCAGCAGTGATATGTATGTATATTCGTTACCATTCACCGTCCGAAAGCAGTTAGCTGCAATTTTGGATATAGATAATGCATGGGAATTGCTAGGTTTGATCACTGATATTTACATTCTTATATCCAAAAGAAAAAAAATTCAATAAATCCGCATATGAGCGGTTTTGCGTAGCTTTAAAATGCAAAACGTCATATCTATTAAAAAACGGTTCATTTTTCTTGTCTATACATGATATAAATTTCCAGCGTTTGTGATGCCAGATATTGGGAATGCAGATATACAAGCTTGTCGGGATGCAGGGTCTTTTGAAAGCCCGACAGAGAATCTTCTGGCAATATGGGGATCAAAAGGAAACAAAGTAACTCAACTTTACAACTGCCTTGGTCGCGCGAAACTTGTCCGTGCTATGAAAGCAATGCGTCATCTAGGTTTGTTTTTCTTGGCACTTTTGTTTCCTGTTAAAGCCTAACGAAGTTTGATATTTTAAGATTTTTATTATTGTTTCTATGATGAATTTAAGTGAATTTAAGTGTTTCTATGAATGCATATATGAATTTAAGTAATTTGTGCTTGATTTGGCTTGTGTAGCATTAATTCAAGGTTTCTAGATCTTTAGTTTTCTATCGCAACTTTTTTGATGTATCCAGCAGTCGTCGATATGAGCACGAAAAACAAAACTTGTTGACCTGGAATTAATATTTAACAAACGTATGACGAGAACTAATGAAATGGTCGAATAATCAATTTTCTTTTGCAGTAAATCCGCTGTTTTATTATTGGGAAGAACAATGCTTGCAATCTCCAGATGAAAAGAGTCAAGAAGGCGAAAAAGCAACAGCATCTCGTTCGTGCTGTTCAACTAAAGTATGCTGTTAATATAAGTGTTTCTGTTTTTCAAATTTCGCTGGAAGAAAACAAGAGCAATCTGTTCTATTTTACTGTATTGCAGAGTGGCGATGTTTTAACACTTTGCTTTGGAGAAACGTTTTCGGTGAAATACTCTAATAATATGAGGTGGTTGGACTCAGAAACTGAGTAATTATTTCTTAAATTTAAATATTTATTTCGAGCATAGCAAGATCTATGCAGGCTTATATTCCTTTGATTTTTTTGTTGGGTCATTTCAGTACTTTTACCGACTCACATAAAATATATAAAACTCTTCAAAATACGCCATGCATTAAGTACGATGACATTGTGAGAATTACGAGCGGTTTTTCCCCGAAAAACATTCTTGGAAGTGGAGGTTATGGGACTGTTTATCGAGGAACATGGGAGCAAACAGAGGTAAGAGTTATATTCCTAGTATACATATGACATAAAAAATAAATTGCACCGATGTATATTTTTTAACCAAATTTGTCATCCGCGCTAAATGGCGTTGTTCGACTATTTAAAAGGGTTTATACAGGATATTTTCAGGTTGCAGTAAAGCGTATACAGACTGCGAAGGAGTATGGAGCTAAGGTTACTTATAGTTTTATGTAGTACAATATTCATTAAGAATTTTTGATAAAGTTGTAGAAATCCAGAACTGGATTCTTCAGAAAGAACAAATGCGTCAAAGTTTGCAAGAACTAAGAATGTTGTCAAAGTATCGGCATGACAACATCCTGCCACTTTATGCATATTCACTGGATGGTCCTCAACCTTGTTTGCTCTACCAGTATATGAGCAATGGTTCATTGTTCGATTGTCTCTTCAGAAAAGTAAGAATTCATGGTTTTGTGATTTTTTTGTATGGTTTTATACAGTCACTGATAAATTCATCATAAGTGACAGTTTTTACTGCCAGTTTTCCCCTAACTTATCAATAAGTTTCAAATATTTCATAATTATTTGCTTTTGAAAGCCATTTGAACTACAGTTTATGCAATATAGTTTTGCAGAAATCCATGGTTCTTACTTGGTTGCGACGTATATCAGTAATGATAGGTTGCGCTCGTGCCCTACATTATTTGCATTCCGTTGCAAAGAATCCAATAATTCACGGAGATGTAAAATCAGCGAACATTTTGCTTGACAAACATTTGGAACCAAAATTAGGTGATTTTGGTTTATGCCGAGATAGCTTTTCAAAAGTTAGTATTGTGATTTTTTTTTTGTTGAGATGCAATCATCTTGAAGCCATTTTGCTAGTTGATGAGAATTCTGTTTAAATTATGACGAATCATTTACTGTGATTTATGGTGGTAAAGACTATCATTCATCCATGAATGCAAAAAATATATAAAGCAGGATGACTGGAAAGACGATGGTTTCGTTATCGCTTCTCACGTTAAGGGGACATTGGCATATCTGCCGCAGGAGTTTCTTACAGAGTTAGTTATTTATAATTGTTGTTTAATGCAGCTTTTATGAAAGCCTTAATATGTAGTTTTTCTAAGCATTTTATTCTAGCGAAAAGGGGTTTACATATTTGTTAACGCTTTATAACATGCACATGAATTGTGACAAAAGCAGTATTAGATCCGTCAAGAATTCATGAATTTGATTTTTTCTGATCTTTATTATTCTTACTTTAGGAGAATAATTAGTACAAAGCTCGATGTATATAGTTACGGTATAGTTTTGTTAGAAGTCGCAACGGGATTAAAGCCTCATGTTGTTAAACGGGATCCACAAAATATTGTAGAATATGTTACAAATCATCAAAGGTCTGGAAAGCAGGAAAGTATTCTGGCTGATCACCAATGCGAATTTACCAATGGTTAGTTTTTTACAAAATGAATTTATTTTAGTGGTCGAATTTGTCATTTTCGCAGTGTCCACTAACTAATAAATATTTGTTTATAGATATAAAATGTTTAGAACTTATTTTAAAATCTTTTCATTCTTAAGAACTTTTAGATCTAGACGTCAGTTACTTCAATCTGATGTTACAAACTGGATTAAAATGCGTGGTGCAAGATTACCGAAAAAGGCCAACGTTTCGCGAAATCGCCAATGCATTCTTATGCGTATAAAATAAAATACATGGAAGAAATGAGAATTCAGACTGGTTGTCAAAAGTTATTGTTTATGTGCTAGAACTTGATGAATGTGAGGTTGTACCATAGTTATTCATCTCGCCCTTTTATGATATTCAAATAGTTTAGTATTTTCCTTGAAATCTATATTTGGTATGTGCATGCTTATTGTGTTAAACTGTTAGTTTGTTACTGATGAATGCTGAGTTTTAAATAAAAATATTAATAAAGAGCTTGTTAGTATTTTTAATTGGATTTCCATCCTTCATTTGGTCTGGTTTTAACCAGAATTTCTCAATGTTGAAGGACAAGGAATAGATCTGTGCATAGATGCATTGTAAGAAGCAGTTGATTCGTTAATAACTGATACTGTTCTAGTGATGAACAATGGTGCTTTTGAACAAAGTGCATCGGATTGCATGGAAATTCGTATGACAGAAGACGAGTTAAGAGAGGGGTCTTCCATAGCATTCTGCGAAATTTGTTCGCGGACATTTGCGAATAAGAATGCATTCCGTCTGCACCAGGTGAAGACGCATAATCGTATATGCGGGGAAGTTGATTCGGCATTATTTCATCGAAAACGAGTTGCTTCAAGTATGTAAAGGTCTATGTTTGCTGATCTCTTTCATCGTTTTGGTTGTCTTTGGGATAGATGAAAAAAGCTTTTAGGAATAAGTTAGTGGTCAAGTAAATCTAAACTAAGTTTACAACTTTCAGAAACTGAAAGGCATTACTTCTGTCCTGTCATTGGTTGTCGGTTTAATAATGGTCGCTCTTTCAATGCTTTCAAACTTCTTCATCAACATTTTTTTAAAGTTCACGGTGAAAAGCGTTTTAGGTGACGTTTTCTTATGTTTTTTTAGTTTTATATGTCTTATCATTTTCCATTGCTTTTTCCTAGCAGTTTCATGTTTTTAACAATTTGTTATGTTTGTAGATGTGATAAATGCAAAACGGCAAGATTCAGTTTGCAGCGTGATCTACTATATCATCAAAGGAAGCGGTGTCTATTAAAAAAAGGAATGTCTTCTTAATTTTTCAATATTTTCTTTCAGAAGTAACATGCGATCTTTACAGATTTTTACTCTTTCACTAATCTTCCAGAATGCATATTGATTGGTTTTCCATTCATAAATCTTATAAGCTGTTATATTTTTAGATTGTAATATCCATACGTCAACATTAATTGGAATGAAATCAGATTGTCCAGAAGTAGAAAGGCGTTCAAAAAAATCACTTACGAAAAACAGCAATCAAAATATGGTCTCTGTATTGCCTGAGTCAGTTGAGAAATATCTTCGCTGTATTCCCCTATTTATGTATGGCTAACTGTAGTGCAGTTTTTCAGGAATAAAGTCACAAACGTCATCATCATCAGTGTGAATGCTGTTCAGGCCAGTCGTTCACGATCTTTGAGAGAAATTCAACCGAAACCAAAGTAAGTTATAGTTGATTTTGCCCAATGTAAATCAATGATGTTAATTCTTCTTAAATCTCTACGAGCAGATGGAAAGAACCGCCTGTCCAATGTTCTGTTGTTGATTATCATTTTCCTTTCTAAGGTTTCTCACTTAAAGTCCGATATTGTCTTTGTATTATGTCAATATATGAGTTCATAAATTATTGGGACGGAAATTTTGTTTCATTCAGTGAAGAAAAGTATATGCAATATCAATTAAGCTATTCATTTTCTGTCTCCAAAAGCGAGGGCCAGAATTGTTTAGGAATGTCCATCATACCTTTTTTCTTACATTCATTTGGTTTGATCACTTTGGGATCTAGATCGTCTAGCCTGTGACTCGCACTGTTTAATATTGTTTAAGAACTTAAGTTCCCATTAACATCCTTGCTTATTGCACGGTCTAATCCTATGGGACATTTTCGTATTCATCTCGTTCTAATCACTCCTGCGGGTTCTTACGATGTGTTGAACTCTCTTTTATTTTATGACAAGTAGCTTTTCACCACCCCATAGCAAAAGTTGCATTTCAAGACTGGATATTTGGGAGATATCTGGCACTTTGTATCGGTAGAATTGTAAGTCGTTTTATTTTGTACTCACGACGTTGACCTTCGTTTTGCATAATTCTAAAAGAATATTCACAACGAAAATTTGCAGCATAATCGATTAGTTGTTCATTTTATTTTGTTCGTGACCCAATATCTATATCTGTGTCGAAAGCGCGCGATTTGTTGCTCCTCTTATGATGTTTAAATTGACTGAAACACGACATGCACCAACTTCTTTAGATTTTCATAGGACAGGTCAAGTCAAGCCCATTATTCAGACTCGTTGTGTAGAAATTACTGAAGGTTTTCTATTATCCCAGTCAATTTTTGAGCGGAACATAGTTTGAAACAAAGTAGACCCCCATATGTAATATTTCAAAAATATCTTGTATAATTACGCTTTCTATGTACTTCAGGTATTACTTAACTCCTTTTAATTTGAGCTTTCGGGCAACAAAAAGCAGCCAAACAGATTATGTGAAATATTATGATAGATCGGTTATGCGTCACGCAGGTTCACAGACGGCTCAGTGTAGTACTTGCGAACTCTCCACACCGGTAATTTCTTAAAACTTTGATCACAGTGTCTGGTTACTAAAAATTATGCAAGTCATTTTCTAGGTATTACACAAATATAACGATTTCCACTGCCAAACACATATTGCAAGCGGAGTTGAGTTTGGTACGCAGATCTATCCGGAAGATGTGGATAGCAGTGATCTCAATGTAAAACACAACAAGACACATAACGACTTCGAATTTGAGGACATCTGGCGTCATATTGAGACGCAAACTTCCACTTTTACTGGTAATGATGCACTGACGCAGACGGCTATAGATTTCATGGACAGTGCAAGTATGACTGACTGGGACCTGCTTATTTGATAAAGTGTGTGAATTATCGCTATGGCGAGTTTGCGTTTCATTTGTTACTTGAAAGTACAAGAATCTGTATCCACTTCGTACTGATTTTTAATGAGTAAACATTAAAAAAACTGGATCGAATCCTTCTTTTTTTCGAAGGGTCAAACTAAAATCCATCTTGAACGTCCGAAAAATGATTTTGATAGGGAAGGAAACTTCAGTTGCAATACGTGGGTTATAGTGCAGGTGTCTGGACCAGTGCATGTCACTCAGTATTTATGCAAGCCAGACCGTTCCACTATGGTGCAAGTAAAACATAAACGCTCCACGTCACGTCATAAAAGTTCAAACAACACTTTTGGATTTGGAAAAGTTGCCCATAAAGCGCGGAAGTTGAGCAAGAACTTGGCAAACATTGAATACAACATAACGAATCAATTAAAACTGGAAGAATCTAAATTCATAAGTTTCAGGATACCTACAAGGACAACTATGTTATAATGTTATAATACTGTTCCAGAACAGAAATATCTCATTACCCTGCGATGTCTCAAGATTTATAGAACCTAACAACATTTGAGAATGTAGGGGATATTGATTAATTTCGAGTTATAAATAGGCTTGGAACATAGTTAATTGTGAAAAACGTAACTAGGAAAAACGAAACTGTGTTGTATGTTACAGCTGGAAAGATGCGCGACAAAAAACCGTACCTTTACAAAATTTCTCCATACTATGCAGTTTCGTGCAACCTTCCTTGCATCAGAGACTGTGAAGAAAGTGCCAACTTCTCTTTGTTTATTTACACAAAATGGAAAGGAAGTGTCTACTCCGAAATCATAATCCGAAAATATTTCTTGCGACAATTAAAACTTAGTAGGCTGGGACACTGGAATAAAGTTTTATATTCTTTTTTTTTTTTTTTTGAATGACGAATATCAATATTCGCAAACAATGAGAAAACTACGCAAGCAAAACAGAAGCATCTGCTTCTTTTCAAACAGTCAGATGATAATACTACCGAAAACTAATTGAGACGCATATCCATGCCTTCGATCAAAAAATTCAGCATTTTGGGGTGAGGTAGCAAAAAGCAAAAGTTGGTCTTCGGTCCATCATAGCACTGCTGAATTCTCTTCCAGAGTAAGCCGATCAATGAAGCTTTGCAGAGGTGCCAGCTGTTTTGAATCAATCAAGTCAAATTCTTGTATAAAAAGCATGAAATGCTTGAAACTGGTATTTAAATGCTCTACTGCATTAAGTTGTTCTGAAATGCATGAAAAAGTATTACAATTTCTTATCTACTTCAAATTCATTTTGATTGGAAATGTAAACTAGCAAAATTTAAAATGGGAAATTCAGTAAAACAGGCCCTTTGTAAAACAAGTTATAGGGCCTGTAGACTGCAAGGAATAACTCGACATATAGCAGGAATTTCACTAATTTTACATACAACAATCTGGCTGCACAACTTTCCGTCTCAAGTCGAGCAAGTATGAATCACTCCGGCCTCATAATATACTATTTTACACTACCGTGATAATAATATTCATCTTCGTAGAAGCTCTATAATTAACCATAATCCAATTTTTAAACAATGAACGATTTGATGAATTTCGAGTGAAGGAAGAATCGAAAGTATATACCAATAAGTTCGAGATGTTGATGATACACATGAGCATACACCCGAAATAGTCGTTTCACAACCGCTTGTGCGATACGCAAGAAATTTGGTGGGAAAGGCTGTCCTGAACTCAAATAATGCCGTTAAAAAGTCAACGAAAAGTATGATCATAAATGTAAGTGTACATACAAACCTATTTGCATCATCAGTCCTCATAAATATCTCCTGCAGACCAAGAGAAAGAAATACAATCTAGAGGAACTTCTTTGGATGTAAACAGGTAGGAGAAAGAACTACCAATCTGAGAAGGGAAGACGTTCTCGTCATCTAGCTGCTCGTGCACCCAAGTCATCAAATAATCGATATATACAGGCGCTGGACATGTAATTGTTTTCCTACCATCCGACCAAACGTACTCATATTTCGTACCCGCACACATTCTAGGACAAGATTCCTTCGTACAGTGATCACTTATTGTCCCGAACAACATGCTCACTTGGTTGAAAAAATCCAGAACTGAAAGTTACAACTGCAATTAACTAACTCGCTTCTACAATTTCTTCTCCATCTCTTTCATTTACGAATACAAAAAAAGGCCAGCACGTATAATTTGCGGAAGTCGGAATACTACATACCTCAGTACGTACCGTTGTCAACAGAAGTGTACGTACCGTTTACAGCGATCCATTCGTTGGGATCTTCGCCCTGTGGCAATTTTACAGCCTCACGCAAATTTCCACTTCCTAAAGTGGCCGATGCATATCTCAGCAACTCGGTTTGCTTAGTATCTACATGACGCAGTCGATGCATCCGAGCTAAAGTAAACATGGCATCAAAAGAATACGACACGAAGACCAGTTAACAATGATTTATAAATTGTATATGGGCTTTAGCAGAACCAACTCTACCAAATAAATTAGCTCCGAAAAGGATAAAATTCTGCAGTTCAGCCTACTTTGCTGTAAAAAATATTGATATATCATTCGAATATCTATCAGCCAAATTGATAACTGATAATGATAACCCTATGGAAAAATACAGTGAATGGATATCAAAACAATTATGAAAATGGTGATAACCTTAGCAAACAAGAACATTTTTAGCACAAACTTTTTACGACTAAATGTTTCAGAGATTGATTTAAATTACTATACAGCGCTAATAAAATATACAAAATACCTCATTAGAACAACGCACCTGTGTATTTCAAATGACATCTTTATGACTATGTAACACAGTCTCAAATGAAGCACACACAAAATGAATGTCATGCACAGCTGGCACGCAATATTACTACATGGTATTTTAAAGATGAAGTCATATTATGCAAGTGCCAATTCTCCGAACATTCCGGAATAACAGATTTAATGTGAACATATCACTATCACTGACTAGATATCTTTTTGAAATCATTTAGAAAATGCATCCCGTGGTTGCAGTTTAGAAAAAAGGTGTCTAAATGAAAACAAAGAACACTGTCCATTCAATTAACCAACTTGATAGTACTCAGCTTATAATCGCAGCTCAAACCTAAAAGAAAACCATTTTTGATGGACAAGCGTATGACAAGAATCAGTAACATAATGACGCTCTATATAACAACATGAGAAATTTCAGATAACAATAAAGCAACGGTTACTTTATATCCATTATGGTCAAAGAGCGTAAGTGACAAGAAACAGCCAAGTAATAAACTCATTTGTCGAAATGTGGTCTTTTCAAAAATACAGATTTTGGACATTTCACTAATTTACTAAATATAAAATTTTCTTAATTATATATTCTTCACACAATGAAACAAATATTCTTGTACTTTCTACTGTTAAAACAATTCTGTAAATCGCTTTTGATAGTGAAAAAATTTTCACGTTCAAATTAATTTGAGGAATTTTCTGCATTTGTTTACTCTCTTACCACAATGAGATGCGTCAGTGACAGCAGAAAAGATGGCGGCCTTATAATCAGCGTGGATTTTCTTGAAGTAAAAGATAACTTGGAAGTTGCAAGAAAAGATGACGACAGTAACAAGAAAACGAATTCATTAATTCAGTTACAGAAGTGAATGATCACTAAATCCTTATGCATCTGGATCAATTACATTAACGCTCCTTTCGCAGTGTTTACCTTTACAACGGATAAATATTAACACCTCCATTACTTGAAAAAAATAATAGTTAATATGGTTCACGACTAGTGTTCACAGTCACAAATAAGTTTCAGCATTGTATTGGGATGAAAATCATATAAAAATTTTTTGCTCGGATTTTTTAAAAAAAGTTAAACTTTCTCTGGCACGAACACTAGATTAATGCGGCGAAAGGATTGATTTCTTATTAATTCAAAGAAAATAATCAGGAGTTCGCCTAGTCACATGTGGTTCTCCACGGCGAGGGGCCGGATCAAACTGCAGAAAAGAATATTTAAGTTCATCGTCCAATTCAACCATCGCCGCCTGGTTTCCACATCGATAGCAATAATTGGGAGCCGAAAAAACGGTAACAACGTTGCGATCATGGCACCAATTATAGCCCTGTAAAACACTCAAAGTACTTAAGCAGCAATTATTGAATGGTAATTATAAATAAAGCTGAATTCCATTGAAAATTGACTGCCATAACAAACGACACTAGCTACTTCATTAACGAAAAACCGCCACAGAGATATTCTAAAAACTCAAATGTTTTTAAGAAATACAAATTGTAGCGCATCATTCTAGCGGAGTTTTGAAGAAAACTGTTGTCTGACAACATAACTGTAGGAACTATAAACAGACAATATATAAAAATGTAATGACCCTCAGTGCAACTAGGTAAAAGTTTTCCAATTTTTCGACAATTGTTATGGAATGACTCGTTTGTTAAAAAGAAGTTAAGCAGGAAAGTCCTACATTTAATTAAACTTATGCGCATTGACCCCACATCGAATCGTGCTAAACCTCAACAAATCATCCTCACTCATTGTGATAACTACTACTGAAAACATACCTCCATGACCAACTGGTGTGCCCTTGAAATAAGCGTGAGGCCGTTAGAGTGATTGAAAGTCTCCGAAATGTCCTGACCAAACGTATATCCTGCACCACGAGGAGAGATACCCCAGCCACCACGATCATCCGGATCAGACCATAATAGATCGCACATGGGACCTAGAACAAATATAAATGAGGAGCAATAAAAAAAAAATATTTTAAAGCAAAAACGATCAAACAAAGCTAAGGAAAAATACTAATGTAAATGCAATTTATTACCTTCATGAGGAACCTCTTGAAGTCTATCCAGAGCGCGAATATGATCAAGACTGTCAATAGACGGCGAAAGACCACCGTGTAAACAAAAAATTTGACCATCCACCAACGCCGTTAATGGAAAATAATCAAACAAGTCAGTGAAATACTTCCAAACATTTGAGTTACCATATTTGCGAAGACATTCGTCGTAAAACCCGTACACCTAGAAAAAGGACCTGAATATAGACTTCAGCATCTGAAACTACAAACATCAAAAAAATAATCAAGTATTTAGCTTTTGAAAGCAAAAAATTTCTGAAATTGATCACTCCAGATTATAAAGCAGTACAATGTAAGTCAATTTAATGAACAATTACACCACCAATTTAATTTTCTATAATTCAAAGGAGATTTCACTGTACGAATCAAAGGAGATTTCACCGTACGAATTAACCTCACAGTTCGGAATTTCACCATACTTCATGTAATTTTTTTCAAGCATAATTTTCATAACATTCTAATAAAAGATATTATAATACCTGCGTAATTTGTCGAGACTCATGATTCCCACGTAAAATAGTGACGCGTTCCTTGTACCTAACCTGAAAAAAAACCTTCAATGAGGAATTCATAAATAAGGAGATTTACAGTGAATTTACGTGATACAACAAAAGAATTCGAAAATTATATTACGAGAGATGAAAGTACTACACTTCCTTTCGAGAAGTGTACTTCGCTGAATACAAAAGGAAAAAAATCGTGAAGAGAATAGGAAACAATCCAAACATGAACTCATAAAATTTCCAATGATATTAGCCTCCTTTGGCAGTTTCCAAATCAACTACCTCATTTCTGGTTTCCCAGTAATGGAAGAAATCAAATACTTAATCTCAGCAAAAACTAATGTGAATAAAACAACGAATACTAAAAAAATAATGAAAAGCAACCTTTAGACAAACTAGTAGCGAAACAGTTTCAACGGAATAATATCCTCTATCAACGTAATCACCCATGAATAGATAATTAGTATCCGGCGACTTTCCTCCCATCTTAAAAAGCTCCATCAAGTCGTGGAACTGCCCATGCACATCACCACAAACGGTTACGGGACATTTCACTTCCTGAACATTGGATTCTTTTTGCAGAATTTCCTTGGCCTGAAATACTTCGTTAAAAACATTCGCCGAGTTTGAGTTTATGAATAGTACGTACTACATATGGTATAGTTAGGGGTTATCAAACATTAACATGCAAAAGTTTTGTTTTATTGCAGTAGCAGTTTTGTTTTAAGTTTTTCTTTTTATTACGGTTTTGCTTTATTGCATACACATAAACTAAATTTTCCATCGCTTGATAAATAATTTTCAGAAAAGATGGAGTCCAAAGTTCGACTAGGCCACTATAGCACAGGCGAAGCTACCAAACTTCGCATCTTGGTTCTGATGTTACTCAGTACTTGCCGTCTAATATCCCTTACTTAATTCTCGGCATTTGAGGTTTTGATCATTTGGGGCGTACCTTATCACATAACGTTTTAACTTGAGCTTCAGTGAGCTGTTTACACTCGTACAGCTGCTCAATCCACTGGTCAACTTCTTTCAGCATAGGTCGGTCGAAAGTATCACCACCTGTTGATGACGCACCTCCACCTGAAGCCGTCATTCTAAAAACCCTTCTTCTGAAAATAAGTAAAATGTGTTAAAAATGTGAAACCATGTCAAATGGTAGTCCAAATCAATAACACACACACACACACACGTTCAGAAGTGATTCCACTAGCTGGAGATTATGATCCTGAAACGACAGATATATAAAGTTCTAAGGTTTAGAATATATTAAAGGAACTACCAGAAAGTTAAGCTAAAATGAACGCCGAATGAAACCATGCTAGCAAAATGTGAAACGGAAGTGGCAACATGAGAGAGAAAAGTACTTGATTCAGAATGTAATTTCGTCAATAACCCAAACGCACGCACGCAACTCCATCGCGCTTCGAATTTCAGAAAAATAACACGAATAGTACACAAATACTAAACAGATCTCAAAATACCGATGTGCTCATTACAGACTGGATAAAAATTATTATAACGACCACAGTGATCAAGGGTTGAATGGAGAAAGAGAGAAATGAAAACATTCGTTTACATCAACTTAACACATTACTGCCTCCAATCTTCTTTTTTATTGCACGCTGATATGCTCAGAAGGATGTTTGAGTAGTAACTTCTATGCAGTTTATTTTTACTATATGATTTAACCCAGAACATTCTCAGAGATACGGCTCTCGGACATAACTATTAAGATGGTCAATGACCAAGTTTGCAAACAAAATAAGTTTATTAAAGCTGAGTTCACAGTTAACACGCTAAAAACAATATTTGCATAATATCGTAAACTTGGAAGTCGAATAAAAAGCATCTCATGCCTTGACCATTGAACTGTTCCACTGATTAATTTATATTGTACATGAATGAAGCTCCTTACACTTCAAATACTTCTTATAACAAAAGGGAACAAATAATTATCAGTCCTTTACTATGGCCTCTTAACACTCCTTAATTTCTTCCAACTACGTGGGACTTCTCTAATTTCTGCTAATCTTAGCTTGCAACATCCACATAACACAGAGCTACAAAACATCTTCAGAAAATGTAACGGTACAGCAAATTTCATATTGATGCAATCAAAGCAGTTTACATTCGGATATTTCAAAAGTGCCCATCAGAGCGTGAAAGGCAGAAGTGTTGAGACAATGAACCACCATAGCAACACTAAATTCGCAAGATTCACATCCCTCGGTGCTATTCTGAAACCGTTTTCACGCGTTAAACATGCGAAGTGACCCGCTGACTGTTGAAACAAATGATCGCTGAAAACAAAGCGGAAATTCAGAATAGCGACGAATTTTTCAAACAGTAAATTACCATATGCGATATTTGTATTGCTGAGTTTCACCAGCGTCCAATGCCGAATAGTGAGAAATGGACAGTCGGAAGAGCTAAGCCTCATTTTACGCTTTAGTACACTGTGATTTACGTGCCCAAATGCTGAAAAGGTTTTTGTACACTCGCCACGACATTTATATAAAGGTAAACAGTTAAAAAACTGAAGTTTCTATAGACCAAACTAGCAAATTCAGGTTATTTAATATGCCATTTACGGAACAGAGTCATACTGTTTGTGAAATACTATTAGGAAAAAATTCGCAGCATACGCGCAAAGGAATGAAGCGAAGCTCAGATCTCACATAAGCTCATATTAAGAAGTATTTCAACCTTCGACCGATTCTGTACGTTGAATTCTCGGTATTTACTTCCATGTAGCGAGCGTCAATGTATTTAAATTTAGCCAAGAATCTGCGAAACATTATTAAGCTTTTTACTGTAAAACAGTCAAGGGCGATTGTTAGAATAATGATTGACAAAAGACATAGATATTTTTTTACAGAACAACAGCTTATGTGAACTCATCGTGATACAGTCATTTATTTTGTAGAACATTAATATGTGTGTAATACTGCGTCAGTTATAATGTTACTTTAAAACTATGGTCTTGCTCGTTCTGCGAAGCGCATGAATTGAAGAAGTCACAAATTGCACCATGTTTTTCACTTCTATCAAAAACTCTTTCACGGAAAGAATGGTTCACAGTGAAGTAAAATGCCTACCTGCTTCTCGAGGAGCACATTGGAACTATTATTTTTCTTTCTCGGATTTCTCGTTGCAGGCTTCTGGATACACCTTCATTGTTCAATCACTTTTTTCATTCATTGTTACTAAAATCTACCGTTTCATTCAAAACTCAAAAAAACACCGTTGTATAAAAAAAAACACCATTATATATATATATATATTTTTTTTTTGTATAGGGCACGAATCATTAAACATTGAGAATTTGACCATAGCTTATCCTATACAAAAATTATGCAGGAAGTTTGAAGTTCTACATCACAAATTTGCGTATTCTAATGGATAGTTATATTCCAGGATAGGCGCAGCACAGTGCTATAACATCTCGATTATATTATTGTTTTGCATTGTTCTTGTCCATTATAAAGGGAACGCAAACATCTTGAAAGGTACAGAAATTGATACGCGAGATCCTGATCACCCTCATGTGTCACCCAAAGTATCCACAACCTTTGAAATGCTTTCCATTCTATTGATTGCAATCGAACGCTAAATTATTTTAGGCTTTTTTGTTCTGTATCGGTACTGAAAATGCAGGTCATTTCGTGCTTATTATTCTATGGCTGTCAGGAAAATTGTGGTCAATGTTTATTAATCTAGAATAGGAGAGAGATCAACACAGCATTTGAAAAAGTAATAGGATAAAGTCATTACAATTTAGTGTTCATTCCCAGATCATTTGAAAACAAGTAAAAGGTGGAGAATTATAGAGGAGGGACATGCATGAGAAATGTGGCAGGAAGAGTTGAAGCGTAATCTCGAGGTAGCAGTGAAAGTGAAATGGGATCATCGCTTTACTTAGGTATGGGGGAGAAATGACTGCTTTTGCGTCACTTAGTATTTCTATCTTCTGCTACGAGTAATCAAATAAAAAGTAATGGTTTTGAAAAATCAGCATGTTGTGTGATATGGTATAAATGAGCTTGATGTTATTAATCAGATAATTGACGGTCGTGCTGGCGGCGGATATTTTAAGTGATATCATCAATGTTCCATTTTAATCTTATATGAAAACGCCTAGTTTTTCTGGAAAATATCACTTTACACAATGAATCAAACGCAATGAAAATTTTGTGCTCAAAATAATAAATAGCAAAATATGCGCATGGTAGAATCACCCTTTATGTTTCCAATTAGTTTTTTAACACTTTGTCCAGTCAGTAAATTGACCTATTACCCTTGTTGTCCTGATACTTTCTGCCCTTCTTTCCACAAGTTCTTAACTCGTAGGCTGTCAACACGTTAAATATGTTTCCCTGTTCTTTTTTCCATTCATTTAACATCTGCGTCCACACCCGCTTGTCACTCCCCAACCCAACTTGTCCCACTGCACCAGTTCAAAATGACCTCGTCAAAGATGAGCTTCGCAGTGCTACATTTCGTGGAAACAATGCCACTAAACGGCTTGCGTTAAAATTTGTTGTCACTAACGTCGTTAACCATTGGATGACTTGGTCTTGCTGATAGTGACTTTTATCGTCTAGTAAGAATGGAAGTGCTAACCGTTCAAGGTAAGGGGAAAAGGGAAATGACCGGGCACGAAGTAAATAAGAAGAATGAGAGGATTCAAAATATCCATTTTATCTGGGAATTAAAATGAAACAGAGATAAGATGTAAGCGACGGGTTTTGAACACTTTCATCCTTGAGTATTGAGGTCCATCCAGAAAATTTCTAAAGCTTCTGTAAGCAAGCTTATACATCCATTCTTTTCCAGTCGTTTTTGATTCCCCATTAAAAATATTTTTTCCAGTTTGTTGAGAACCACCGTATGCAACTTTTGATCTTATTCGCTTTCTCACCTGTCAACAAAGAGCGTAAGCATTTTTCCGTGTAAAATTGTAATTGTGAATTATTAATTCCCTTAGTAACTGGTAAGCTGTCAAAATGCTTGGTGTTGAAACTTGATATATCATTATTAAATGAATCATGTTATAAAAACAACACATTAGATTTTTCAGGATAATTGAACCGTTTCCTCCAACTCCTCTAAAGACCATTAATAGAATTAATCTTATTTCAATGTTGTTTCGACTTGTACGCATTTTTGGAGAAGTTTTACTTTTATTAAGTCAAGTTGCTATGGTTTACTTTATTCTTATTTTCAGGGTGATTATGCTGATTTGAATGAACGTGCATCAAATTTTGACTGGGGCTCTTAATCGTGGTAGTGAGGTTTTCAGTGTTGGAGCGATAGATGATCTTAGTTTTACGGTTTGTCAGCTTTTTTACTGCACTTTACTGTAAATCAGTCATAAACACTTGTTTGGTCGATTTACTATATTTTGATATTTTCTCCATCAACAGGTTTGCGCTGTTGGTACGAATGTCGTGATATTTTCTTCCTCCTTCAAACTTGTGCAAGTTATTACACCTCCAAGCTGTGCTGAGGGATTACTAGTGAAATGTGTGGCTGCTTGCTGTGAAACTGGAAAGGTTTCTATTTATCTTTTTCTTTTCTGGTTACCTGTCCAAAGTTTTGGTCAAGTATTTTTCAGTAATAAACATTGGGATTTGGATTAGTGGTTTTATGGTTTCATCACTCAAATGCTTCCTTTGTAAAAATGTAGGTTGTCTGAATTGGGTAACCAAGTTAAATGAGTCGACTCTATAATCAGCTACGTAGTTAGTATTGCATTTTTTTTTTTTTTGTTCATCAGTGTTATATGTAATTATGTGGTCGCATTGTAGATTGCAGCAACTTGTAGTGGTGTAGTACGCATTTATGAGCCCATCACGCGAACCGAAGATGGAACTAACGTAATTTTCATTGTTATGTTTCGGCTTTTAGTTGTTCAGCTCATTTATTAAATTCTTTATGTTGTTTCTTTTGAAGCTCTGTTCTAATTTCTAAATTCCAGTTTGAAAATATTTTTAGGGTTTTCCATACCACTGGATTGAAACATACAGCCTTTCCCTGAAGTACACAGTGGATAAAATACAGTGGAGTTTGCAAGGCCTGCGACTTCTGATATGTTGTGGTGATGCACTTCACCTTTATCAGAATTTGCTTCTTTCAGCTGCTCTGGATGTTAAATTGGATACTGTAACATTCGGGATAGTTGAAGAGGTTATTCATATGTTGTTTTAACGCAGTCGAGGAAACTGTACACAGATTTGTCAAGTATATAATCTCCTTCAGGAAAATGAACCTGAAAATGAGGGAGTTTCGTTTTGGGACTGTATTTGGTCGCAGAAATTAGCAGCAAAACCAAGATTTATGGCTAGTTCGCCTGATGGAGCGTATTTCGCTACTTGTGGTATTTCAGATTGTTTGGTAAAAATATGGTTTCAGAGAGGAGGTAGGTAATGATCAATCTGTGGTTATTTGTACTTGAATTTCTACTCTTGTGTTCTGTGGTGTTATCACTGCAGAGTGCGCAGCAGTTGAATTTAAAAGAAAAATGGATGGAAACTGTTATAACCCCAATTTAGCTGTATTTCCTAAAATGAAAATAAGCTTAGTGGATTTCAGAGCCACTTCATTAATTTTTACCAAACTTGTAATTACTAGATGTTCTGTCCAGGAATTATTTGTGCTGTGAAATTGCATATAGTCATAGTCATATTATTATTTGGTAAATAATGAAAAACAGAAATGCTCAATAATTTATATTTCAAAAACGAAATTTTTCTCTGTTAAAAGAACTTTTCAGAATCTGATAGTGGTGTCGAGAACAGTGGAAATCGCATTTCGTTTGGTTTTAATTATGTGCGGCACCCCCAACCAGTTGTTGGTTTTGAATGGCGAAAAGTTTCTCGTTACATGTCACGGTTATTTATTACTATGTAGTTGATTTTTATCAACTTTTTCAGATTTTTAATCTTTATTGCAGGAAATGGGACTGTTAATTTCAAATGACTATTCCAGGCAATATGTTCAAAATACTTTGCTTACCTGGTGTGAAGATAACACAGTTCGGATTTGGAAAGAAGCTGCTACTGTATCTCTTGACTTCCAAGCTGTGATTAGCAGTGCAGAGGTGATGTATATCGAAAGAAATCCCACAAGCGAACGTTGTTATAAAAAACATTCACTTCGGGGTACTCGAGCAAAAATCAAAAATTTTCTTAAAAAAATTATGTGAGTTGGAAGATATAATCTGGATTCCTTTAATTTGCAAACGCTGATGAGACTGTTTGGAATCTGATAGTTTAAAAGTTAATATATGAAGTAGTGGATTTGAAGAGCAGGAAATTCTGAATATGAAATTTTCAAATTCGCTGTTTTTAGGGAGAGAAAGACACTTGCAAGTGAAATAACACGACCAACAAGATCATCTGTTTCCAGAAATACTTCACTATGTGAAATTGCTTCAGGGAAGCACACTGATTCTAGTCCTGCATTTTATCTGTGCACTACTATAAATGCTGAGAATGGTGTGTTTTTGTTTCCAAGTACTATTTCGCTAACACGGCGTTAGTATAGAATTCTTGGGAGATACTGCTATATTTTATTTTCGGAGTATTACGTATTACAGATTGTCTTTTGGTTCCATCCTTGGAAACTTCTGCAGAACAAAGACCTTTTATGATTCACTGGTTAAATAATAAAGCGATTGTTCATGACACTGGCATTGAAAGAATTGTGATGGAAGCTCTGACCAATGATTGTTCTACAGAACCGACTGAAATTGAATATCCATTCAGAAGTACTCTTTTGAGTCCTTATTTGGTTAGGACCTGTTATCTGTACAACAGTAAAATTTCATTTTTTAGAAAGTATGCTGCAGTCGCAAAGTTTACTGACTGAGTCTATGCATGCTAACAAAGAACATAATATTGACGATACCAAGGTTGCATCAGCTGGTCCAATGGAACAACATGAGGTCCTAGTCGCCACACTTGCAAGTAATGTCAATGGTGCAACCAGAGCTTTTTATAATGTGTGTAAATATTTATATTTTAATATTTCCCGTTTTACAAGAATAATTTCAAAAGTAGTTAGAATCTTTCACTTTTGAATTCAGGAAACATCATCATCGAGGGATTCTATGGATTTAAAATTAAATATCCTTATACGAGAATGGAAGAAATCTACTGATATATTGTTTGCTGTACACCCCGCTGATGGTAGCTTACTAACGTGGTAAGAATATTGTTATTCTCTCAAATGATATAAAATTTACTCGGATTGTAAATATTTTGGCCGTCATTTGAATGAGATTCTAAATTCTCTTGCTCTTTGTTAACCTATTTGGAACGATGCTCTTGATATTTCGACGAAAAAGTGAGGATCCAACTTTTCCGGTGAATTGAATAAAATGCTTCTTTTGTAGGACAGTCGAATGGCTTGATGATCCGTTACGACAACCCGCCATTAGTTTCACTTCGCGATTTCCATCTGCATTTTCACTCTCAGACGCAACGTCGTTAAATCCTTCGCTGAGGGTGTACTACCCTTACAGTTTTCTCCGTGAACAGTTTGCCGAGAACTATGCTTCTGATGGTAGGCTTTTTGCTAGTTAAATTTTTTTTGTCCGTGGAAATATCATGTTCATGTTATTTGTATTTGCTTACTGAATGCAGTTAACCTTATTCGATTTTTAAGGGATTTCCCAGATATTTGAACGGAGGAATACAAATTTGCTTTATATGTTGACGCATCATAACAACGGATCTTTAAATTTGTGGAATTTGACATTTGAAGATAATGGAAAATTTAATACGATTGTTAATATATCGCATGCTTCAAGAATGTGTGGTCATCGTTACAAAATTTCACAGGTTCATATCGTAATGTTTAAATATTGCTAGAGGTTTTCACATAACTGAAATTCCAGTGTGCACTGTTATTCTTTCTAGTCGGTTAATTTCAATTATTCGATTGATGACTCATTCCTAGCTCCGTCGATCGCAGGAGTGGCAATGATTGTTCTTTGCTTCCAGCACAAGAGGTGCGGTTACTCGAGATATGTAAGCCAGAATAGGCAATCATGGCTTAACTTTGTTTCGCGGTGTGGTGCATCTATATATAACATCCAGAGTATCTCATTAAATGCCAAACGATTTTAGTAATTATGGAGTAGAATCTTGTTTTTTCTGGATTGTGCACTTGCGTGTTTTCTCTCCAATTTCGTACTTAGTTTACTGTTTAGGTCATTGCTCATCCGGTGCTTCCTCTTGTGCTTACAACGAGCCATTACAATTACATAACGCAGGGCGCTGAAGAAACGGGAAAGGCTGAGCTGATTTTATGGAAGGTGAATCCTGTTGGACCGCTATGTAAATGTGGTGGCGTTCGGGAACTGGCGCGAATGACAAGCAATTCATCTGATGCGTTTACAGCCGTTACGTGGTTACCAGTGATTTTGTCGAGGTAGTCAAGTTTTTTTTGAGTGCTTGTAGTCACGTAAAAGTTGAAAGCTATGTTAAAATTTGGCGATGCAGATTGCAGTTCTCTTAAATTTCCATTTTTTTTTTCGTTAAATTACAACAGTATAATAACATATACATATGTAGCTCGTTATTGGGGTCGCTCTCGGCTTCATCAAACTCCTCCTTTGTGGCTAATAGTTCTGGACATATCAACATTTACCAAGCCATTGTCGATGCTGCGGAGTTTCTCGCAGATATACATGCTTTTGGAAGAAAAAATGTTTCCCATTCTGAAAGCAGGTTTCTTTTCATATTTTTTAATATTCCCGTAATTTGGATAGTATGCATATTTTGTTGCTCACGTTTTCTTCTTTTTTTTTTGTGTTTTCATCCACCTAAAAAATACTATATTGTAATATGCGTAAAATCGCAGCATTACATATCAGTGGATTTTAAATTTCCATGACAAAAATATCGTTAGTTTAAAATGTTTCATCAGTGTTTGGATAGGAAATTGATAAGGAAGAGGGTAAACTTTAAAGTTAAGTTACATGTTTCTTGATTTGTTGTAATGAATGTTGTTTAAAAAAAATTGACGAAGAAAACGTTTCTTATAGTGACATTACACACATAATCCATGAATCTCCTGAAGTAATGATTGACTGCAAGAAGGAAAACTTGTAAGGGAAACAATAATGAAGAGGATAATAAATTATCTTTTTCGTATAACTTATCCTTCAAAAAAAGTTGATAAGTTGGGATTTTGCAAATGCATCATATTATTTGTAAGGTAACATTGTGACCATTGCCAATAATGTAGTGAATTTGTTTCACATAAAATTCGCTACATTTTGCTGCACGATTCTCACACGATTGCATAATTGGGGTGAATTATAATGTGGTTGAAGTGATCAGCATTTTGCAGTTGTTCGGCCAGTGATGGAAGCGCTTATGATAATCAAAATAAGCAAAATATGACGAAAACTTGTGAAATCCAAAATAATGAAAATGTGAAGGAAATGCGCAATGTTGTTTCTACGCAGTCGTCGACAAAGCCTGGCTGCATACTTTTATTATCGAGTATTAATGCTGCTTCGGTATTTTTTTTTTCTCGGAACACTGCTATTAGCTGGAAGTATTTCATTCATTCAAAATTCTTTCTTCGTTTTGTAGATCTGCTCCCATTAAGCTGTTTTGTTTATCAATTCCCCACACTTTCTGTTTCAGTGTGCAGATAATGTTTTGCTTATTCATGCTTTCAACGAACGTTTGATAGTTTCGAAAGAAGACGTTTCCAGTACCACGGACACTTCACAAAATTTAACAGCTGACGGAGCAAATGTCAGTCGTTATTATTTGGTATTATTTGAGAAAGAGAAGAATTCTCTTACAAGGTTTGCTTTTTCAGAAAAGTTACTACATTGTAATCATGCAAATAATTCTATCAATTCTAAATATATGCGGTACTTTCAGGTTACGTATGTGGTTGATTAACATTGCTGTAACGGATTTTGAAGGTCTAGGTACGTTTTCCTTCTGTGCAATGATTTTATCATAAGAGAAGTAATTCAAGCTGGAGCAAATCTGAAACATTCTTTTTCGTAAATTCTTTTCTATACGAATCTTTTCTGGATTATAGGAGAGACTGAAAATGCTCTGCCTGCAAAAGATTCGTCGGATTCGGTCAATGTGAATGTAAATGAGAATTCTTTCAGCAAATTACAACTCAGTACTAATCTAATTTACAACGATCATGTTGTACTGCCGGATGGTGTTTCCGTAAGCTCTCCTTATTTTTGACTGATTCTTTTATGTTACTGTGTTGAGAGGGGGAAAATTAAACTTATCGAACTCAATATCACTTTAGTTTCTATGTTTAGTTTAAAAAATGTTGCAGAAAGCACGACATTCAACTAACAGCTAATCAGTAGTTCTTGCTACCGCTGTGGCATTTAGACTGAGCTGGTTGAAGTGGATTGTAAAAGTTGACTTGTGGGTTTGAAATGGTGAAAATGGAATGAAACATAAATTGGCAATATAATGAAACAAAAAAAGATGTAATGAAAATGTTGTTGTCGTGGTTATTTTGTTATTGGCACAGACGAATAGTTGTAACGAAGATTTTATAGGTTGACAGTGGGTTTATTCTTGTGCGAACGTTATAAGACAATTACCAGAGAATATCACTGTAAAATTGTTGCTAGTTTTTAGTACTCCTGATAATACTACTGGTAAAGACTGCTTTACTAATGATGGTACAAATTGTGATCCTGATCGAATACTAGTTCATTCATAATATTGATACTGATGAAAACTAATACTAATACTAGTATTGCTATAATCGAATCGAGGCATATTCTTTGCATTCCTTTTGCACACAAAGAGCTAAGTGAGCAAAGGGTCAGCTTAACATTTTACAACGGTTTAATAAAGGAAACACATTATTATAATTCATAGGAAACAAAAAGAACTAAATGAAAAACGAGATCAGCTTAACATTTTGAGACAATTTAAACCATTGATGAGCAGCAGTCTTTATAGTACAGATTGCTACAGTACAAATTTACTTTAATTATTTCAACAGATTTATTATTAAATTACTTAGGTTTTCGCCAAATGCTTCGACATATTTTCGACACTGTAAAAGAAAAATATGATGAGATCATCAACATTGCTGTTTATTGGCCTTGTTTAAGGTGATTTTGGTGGAGCCATCAGCAGGTCATCTGCCATCGTCAAATCTTTATCCCACATACAGGGCACCTTATCTTGTTCTTCTGGCGTGCAGCGATGAAAATATCCGGTTTTATGAGTGTTTGAGAATCATTGAAAGTGGTGGATCAATTAGTTACAAATGGAAGACGTGGGGAATGATTAGCAATACCATGGATTCGAATATAGAGATGGATGGTAAAGACTGTTTTTATTATTAGAAGGCAAACAATAATTTGCTTTCTAGTTTTTGTTAGTAAACTATTAAATTATTAAAAATATTGTTTCTGACAGAAATAGGTGTTTCAGGTCAAATATGTTCGATATCAGCTGCTCATAGTAGTCGATTTGCTTGTGCATACTTTCCCGAAGGTATGACTGATGCAACTTCATCGATAAGTAGCATCAAGGTTGGTGTGTTTGAATGTGAATCATCAGGTGGCGTTGAATGGCTTTGTGAAGATACAATCATTGTCAATCTTCGACACAAGATGAGGTTTTTTTTTTTTTTAATTTGTTGAAGCGTTATTAGTTTGTTTTTAATTTTATCAGAGAAAGATATAAATTAGAATTCATGACAATATTAAATATTTTGTTTATGTGATCTATGCATTAGCATGCAATTTCCGTTTTTAATGAAATTTGCTGCTGAATCACATGTAAAATTCAAATGAAATGATGCCATTTTCAGGAAGGAACTAGCCGAAAATTACTTCGAGGGATCAGATACAGCTGTTTCAGGTCTCTTCATGGTTGCATTTGCTCTGGTTATGAGCGTTATAACTGATTAGAATTAGAATTGAGATTCATGTAATATGTTGGTCCTCTCATTTTTCAAAAATTATTGAGGGAGAAGGACAGCTGCAAATTTCATGGGAGAGAAATAAGCGGGAAGAGATTTTACCAGATCTTGTCATTTTATTTACGCTTTCAGAATTTTGTGCAGGTATGCCTATCAGTAATGTATGTCTGAAATGGGTTTCTGCTGAAGATGGTTCACATATTCTTACAGTGGCACTGGGTACATACATTTTTTTATATACTCAAGTGTCCCAGGGTGCTGCACAAAGAAATATTGTAATGATGAAAGAACATGACACGCATCGTCGGGGCCCTCTGACAAAGGCTTCATCACTTGCAAATCCGGAAACCATATCAACTCGTTTGGTTAGTTTTGTAGAACGTCTTGTTATTGAAATTGAACTGGATGTAATTTCTGTAATTGTTTTATGTATGAACTTTTTTGAGGAAACTGAATTTAACCGTTTAGTTCAGAATTGTTGTGAATTTAGTTATGAAATCTTATCGTTCTTAGCCTGTTGGATTATGCTGAAGAATCACTTTGATTTTCAAGTTTAAAAAACTTTTTGTTTTGCAATAATATTTAATTTTATGGATTAAATCAATAAGAAACGTTTTCCATATCTCTAAAGCAGCATAAAAGGTACCGGTTGAATTGAGAAATATTTTGTTTTGTTTGTTTATTAAAGCGCTTGATCACTTTCTGTAGAACAACTGTTTGCTTTTGGATAAGAGCGAATCCGGGGCGTTTCAGCTAAATATTTTGTAAGTTCCTTCTGTAAAATATAAAATGTAAAATGTTGAACATATTTGGAAAAATTTAATTCATCAACAATTTTTCCCAATGCAAACCCAATGAAATTAATTTGATTTTCAGGTGCGGTGGCTTTGCATACGATTTTTAGAGCTGAAATCAGCTGATGGTTTACCACCGTTGCCAACAACATTGGGTTGGGTCCGTGACGGTTTATTGATTATCGGTATGCAAAGTGAAATGCATTGTTACAGTCAGTGGAATTTCAAGGCGGAGTTCCCTAAAAATGGAAAATTGGCTGAAGTCACTAAAGATCTTTCAAAGTAAGTTTTTGTTAAGTCTTTTAAAAACTTAATAAATGCTAATCTAATTCGCTCAAATTTTTTTTTACAGTGAATACAATGTTTTCAGACTTAAACCATCTAGCCATCTTGCGCTTGCTAGTTTGGGTATCTCTTCACATTCCAGCTTGGATCAGTTATCAAAAAAGCCTAAGCAAGAGTCTGCCCCTTTGAACAAGCAAAAACTGTACAAAGATCTGCTGCAAAGGTTTTCTCTTTTCATAATTTCATCGGTTTCATTTTGATTACTTCGATCAGTTATTTATTTCTCATTTTCAAGGATGTATTCGGCACCTTATGATTTGCAAACATTGCTTTTGAAAGACCAACATGTTCTTGAAGCCATCAGTGAAGGTTTATTCGAAGCTGCACGTTTGGCAAGTCCCATTTTGCCGCAGTATCACCCAAAGTTGCTTATCGAACTACTTAATTCTGGTAGGACACGCGTGGTCAAAGCAATATTATTACATGTTTTGAAAAGCTTAAAGGTTAATGCTGCAGTTTTGTATGTAAAATATATACGCTTCCTCAAATTATACCGTATTATAACAGAACAACAACAGCTTATATTTTTATTTACAGCAGCTGAATGTTTCAATACCAAATCCGTTGTCGCGTGCTTCTTCAATACGTAAAGTGTCACTTACCGGTGGAGATCTGAAAATGGAAAGTTCAGAACAAGATGCTGTCCGGGGACTTTCTGATACATTTGATGATTCGAATTTGGAATATAACGAGCTTGATGGCATTCCACCAATACCGCTTCATATTCTAATTTCCGCTGGTGATCCGTTTTCAATGGCTAAAGAGAAAGCATCTGAAATGCCACAAGTAATTTGCTGCTATCATGTATTTTATAGTTACTGTACAAGAAGTATAGTTTAGGTTCGAAATCCTTGTGACAAAAATATTGTTTAAATACAGTTTTCAGAGCAGATGCATTCCACTTTTTGATAAACTTTTTGAGGATGACAATCTAGATGGTTCACTAGATATGGACAATGAGCCGAGTAGATTACGTCAAAACTCGTTTTCTATGGATAATGTACATACAGTTTTTGTATCAACAAGTTTTACTGCAAGACACAATCGTTTATTGACAGAATTTCTCACTCATATTCATTTACCAGGTAAACGTTTGATTTTTTGTCACTTATTTACATACTTCTTTTTGATAGCTAACCTTTCAAAAGTAAAAAATTCCAGGTTTGTCAAGCGTTGATCAAATGCACCTTCTGGCAGTTGCGGATACGTTAAGTCATTTCTCATCAGATATCATGGATAAGTTAACACAAGCAAACGCAGGCACGTAACTACGCGTATTCTAGTGAGCGATTTCGATTTTGTAAAAAAACTCATTATAAAATATGCGTTTGTATTTACAGCTTTTCAAGCAACTCAACCGCAGATCGTAAGCGATGCAGCAAGTGGATATGCTACACCCACTGTTGGATTAGAAACTGTTGACGAATGTGGATTGAGATACTTGATGGCCATGAAACAGCATGAGTATTTGTTATTATGTCTACCGTTACAGCAAAAACATAGTCTTCGTTCAAGGTTTGTGAGTTGGTATCCATATATATATATATATATATTACTTCCATTTTATATGGTCTGAATGAGATTATAAACAGATTAATTCTATTTTTTTGTTACAGCGTTTTTCTGAATGTTTCAGCTGATTTTTAGCGACTTTATTATTTCAGAGGACTTTCACCATCACAGATTATTTGGGCTTTGCATTCTGAAACAGAAACTGAATTGCTGAATGCAATTCCATGTCTGCAGAAGCCCACTTTGTCATGGGAAGAATTGCGAGCTTTAGGAGTTGCTTGGTGGTTAAAAAATACCTCATCACTACGTGCGATCATTGAGAAAGTTGGTTGCCATTTTTTTTGCCAATATACAATGAATAGAAATATTATATTCTGTTTTCTCTTATTTTCAAAATTACAGCTAGCAAAAGCGGCTTTCCAAAAAAATCAAGATCCACTGGATGCATCTCTTTATTATCTCCTGTTAAAGAAAAAAAATCTGTTAACTCATTTGTTCAAGGTATGTTGCTTTTCCTACTACCATCTTGATAAACATGAATATCATACTGAGAATCATCGCGTGCAATCCTGTTTTATAGACCGTTAAGGACAATAAAATGTCGGATTTCTTCATGCATGATTTCAACGAAGTAAAATGGAAGAAGGCAGCTCTAAAGAACGCTTTTGTGCTGATGGGCAAGCAACGCTTTCAGCATGCTGCTGCATTTTTCTTACTGGCTGGATCGATTAAAGATGCCATACAGGTTTGAGTTTTTCCGACTTCATTTTTGACATTTATTCTGTTTCCTTCGTGTTTGTTTTACTATTTTTTTCCTTTTGCAGATAGTATTGAAGAAACTACAAGATTTGCAACTTGCAATAGTAATAGTTCGCCTTTGTGAAAGAGATTACGAAGAGCAAGGTAATTTACTCAGGGAATTGCTTTGTAGAGAAATTTTCGGCACCGAAGTTGCGGATATAAAAGACTTTGATGTTACACCTGGATCAAATCGGTATGTTTTCACTGTTTTGTATTTGTAATTATGCTTATTTCATAAATTTTTATTTGTTCAGCTTAAACATAATTGACCATTTAATAATGCAGTTTTGATAGAAATCCTTTTGTACGTTCGATGGCTTATTGGCATCTGAAGGAATACGTTCGAGCAGCAAACACGTTAGTTGATGAAGCAGGTCATGTTCATTTGGATGGTTCAATGGAGTATTCCTTATCAGATATATTTAACTTCTACTCATTTATACGCATTCACCATCTGGTTATTCGACAAAGACTTCTAAATGCTGGAATTCAGGTGTGAGAAAAAATGGTTATTGGTTTTATTGATTCTGTTATGAATGAACTGAAAAGGAATTCTGCTTTTCTTCATTCTTATAAATCACCATTTCTTACAGGTAGGTTCAACTGAGAAATTCCTGGCAGTTGCAAAACATCTTGCATCAGTTATCACACCATCTGAGCGAAGATTGTATTTCCGAACTGCAAGTGCTCATATGGCGTCAGGATGTCCCTTACTTGCACTTGATGTGTTGGCGCGCTTACCAAAAAATCTCACTGTGGTGGAATCGTCATCTCTGTCTCCCGAAATTAATAAACACGTTGTAAGAGTTTGACATTCATCACTTTATTTAACGTAGCTGATATTAGCTGAAATTTTTACAGTATCGAAATGTAGCAAAATTATTGTGCTAAAGAACATGTTACTTTTTGGAATTTTAACTTACAAAGAACTTTATCATGATTCTCAAATTAAATTCTTCTAGAGACTGGAGTTACCAAAAAATGACGATTCGTCGAAAAATCGATCAAATGCTATCGATTGGAGTGCACCAATATCATCTGTCCTTGTGGACGAGGAACTAAATTTGCAATTGAATGACTTGGAAACAGATGAAGTTGTGGTACAGAAGGAAAGCATTATAGAAGTTATTTCGGGCGATTCTAATAGGGTGCGTTATGCGAAAGATTGCGTTGTTTTCTTAGTCCTCAAAGTTAGAAATGTAACTGTTTGTTCCAGCTGTATTTTAGTTATCTTCACATTTTATTAACCATTTATTTTATTACATATTAATTACATCATTACTAGTCCATTTTAGACGGTTGAGAATGATCCGACATTAGATGTCATTGCACAGCATATGAAGTTCACTGCGACATTACGGCTTCTAGTTGAAGAGTTATCTACTCTTGCAAGTGCTTTCGAGGTAGAAGGCGGACAGCTGAGGCTTCAAGTAAATTTATTACTAAAGTCCATTTTCTTATTTCATACTTCTTGCCTTGCAGCTGTGCATAAAAAATAATCTGGCTATACATAATCTGTTTTATTGTTTTACTGAGTTTTTTTAGTTACTTAATTGGCTGGAGGCAGGTGCAAGTGTGCTGCAGAAAGTATGTGGTAATCGTAGTGATTGTAATAGCTTGAAACTTGTTGATATTACTGAAAATGAAAACAAATTCAACGACGATATAATGTAATGTTTTGAATTCTGTTTTTTCTGTAGGTAATCAATATTTTAATGAGATCTTTCCGCCGTATTGTTTATTGTCTTACGTACTATACGTTAGCGATACTGCTAGTTATGAGTATGATTTGAGCTTTGTAAAGCGAGATGTGTCTTACCTTTTTCTGATAAATTATTCCTACTACCACTTTAATTTATTTTGAATGCCAAGTCAGTTTTTTAAAAAAGTGCATGTTTTTGAAAAAAAAATTTAGTAGTGATAACATGCCACTTCACAAAACTATTCATGTGGATGGAGCAGAGATACCGACTCGATCCCACAACATATTACAAAATCGACGATGGAAGTTACTGCGTGTTTTTATATCATACTGCACTCTACACAATTCTCAGAGCCATCGCTTAACTGCTGCATTAATGGAACTTCTTTTATTACAAATGGAAGTGGAGGAAGATAGTAGACGACCGAAGCTCTTCAGTGGTGGTAAATTTTTCATGAAATAGAATGTAATGATGGTTTTTCATGCATTTACAGTTTTCGTGTTGTTCCATTTTAAAAAATTTAGAACTAAATGACTTATATTCGTTCAAATAATTGCTTTTTTCTGGGGTTGTCTCCAAATTATTCTCTAGCATGCCCTTCTCAGTTGGAATTCATACAGTTTTGACTCTATCGATTAAATTAGACAAAATAATTTTTAATGAAAGGATTTCTTTTAATCTACTGCTTACAAATGTTTGTATAGTAAAAGAATTATATCGTGATATTTTTCAGAATCTTTACCAATCGTACATTCATTTCCACTTTTTATTGCGTCAGTTTCACCACACAAAATGTTTGCATCATCACCGCTTGGTTTTATGAAAAGTCTGTGTTCCGATATTCTGCTATCACTTGTTGATCTTTCTGAACCTCCGCAGACCGAGAGTTCTCTGACCAAAGTTAGCCTTTCAAATTTTTACGTAAAGTCGGGAAATTCGAATATTTGCTGATCCCCAATACAACTACCTTGTCTTCGGCAGAAAAGCGGCATTTTCAACTAGAAATTCTCTATGCAAAATTCTTTAAAACTTGTAAGCGAAAGGAAAAAATTTCTCGCTATTAGATATAACTTATTGTTTTATTATATTCACTTTTAATACTTATCCTTATTTCCATCAGTTGTTGTCTACAATACCAACCATTAAGTTGTTTTTGATCTATGACGATAAGTCATTATTTTTAGGTCTATAAAGTGTATAGCTTGTGTCAGGGATTATCTTCATGCTTGTACCAATCACTTTGCAATGTCAGTAATATTTACGGAAGCAGTTACGGGTATGATCAAAATATATTTATAGCCACTATTTTAGTAGCAAAATAACCTCCAAGTCTTGATGAGTGAATTATTTTAAAAAATAAAAATGTATTCCAGAAAAACACTTAGAAAAAAAAAACGATTATTTTGTTTCTGCACAAATTCTTCAGAACTTTGGCAAGGTCATCAAGGGTAGCAGCAGCGAGCGACGATTTTCAAGTGATGACGTTGCCTTCGAAGTGGCCAGGAGTGGGCAATCTACTGGCTATTTTAAGCCGAGAAAAGGACGAAGAAGCTCCGCAACTTAGGCTTCTTGTGCTTGAAATTTATATTGCAGTGAGCTTTTATAACAGCATAATTTTTATGTTGAACTGGTTTCACGCATTCAAAAGAAAGGCTTACATAAGTGTTTCATCGAAATTATTTCTTTTTGAGTCCCTTTACATGTCAAAAACTAGTCCTTTTTCACTGATGTATTCGCGGATGAACTGGAGTAGCTTTTACAATGTTTTACAATGTTGATCAGGTCTTTGTATCGCTTTTCGCTTACGCGCTTGCAACTTATGATGCAAGGTGGTTATTTCGATTAGCAGCTCGTAACATTGACACAAAAGAATTTGCTATTTTGTTCGGTGGAGGTGGAGCGAAAACGCAAAAGACAGCTCCTTCAAGATCTCCTGGTATGTCTTTTTTTTGTACTCAGGAGAAAGAATGTTTCTATAGCTTCTATAATGGTAGTTCAATTTAGGCTCATTCGTGAAGCGGACGACTACGGCGTCAGGTGGTTTACATTCCAATGAAACTCATACAAAACCCAACAAAAACTGTCTCTCAGTAGATTCTTCATCATTTCGAGTTAGTTTCAACACTGAGGTAATTTTAATTAGTAATGAGAAAATGTATCGTGCGTGTATTATATCAATGGAAAAAAATCTTGTTTGAGGTGATTGGAATTGAAGCGGCCATCACATCTTCTGAGAGTTTTCCAGCAAATAAATCAGGATCTTTAGAAGAACAAGTTCCATATGAATGGATACCACCAAGGAAGAGTATGGTACAATTTTTTGCTGAAAAGGTACTTCGCAGGATGATGTTGATAAATTTTTTTAAATTTTTATAGAAATTCTTATTAATTTATCAGTTTATATCGAATTCTAATTTATGGTTGAAATCCAGGGCATCATGTAAGGTTCATCATATGGAACTTTCTGTATAACTGCTTTCTTCTAGCCAGAACTACCTGAAATCTTGAGTGGATGTTATGATTCTGACGAAGAACATCACGAATCAGTAGTTGAATTAGAACAAATGGAAAGAAAACACCACAGTAATTTAGAAGGATTCGCCTGGTGGCTGTTACGTTTGGCTCTTACCCATCAGCAGTTATATAGAATGAAGTCTTTTTTGCAGCTTGCAGGCGTAGAATATTCAGGTACTTTAGTGCTTTTAATTTATAAACAATTTTATCAGATTTCTGTCTCAATAACTTCAAAGAAAAATTATAGAATTGCCAGCCTTATCACCTCGTGCAAATGCTGTTTTTAAACTTATTGAGAATTGGGCGAAACAACTTGAAGATCATTTGTATGCAATGCCTGATGGATGCCCTACTGATTTGCTTCCCGATTTATCTATTAGAAAAGATGATGGCAGTGCAGGTACTCAACATTTAGCGATTTATTCAAGATACATCTAAGAAGGAGAACAAAAGAAGTTCATGAATTGCTTATTGATTTTGTGTGAATTTAAAAAATTTATTAAGAAAATGAATTTAGCATTTAGTTGCTTTCAGTTTTCCTAAAATTTTGTATTTTTTGTTTCTGTGAACATTGTATCTGTTTTACTTACAGATATCCAATCGCTTCATAAAATAATTAGTGGTCTTGATACATTTTTTAGAGCTACCTTTGAAGAAATACAGTGTTCTGACGGAAACAAATAACACACCTTTCGAATATGCAGATCCATCTGCGTTACCTGTGAAAAGAATCTGGCTTTATCTCGTTCGTCAGGATCATATTTTACCCCTTTTCATCAAGCATATATTTGGCTTCGGTGATCAGCAGGTCGCTTTTTTGATCATTTATACCCGTTAAATTTTGATTGTTACTTTAGTTTATTTTATACAAGTGTGCTTCCCCTGTACTGAGTTTTAATGTTCAGGAAGAAAATATTCTTGAGGAAGGTACAGCTGAACTAGAAAACAGAAGTACCGTGAATGTATTCAAAATTGTGCAGCGAGAGCGTGAGCCAATAGCAGCATTTTGTTGCAGTGAGGTTAGTGATTAATTCTTGGTGCATCAATCAATTTTTTAGTTTTGTTTTATAATATAAGGTACACTTTGAAGGGTCCTAAGTGATGAGACTTCTTATTTTTCTTTTTTTTTTTAATATGGTTTGAAATTTGTAACTGTTTTATATTCGTGTATTATCGTGATTTTTTATGCCAAAATGTGTTCCTCGTATTTTATGTTTGCATAAGAAATTTGATAACGTAATTGATTTCGTTTCTAAATGAAAAGCTCATTTTTAATTTTTTTGTAGGTGAAACCTGGTTGGTTAGTAGTTTCAAATACACGAGAATTACAAGAAATGGATATTACAGCATTGCTTGACGATGCAGAGAACCTGAAGCTTTCTTCTTGGTTGTTTAATCGAACAGAACTTGATGTTGCACTTGATGGAACCAAAAGGGATGTATTTAAGGTATATGTATCAGTCAGCATGGTTCCTTTTCATGAAGATGAGTGGTATTTAATGATTAACATGAAGATTGAATGTTCTTGTAATAAATCCTTTATCATAATTCGCGATTCCAAATTAATAGTAAATTTCATGGCTTATGTATCATATTTTAGTCATCCTTTTGTTCTTTATTTCCAACAAATTTTCTAAATGGGTTCAAAATATCTTTCCTGACTTGTGTATTTTTGGATAAAGCATGAATCCATTGTCCTTACTGTCAATAAAAAGGGATACAAAGAAATTATAAATTTTAAAGATTTTGAAAGCAGATCATTGTAGACAGGATTGTTATCGAAGTTTTTCTCCTGGTTAGTAGATCGTACATGGCACAAAATGTTGCGTTATTCAAAGAATCTTTGATCTGTTCATAACTGTAATGAGATTTCAGGATAACGATGACTATCAATTAATAACTGAAAATGGGCTACAAACCACTGCCATAAATACAGTAAGCACTTCCATTTATTGTTAATGCCATTTTCTTAGTTCCAATTAGGCAAAACATATCGAAATATATAATTATAGATTCTTCTTCATTTTCTAAATTTGGTCATATAATTTACTTATTTTGATATATGCAGATGACTCCATTTATTGTTGATAGAAGCCGAAAGGCTTTGATAAAGGTATGTTTATCATAAAATGTTCTGGATGTTGTGCCGCATATGTTGTTGTCTAGTGTTAACTTTGCCGAAGACTCTTTCAATTTTTGCTAAATTGTTTAAATGTGGCGGAAATATAAAAATTGTATCAGGAAAAGTTAAAAGCTTGTGTTGAACTTGTTTACATGCATGCATTTGTTTGTTTGTTTGATTATGAACATTGTGCGAATTGTGGATCCTTGCTTATCTTTGAGTACACCTTTTTCAGATGTTTAAAAGACAAGTTAATGGAATACGGCGGCTTGATTCTCATCCAACAATGCCTTATTGTACGTTTTATTTTTGCTAAATATTTTCCTTTTCTATCATTGGCATTTCTACTGATTACTTCTCGCTTTAGTTTCAGTAAAACTTTACAATCACATTTAACATGAGCCAAGAGCATTGGTATATTGATTAAGGCAACATCTTAAATTATTTTTTAGATGGTACTCATTACTGTTCAGAGTTTTTTTTATAGGTGTTATATATTAACTTAAATGTTGAACTTTGGACCTTTACATCACTATTTTGCAGATGTGAGTGGGTCGTCGGATGGCTCAATACGACTATGGGAGTGGGGAGTTGGACATCCGTTTTTTACACCTCGGATAGCTGGGCAATATGCCAAAGTTTGTTTACTTTTGATTCCAAAGGTTTGCTTAGATTGAGATTATAAATTACTGATAATCTTTTCCTTATATAAGGTAACGAAAGTGTTATTCTCCTGCAATGGAAGCAAATTTGCTTCGGTTGACAACGATGGAATATTGTGTTTATGGCAGACAGTTCAAGGATTACCAGTCAAAAAGCCATTCTTCGTGAGTTCTTTGATTCCTGATAATATGCTTACACATCAATATAGTTGTGAGTAGTTTTTATTTTTATTTCAGAATCAGAAATGTCATTCTAAATCTGCAGCAGATGTTCGATTTCTGGGTTCCGCTTCCTCTGTTCTGGTTACTGCGGGTCTCAGCTTGTCTGACGAAAACATTTGCCTTTGGGATACTCTTATGCCGCAGTCAAAAGCACTCATTCATTCCTGGACAGCACATCCTGAAGGAGCAACTTCTGTGATGTATTTGTCATCATATCAGGTTTTTAATTTTTTTAATGAAGATTGTTTTGTGGGAAACAGAGAATGCTGGCAGAAGGGTAAATGGAAGATATCAGAAAAATTGTGCTCGTATGTTATAAACTTATCTTTTGTGAAAGTTCCGTTCGCTGTAAGTCCACCTAGTATATTTTGAAAAGAAATAATGGTATTTAAACAATGTTTAGACTATAGTATCTGGCGGACGACATGGAGAGTTATGTGTGTGGGATGTTCGACAACGTCGATTACGTACCACAGTGAAGTGTTTCGAAAATTCTTCTGTCAAATGTCTTGTGGGCGATCCATTTCAGCAGATCATTGTTGCTGGATCAAATGATGGGGATATAAAGGTTACTGATTATTAATGGAGGAAACTTCTGTTAAATTTAGAAAAGGACGGATGGATTTACGAAAAGTGCTTGGCAGCGTGGGAAATATGTACTTTCCATCCAATATTACCAAATCATTGACAGAATTTCTTCTGGTGATGATTTTTTGCTGTCCATTGTTTCACCCTGGTTTCTCTCTTTATTTTAAACTTGATTAATAAGGACAAATCCAATAGGTCTGGAATACTGATCTTGTACCGCAGCTTGTGACTTCGCTTGATGGTGAACATGTTGCTCGAGGAGGATTCAGCCTGCGTCAAGTGGCTTCCGTAGTACAAGGTGTGCAACAACTACATGTTGATCCAGAAATTCGTCTCTTTTCATGTGGTGCTGACAGCTCATTAAAAATACGTTCTTTACGTAATGTAACGTAAAGAATGTTTGAGCGACCGGCTATAAATATTAAGCACTGTTAGGTAACATAGGTTACGAAAGGCATTATTTCTGCTTTATGAATTGAAAGATAGCATATGCCCAAAAACATTGGATGATATATGATCTTACGCGATATGATGTTATTTACGGCAGCTAATGTAAATTAGTTTCCGTAGCTTTAAAATCATAGCTTGATCTTGTTTGCCGCCTTCACCATGTTCATCGCGAAGTAATGTTGATGGAAGTGAACCAAAACGTTTAGGAAATGCTGCCGTGGTTCATTCCTCTTCCAAGTTTTGATGATTTGCTTGGCAGTGTCTTTGTACTCTTTGCTGTACATTTTTTTTACAAAAGAGCGGCATTGCATAGTACCAGCATGTATTTTCGATTGTTATAATGCTGTGTGGTTGCGATTCTCTTTATTGAAATTCAAATTTTATTTCCATAGCTGAAAGACATCTATGATTGTGAATATTTTAACAATTATGTAGCAATTTGATTTCTTTAATGCAGTCACTTGTAGCAATTCCGTCGATGATATAAATTTGTCAAGAATTTTTCTTCTAAATAATGTGTGAAACAAAGTACATAGTATTTTTCTTCCTGTGTGTGTATGTGTGTGTGTATGTGTGCATGTGCGTATCTATGTACATGACTGTGTTTTTCGATGATCACTTTAGGATATAACACACTTTTAGTGTGTTTCTGCTATCCATTAACTTATTCTTTTCACTGTCTTATCCGTTGTAAAAGTGGCTGTGTAATAAGGCTTCTAGATAAACTGAAATGTTTTGGCTTTCTAACCAATTCATGCTTTCCTACATTGTTTTCTCAGTAAATTTTCCCTGGCACTAAATATTATTGTACTTTATGCAGAACCATGGTTTCCATTTGAGGCATGCTAAAAAAGCATTAACTGAATACATGCTCAAATTAGTATTTAGTTATGAGAGCTCAAAATGTTGATCGAATAGCAGTTATTAGTATTTGCTTCTAAGCAATATTTTTTCTAATCATTCTAACAACTGTGTGTGTGTGTGTGTGTGTGTGTATACTTGGGATTATGCTGAAAATATGTAACATAAAATTCGTTCACTAACTTTTTCTGTCCACAAGCAAAAAGATAGGTCTGCACGTATTTAAAAATTTATGGTGTTTTGACACTAATCGTTGGTACGAACTCATCAGAATTACTAGAAGTATTATAACATGTTTAGTACGGCTTTATGAATATTTTAATAAAGTGGAACAAGTGGTTGAACGCGAAATGTTGCTTTGAATCCGTACGGGTTTTAACAATCATTTTTCTCCAAAAGCTTTACTAAGGTACTGTAGTAGCGGTTATGAGACCATTGGATATGCAGTTCGTTTGATAGCGGGGACGATGATATCCAAAACCCAGAGGTAATATAGTAAGGTAAGGTTGAGTTCTTGAAAGTTGTTGACATAGCGCTCACGCAACTATAAATACACTGCATGAAGCGGTACTAAACTATTCAGAAAAGTTCAAGCGTCCTGCATTTATTTATTTGTGTACTATAAACGGTATATGCCTCTTCCACGTGTTTTACTCACAAAATTTTTTGGTGACATTATGTAATGGCCTTTTATGTGCAGGAGATGTGACGACAGATGACACTGTGGCTTACACCTCAAGGTATGGTGACATAATATGACAATCTGAGAAGAGACGTTACTTCTTACAACATCATCATTATTCACAGTCTTACAGGATGCGAAAAATATAAAAATGTTGCTATCCCATCCCACACTATGACTTGCTATTAAATGACAAGGGAAATGTATAGAGTCTTCAGTCAATTTTCGCTCTGATTCTTGTGTCCGAAATGTTTTACCCATCTAGTACCATGTAATTGGCCCGGCTGGTATTATGTGGCTGGCTTTTTCGGTAATCCGTTTGTTTGTTTAAGGGGGTATAAGTAGATTTCAAGTTCTCAGTGACTCGACAGGTTGTTGCAACACTGACCATTATTTATCAAGGAAAGTTTGGACTGGGGCTAGTGGAATTGTTAACAACCGTATCTTAGTTCGCGATACTAAGTGAGTTAATTTCATTCCATGTTGTATATGTTGAAGGACGTCACCAAGTTTTTAGTGTACTAGAAGCGAAAGCAGATAATTTATTTGAGTCGTTAATTAATTCTAATTAAGTAAAGTCTGTATGATGGATGGATACCATTTTGAAAGAGTAGAAGTGGCGTATTTGCTTTTATGTAACTTAATGATTGGCCTCGAATGTTTGACCAATTATTTAATGTTTAGCTGTTTTCATTGTACTCGCATGATATACTGCGCGTGTTAGAGGGATGGATGACCCAAGTGAACGAACCTGTTATGTGTGCAGTCTCCATGAAAACGTTACTGAGGAACTTCTGAAGGAACTATTCAGTCAGGTATGTTGTCTTTTAGTTTTTACCATTATAAATTGTGCAAAATTGGGTTGTTAAACATTTGCTGTTATTGTAGTACCAGGTTGATGAATGTAATTCTAAAATTGGTTGTAAAAAGAATTTTAAGGTGGGACCCCTCGATACAGTCATTCTGCGTACGAGCAGTAATCGTGACTCTGGTCCAACTCATCGTTATGCCTTGATCGTGTTCAAGCATGAAGTGAGTGTTCTGTTTGCATGTGAAATGCTTGATCGAATTGAGCTTTTCAAGAAACAAATTTCGGTTCGACCTAAACAAGGCACTCAGCAGGTGATCCTTTTATGTTTTCTTCGTCTAAAGATTTTGGTTTGTTTTGACTTTCAGATGTTGCTATTCCTGACCCTATATTCGCAGTCTCCTAAGAAAACTTTCTGCTATTTCTCTAGTGCAGCTTTCCTTTCGCTACGATTATTTTACTTCTGAAATGTAGTGTTGTGATAGCAGGTGTATATAAGTTTCGAAAATTTTCAACTTGAATATTACACGTCAATTAAATAACTAGAGTTTGTGTTACCAGGAATGTCAAGTAATTTGTGAAAGCACATGTATTAAGAATATAAATGGGGTTGGTGGGAACTTTATTATTTATCAATCTTCAGGCGCTACAGTACCGGAACAATACTTCTGTTTCTGCATCGCATAATTCGATTTCGTATCCATCGATGTCGCGCAATTATTCAAGCAATGGACTATTTGATGCCCATAGACGCAGGCAAAACGAAAGTGAAGAATATTATGTAAAGCGCACCCGAGAAAATAAATCTGGTGCGAACATCTTCACTGTGTCTACTGCTGCTGTAAATGGGGGCTACTGAATGGTATTGAAAATTTCATGAATTTGGGGGAATTTGAAATAATCCTGTGCCTTATATATCTATCCTCATAAAAGTAATTCATTTAACTTTTCAGTCAACTATTTTACACTTATTTTTTCCCAACATCTACGTGTTTTCAATTGTAAAGTCCTCGAGTGAATGTGTTGCATTATAAATGTGTATTCTCTAATAAAATTTTAGTACTTCTGTAGTTCTGATTCTTTTGAGAGCAAGACTGGCAAAAACATGTCTTCTACAGCAATAGATAGTTTCAACCGCAGCTGCATGATAGCTTTTTATATATCTCACTCTATTATTAATATTATGATTTTAACTTACCATTAAGTATCGGTCGGCAGAAAAATACTTTGAGATCAATTCTCTTGAAAGATGGGATAAAATGTAGAAGTAACTGATTCAGAGAAATTGCTCTTGTTTTCTAAACAAGAGTAATTTCAAAATCTGTCTGTGATGAGAAGTGAATTTTGAGGAATAATGTTAAAACACTATAATTATTTTTTTCATGTCGGAGCAGTATATTCGAAATTTGTTTTTTATCATAATGATTGGTGTGCTATTAACAATATTTAAAACACCAAATACTGCTTTGAAAAACCCTATTTCCCGTTGAAAGTGAACGTATTTGCCGATGATTCCAACTGCTCATCTTCCTACGAACAGTTGCTTTAGACGGTCTCAGACTGGTTTTCTCGTTATGGAATGAGTTTGCTTGGATATAACGATTTCACTAAAAAATGGTTTTTTAATATCTCCTTTTTTTTTTAAATTTGGCAAGTCTGCTAATTTGCAATTTCGTTTTTTTGCTCCATTTATTTTTTTGTTTAAGTTTTCTCTGTTCCATAACTAAAAACCGAACAACTGTTGTTTATTGTTTAGTGGGTTGTAAAGTGATATAATTCAAATGTCATAGACTTCCTTCTTGATTATGATTCATTCCAGCATGTAATAAGCGTATTTCAACATTCAGAGGAGCAGCAGTTGAATCGGGAAAATAAGTGGGGTTTTATGCTGTGACAGTATGGCAGATTTTTTAAAATGGGCTGCCAAATTCGCTTGGTTGTGTATTGAAAGTGATATAATTAAATAACTAAGTTTTAACTTATGAATTGCGAATGAAGGGTTTATTCGCTGGCTTTATCTCTAGGGAATGTTGCAGCACCAAAAGAAATACTCCAAAGAGGCTTTACAAGTCATATAAAGGGTTTTGCAGCACAACGATATTTTTCTTTCTGTTGTTAACAGTGTATTTTCTGGACATAGTTGGGTGCTCTGTTACTATGCGTCAGCATTTCCATAACTTTTGCTTGATTCAATATGTTTTAAGGGATTATTTTTGTCTCTAGTATTTTATTATTGCATGGATTTTATTTTTGGCATGATGTCACGGTAGTTTGGGACTGGAACAAGTTTCATTATTGTTTTTACTCAACCCATACAAGTAAAATAATATTGGAAGTCCTGGCTTTGTCTTTGTTCCTATTCTAAATTATCTGTGAAGAAGGAACATTTTATGGAGAAAAAGGCCTAAAAAGCAAATGCGTTTAATGTGCGTGGTCATTGATTAGTTTTGTGATGATTTGTTTTGGGTATACCAAATTGCCTTAACTAGTGAGTGGCGACATTTAGAAGCTTTCATTTAGCGTCCCGACACAGAGTGATTACTTTGCGTTACAGGTTACAAGTTTTAACTTGATACTGATTGATTATATCTTGTCATGTATTCAAGTTGATATGATTTATAAATAAAAGTGCTTCTGGTGTTTCTGATCACAGAGACTGTTTGACTGCAACTCTTCACAACTCATTCACATGATGCGGTGGTTTGACATCAGAATTTCCAGGAATATCTAATTCATCTCATCATAACGTGTTCCTTGTAGGCAATGCGGTATTTAGTCGTATGTTAAGGGGAGCGGCGATGGGTGGGAGGGTTCTTGAATAAGGCACACAATTTCAGGATGAAGCCATCTATTCCGTTCTGTGTGTGACACTCAGTAAATATATCGCGACAGCAGTTAATGAGATAGATTGGCACTCCTGCTTCGTTTACTCTGGAAGATATGACTCTCTATGGACATCATCCACCTGTGACCGACGACAGGTAGTGATATGTGTATATGTGTGCATGTGTATCCGTATGTGCACGTGTGTGCGTGTATACGTGTATATATGTCTGTCTGTCTGTGTAGTTTGGAAGGAAATTTTAAAAAAGGTGCGAAATGAAACGATCCGCTTGAAACAGCCGGTGACGAAGATTTTGGAACAGTAACAGTCAAGCGTTCGTACGTGTCATTTAGAAGATTTCATGCTTTTTGCCATCGCCGTCACAGACAGACAGACAATCTCCCAGGACTGTCTCAGTTCACATTAGCAATCACCTCACCTCACAAACATATTGCTTGAATCTCGAAGTGGTGGGAGAATTTTGGGCGGAGGATCTGAAACACCTATATTCCCAATACTTTGGACTTGTGAAATGTATGTGTTGAAAGGACTATTTCGATCTTTTTGTTAATTAGAACATTTCTTATCTCAATCTTCGAGACTATCCTCAGCTATTGATAGATATGAGCTTCTATCGACTGCCAGAAATCCCGATAACTTTTTTATATAGCCTTCAAATCCCGTCCATGAAGCACCCAAAACTGATTTATAAGGCTTAAGCGCCCTGAGAATAAACTTTGCGAAGTTCATTTCCTATTACTCGCCTTTTATGGGTAACTTATTGCAAGTTAAGTTTATTTAGTTAATAACACACTTGGAGGGCATCAGTGTATTAGTTATTTGAAATATTGTTACCGAATATGAGGAATGTTTGACAAAGTGGTTCTGGAAAGTAGAATTCAAAATCAAACCCTAAATTTTGATTTGTCTCATGACCAAGCTCAAACATACCTTGTTTAAAATGGCTGCCTTGAAATAACTCTCATTTGATTTGTATTGTTGCGATCTCGTATGTCTTCCTACTTATCGCAATTCATTATCGAATTGTTATGGTAATTGCTTAATCAATTGCTACAATTTCGTTGTGTAACATAAGAAATTTTTTCTTAATTTCACTTATTATGCCATTTATGCTTTTGTATCTTCCACTTCATTGCCATACTTCACAAATTCCTTTTTAGTGAGATAATTTGCGGCTAAATGGAAGCAAGGGCAAAAGTTCGTGTCAAAGCAACAAAAGTCAATGCTTTTGCTGAGATAAAGAAGTCTATCACACGTAAAGAACGTAATAAAGTAATCAGAAAAAGGTGACAGAAAATTTTTTTCTCGAAGAAGAAAAGGTGCAAGCGAAAATGCTGATCATTATTTCTGCACTTAATGGATTTATCTCGTAACATACGTAACACTGATTTCTTTTCGAAGTCACTATTAGCAACCATGATGCATTTCAGAAAGCCTGCGGGAAAAACTACCCGAAGCGAAAGTGAATCGCAGATGCGTAAATCTGCAAAGAACGTCAGAGTCAATGATTTAGCCGGAAAAGAAGAAAAACAAGCGAATAATTTACCGGTTGCAAATATATTATCCATATTATTGTAGTGTATGATTTATTAGCACTATAATAGAGGTGATTGAAACAACGGTACCCTAAATCTGAAGGAATGGCTGTGATTAAAACAAAGACAGCGATATTATATACAGCTCAGCTTCACTTCTATATATATTAAAGTGAAGTAATATTGCTTGTAATCTCTTGTTTTAGATGAAACATGTGGCGTGGACGCTCGATTCAACCGATGATGCTTGCCGTGCCACTGTTGGCTACAATACTGTTCATAACGCGAAAGAGGTTTTACGTTCATCACTTTCTTAAGATTTCACGGGAAATCAAAAGTTTCTTTTATGGTAATGTGAACCGACAGTTCGTTATACTTTTAATAAAACAAGTTCATTTTTCGAGAACATGTTTGTATAAATTATTTTTATGTACAGTATAACTTAATTCTAGACATCACTTGAAACATATTTTGTAGGACCTTTTTGATCATGCAGGACGTAAAAGATTCTTGAAAAAAACAGCTTTGTCAAAAATTGAGTCAGAAGGTCAAGGGTCAGGAGCGAGTGGGCAAGAGGAGCGCAATATAAAAACAATGAAATATGCCAGGAGCTCCGGTGTTCCTGCGTCCTCGAAAGTATGCATTCCTCAATACATTCTCATAATAAGATCACTATTTTGCAGCTGCTGAAGTTTATTTGCTGCGAAAGCATGAATTGAAGTGGTACATATTTAGGAAAAATCTGCATCGGTTAAAAAAGGTCGTAAAACACGAACAAAGAATTTTGTGAAAAGCAGAAACTCTGAAAAGTGAGACATTTTTTTGTCTTTACGCGGTGCTGTCCAATTTTTTTCTTTTTTTAACATAAAACTATAACTCCTTAACAACCTTACCGAAGGATTACTTTTTTCGCCGAAATTCTAAACTTCCTAATAAAGGAGTAGTTCCGATATTCATATACCTGTGATTGTGCATGAAAACACACTGTTTGACTGAGAGACTAGCTCGATGCGAAATTCTTTTCGGCAGTTCTGGGACACCTAATAACTGCGTTAGTATAATTTTTCGTCAAATACATTCCTGAATGAGTATGACTTTAAACTTTTCAATTAATATGCATAGTGGTTTTTTTTAAAACTTTGACATCGTGGTAACTTTTTTCTGAGTACAGTTGTAAGATGGAGTTGTATAAGCAGAAAATTTTTGCACAACTTGTGCATTTATATATA